>CM068963.1:95849677-95869635 GCA_035128595.1 Eptatretus atami | reverse complement strand
TAATCAGATGAAAATTGATGATTTTTCAGATGAAATTTGATGATTTTAAAAGTTTGACCTTGAGTTGACCTTTGACCTTTGACCTTTTGACCTCAAAAATAGTTGCTTTCCCAATTCAGTGACGCAATATGCAAATCTTGTTCAAATTTCAAGTCAATCGGATGAAAAAGAATTATTTTTCAAATAAAATTTGATGATTCTAGAAGTTTGACCTTGAGTTGACCTTTGACCTTTTGACCTCAAACATAGTTGGTTTCCTAATTCAGTGACACAATATGCAAATCTTGTTCAAATTTCAAGTCAATCGGATGAAAAATAATGATTTTTCAAATAAAATTTGATGATTCTAGAAGTTTGACCTTGAGTTGACCTTTGACCTTTGACGTCAAAATCAATAAGCTTCTCAGTTGAGACTACCTCTACAAGTTAGTAAAGTTTCATGATGATCGGTTTGGAATTGTGACCTGAAGGCGACAAACAGGCAGACAGACAAATATACAGAATAACAAAATCCACTGACAAATACACTTCAAAAATCTTCGATTTTGCAAGTCACAAACAAACAGACAGACGGACAAACAAGAAGAAGACGTCGTGCAGAACACGATGCTTGCAAAATCCATAAAACAAATTTGACCTCAAACACAATTGGTGGTTGAATTCAATGACCAAATATGCAACTTCTCTTCAAACTTCAAGTGAATCAGATGAGAATTGACAATTTTTGAAAATTGGGCCAATGTTGACCTTTTGGCCTATGTTGACCACAAATATAGTTGGTGATTGAATTTAGCGACCTGATATGAAAATCCTCTTCAAATTTCAAGTCAATCGGATGAAAATTGAGGATTTTAGAAATACAGTCAACCCCCGCTTCATCGCGGTTCACCTATCGCGCCCCCGGTTCATCGCGGGTTTTCCCTTGGAACGTAACTAATTTTTTTCTGCGGATTCCCCGGTACATCGCGGTAATAATGTATAATATATAAATTATTTAAGCAATAAAATTATAACGCGTGGTGCTCGACCAGTCACACAACGCACGAAACAAAGTTTCGCTTGTGAACTTAGAATATTTTCTACGTTTTTTCTCCAAGCCCCACGATGGCGCCCAAACGCCCTGCACCTTCGAAGGTTTCTGGCAAGGAACCGAAGCGCCAGAGGAAGGTCCTGGGACGCTCCAGGAGAAGGTTAACGTAAAGGTGCTCGATATATGCTTCGGGAAGGAAAAAGGTTTGCCGCCGTTGGACGAGCACTGCTCATACCCAGCACCTCAAAACCGACCAGACCAGACTAGTCGATCCTCGGCACCTCAAACCCAATCACTGCCAACCGACCAGACCAGACCAGTCGATCTCCGGCACCTCAAACCAATCACTGCCAAACCGACCAGACCAGTCGAATCGATTTTTTGGGGAGGCGTCCATTCATCGCGGATTTTCACTTAGCGCGGGGAGGTTTGGAACGTAACCCCCGCGAGAAACGGGGGATTACTGTACCACATTAGTTGTTGACCTTGGCCTATGTTGACCTTTGGTTCTATGTTGAACTCAAAAATAATTGGCTGATTGAATTCAGTGACCTGAATATAAATCCTCTTCAAATTTCAAGTGAATCGGATGAAAATTGAGGATTTTAGAAATCTCACCTAAGTTGTTGACCTTTCGCCTTTTGATCTCAAAAACATTATGCTTCTTCCTTATGACAAACTCTACCATGTGGTGAAGTTTCGTGAAGATCGGTTAAAATATGTGACCTGCAGGTGATAAACAGACCGACAGACAGACAAACAGACAGACAAACAGACAGATAGGCAAAATCGACGAACCAATATACTGTACTTCAGAAATCTTCCGATTTTGCAAGTAACAAACAAACAAACAAGCAGTCATAGACTGGTACTTACGAAATCGTCAACTTGACCTCTGACCTTGTCTAATAAAAGCTGTCTCTAGAGAAGGTAGCGACGCAAACCAGAAGTTTCTACGATGATTCTGTACCAAACCATCAAAAATCGAATGTTTGACCTCACCGTGACCTTGACTTTGACCGATTTTGACCAAAATCTAATCAGCACTAGCCATCACCCTCCTGAATCACGTGGTGTAATTTGACATTGGTAGCTTCTTCGTTCTCGAGTTATCGTGCCTACAAAAAAACAAACAAACAAACCAACAAACAAGCAGTCATAGACTGGTACTTACGAAATCGTCAACTTGACCTCTGACCTTGTCTAATAAAAGCTGTCTCTGGAGAAGGTAGCGACGCAAACGAGAAGTTTCTACGATGATTCTGTACCAAACCATCAAAAATCGTAACGTCGACCGAAGCAAAAATCTCCATTTCTCCACGCAATTATTTTATATTATTATATCAAAGTCACAAAACCGTAATATTCGGCAATCCACCAACAATCTTTACATAATCCGACGCTTAGCGAGTCAGGCATGCGACGATAACCTTTTATTGGGATAAAACATGACTTTTAAACACCATCTTTATCGAAAACACCGTCAGCGCGCACACGCAAAACCTTTACGTGATCAACGCCGCCTCTGCTCAAGTGCACTGCACCACGTGACGACCCGTGACGCGCGAGTGAAATATTTTTTATACAATCTTAAAACGTCTCCAAAACATCCGATTTTTACCAGAATTTCGACAACCGAGTTTTAAGCGTCCTAAGCGATCGCAAAAACCAAAGACAAAATTAAAATCGAAGTTAAAACGAACTCGTAACGTCAGCGAAGCAAAAATACTTCATTCTCCACATTAATTTACGGAATTATGTTTGACCTCACTGTGACCTTGAGCTTTGACCGATTTTGACCAAAATCTAATCAGCGCTAGCCATCACCCTCCTGAATCACGTGTGTGTATTTGACATTGGTAGCTTCTTCCGTTCTCGAGTTATCGTGCCTACAAACAAACAAACAAACACACAAACAAACCAATGTCACCCGTAGGGTGATCCGTATCTTGCCAAAAGGTGACCACGTGTGACTTCTTTAAGGTCACAACTGAGGTGAACAGAGCTGCTATCCACCAGGAGCGACTCCTTGAGGAATATCTGCCTACGAGAGTTCCGATGAGAATCATTCTACAGAGTAACCATGAAAAAATATGCGTTTGCCTCATAACGTCACCAAATCACGTCATAATGTCTCAAGCTTGATATATCTAGAAAGCACTCATCGAGGTGTTCAATTTGAGGTACTACACGATATGGTTCCTAAAACTTGAAAATTTGACCTTGGTCAAATGTTTGACCTTAGGCGTTAACCATGAAGGTCAAGGCCAATCGCCACCAAAAATAATCAGCTGAATGCCAGACCATGAACTATATTCCCATGAAGTTGAAGACGATCCGATCAAAAATACTCAAAAATAATGGTTTCGTCGACTCCCCTGATTTGTGACAAAGTGACCTTGACCTTTTACCTTGACCTTCAAAATTTTATGCGCTGAAAGGACCTCTATAGGCCTCTGATATGCGAAGTTACAAAAATTTCCAATGAAAACTGTGCTCTGCAGAGTGATTTATACGTGATTACAGATAAAAAAAAAAAAACAACAACAAAAAAACACATGAAGGTCAAGGCCAATCGCACCAAAAATTAATCAGCTGAGCGCCAGACCATGAACTATATTCCCATGAAGTTTGAAGACGATCCGATCAAAATTACTCAAAAAATGAGGGTTTTGTCGATTACACTGATTTGCGAAAAAGTGACCTTGACCTTGACCTTGACCTTCAAAATTTTATGGCCTGAAAGGGACCTCCATAGCCTCTGATATGCGAAGTTACAAAATTTCCAATGAAAACTGTGGTCTGCAGAATTTTTTTTCGTGATTACAGACAAACAAAAACAAGCAGTCATAGACTGGTACTTACGAAATCGTCAACTTGACCTCTGACCTTGTCTAATAAAAGCTGTCTCGAGAGAAGGTAGCGACGCAAACGAGCGCGCATGCTGTGTCTTACAATCCCCCTCATTAGCATATCTTCAGTGCATAATACCTCAGATACGACACCCGACATAAATCTCATAAACCATCCGATTTTTACCAGAATTTCGACAACCGAGTTTTAAGCGTCCTAAGCGATCGCAAAAACCGAAGACAAATTAAAATCGAAGTTAAAATGAACTCGTAACGTCGAGCAAAGCAAAAATCGGCATTTCTCCACGCAATTATACCTTAACGTGAATCAACGACGCGTCTGCTCGAGCGCACTGCATCATGGACGACCCGTGACGTCTGCTCGAGCGCACTGCATCATGGGACGACCCGTGACGTCTGCTCGACGCAATGCATCATGGGACGACCCTTGACGCTTCGAGTGAAATATTTTTTTATACAATCTTAAAACGTCTCCAAAACATCCGATTTTTACCAGAATTTCGACAACCGAGTTTTAAGCGTCCTAAGCGATCGCAAAAACTGAAGACAAAATTAAAATCGAAGTTAAAACGAACTCGTAACGTCGAGCGAAGCAAAAATACTCCATTTCTCCACGTTAATTTACGAATTATGTTTGACCTCACTGTGACCTTGACCTTTGACCGATTTTGACCAAAATCTAATCAGCACTAGCCATCACCCTCCTGAATCACGTGGTGTAATTTGACATTGGTAGCTTCTTCCGTTCTCGAGTTATCGTGCCTACAAACAAACAAACAAAAAACAAACATACAAACAAACAAACAAACAAACAAACAGAAACGGAAGTCATCATATCATTACGAAATCTTTAGATTTCGTAAGTAAAAAACAAGCAGTCATAGACTGGTACTTACGAAATCGTCAACTGACCTCTGACCTTGTCTCATAAAAGCTGTCTCTAGAGAGGTGCGGACGCAAACCAGAAGTTTCTACGATGATTCTGTACCAAACCATCAAAAATCGAATGTTTGACCTCACCGTGACCTTGACCGTTGACCGATTTTGACCAAAATCTAATCAGCACTAGCCATCACCCTCCTGAATCACGTGGTGTAATTTGACATTGGTAGCTTCTTCCGTTCTCGAGTTATCTGTACCAAACCATCAAAATTGAATATTTGACCTCGCTGTGACCTTGACCTTTGACCGATTTTGACCAAAATCTAATCAGCACTAGCCATCACCCTCCTGAATCACGTGGTGTAATTTGACATTGGTAGCTTCTTCCGTTCTCGAATTATCGTGCCTACAAACAAACAAACAAACAAACATACAAACAAACAAACAAACAAACAGAAACGGTAGTCATCAATATACTTACGAAATCTTTAGATTTCGTAAGTAAAAACAAACAAAAAAATAAAAAAAATAAAAAAAAACATACAGACTGAACTAACATATCTTGCAAAAACTTCGTTTGGCAAGATAAACAACACACAAACAAACACACAAACAAACACACAAACAAGCAGTCATAGACTGTACTTACGAAATCGTCAACTTGACCTCTTACCTGTCTAATAAAAGCTGTCTCTAGAGAAGGTAGCGACGCAAACCAGAAGTTTCTACGATGATTCTGTACCAAACCATCAAAAATCGAATGTTTTGGATGTTTGACCTCACTGTGACCTTGACCTTTGACCGATTTTGACCAAAATCTAATCAGCGCTAGCCACCACCCTCCTGAATCACGTGGTGCAATTTGACATTGGTAGCTTCTTCCGTTCTCGAGTTATCATTTTTGGATGTTTGACCTCAATGTGACCTTGACCTTTGACCGATTTTGACCAAAATCTAATCAGCACTAGCCATCACCTCCTGAATCAAGTGGTCTAATTTGACATTGGTAGCTTCTTCCCTTCTCGAGTTATCTGTACCAAACCATCAAAAATCGAATATATTGACCTCACTGTGACCTTGACCGTTGACCGATTTCGACCAAAATCTAATCAGCACTTGCCATCACCCTCCTGAATCACCTGGTTAATTTGACATTGGTAGCTTCTTCGTTCTCGATTATCGTGCCTACAAACAAACAAACAAACAAACAAACAAACAAGCAGTCATAGACTGGTACTTACGAAATCGTCAACTTGACCTCTGACCTGTTCTAATAAAAGCTGTCTCTCGAGAAGGTAGCGACGCAAACCAGAAGTTTCTACGATGATTCTGTACCAAACCATCAAAAACGAATGTTTGACCTCACCGTGACCTTGACCTTTGACGATTTTGACCAAAATCTAATCAGCACTAGCCATCACCCTCCTGAATCACGTGGTGTAATTTGACATTGGTAGCTTCTTCCGTTCTCGAGTTATCATTTTTTGGATGTTTGACCTCACTGTGACCTTACCTTTGACCGATTTTGACCAAAATCTAATCAGCACTAGCCATCACCCTCCTGAATCACGTGGTGTAATTTGACATTGGTAGCTTCTTCCGTTCTCGAGTTATCGTGCCTACAAACAAACACACAAACAAACAGAAACGGAAGTCATCAATATACTTACGAAACTTTTAGATTTCGTAAGTAACAAACAAACAAACAAACAAGCAGTCATAGACTGGTACTTACGAAATCGTCCACATTGACCTCTGACCTTGTCTAATAAAAGCTGTCTCTCGAGAAGGTAGCGACGGAAACCAGAAGTTTCTACAATGATTCTGTACCAAACCATCAAAAATCGAATGTTTGACCTCACCGTGACCTTGACCGTTGACCGATGTTGACCAAAATCTAATCAGCACTAGCATCACCCTCCTGAATCACGTGGTTAATTTGACATTGGTAGCTTCTTCCTTCTCGACTTATCATTTTTTGGATGTTTGACCTCACTGTGACCTTGACCTTTGACCGATTTTGACCAAAATCTAAACAGCACTAGCCATCACCCTCCTGAATCACGTGGTGTAATTTGACATTGGTAGCTTCTTCCGTTCTCGAGTTATCTGTACCAAACCATCAAAATCGAATATTTGACCTCACTGTGACCTTGACCGTTGACCGATTTCGACCAAAATCTAATCAGCACTTGCCATCACCCCTCTCAATCACGTGGTGTAATTTGACATTGGTAGCTTCTTCCGTTCTCGAGTTATCGTGCCTACAAACAAACAAACAAACAAACAAACAGAAACGGAAGTCATCAATATACTTACGAAATCTTTAGATTTCGTAAGTAACAAACATACAAACAAACAAACAAACAGAAACGGAAGTCATCAATATACTTACCAAATCTTTAGATTTCGTAAGTAATAAACCAATGTCACCCGTAGGGTGATCGTACTTTGCCAAAAGGTGACCACGTGTGACTTCTTTAAGGTCACACTGAGGTGAACAGAGCTGCTATCCACCAGGAGCGACTCCTTGAGGAATATCTGCCTACGAGAGATTCCGATGAGAATCGTTCTACAGAGTAACCATGAAAAAAATATGCGTTTGCCTCATAACGTCACCAAATGACGTCATAGTGTCTCAAGCTTGATATATCTAGAAAGCACTCATCGAGGTGTTCAATTTGAGGTACTACACGATATGGTTCCTAAAACTTGAAAATTGACCTTGGGTCAAATGTTTGACCTTAGGCGTTAACCATGAAGGTCAAGGCAATCGCCACCAAAAATTAATCAGCTGAATGCCAGACCATGACCTATATTCCCATGAAGTTTGAAGACGATCCGATCAAAATTACTCAAAAAATAAGGGTCGTCGACTCACCTGATTTGCGAAAAAGTGACCTTTACCTTTGACCTTGACCTTCAAAATTTTATGCGCTGAAAGGGACCTCTATAGGCCTCTGATATGCGAAGTTACAAAAATTTCCAATGAAAACTGTGCTCTGCAGAGTGATTTATACATGATTACAGAAAAAAAAAAAACAACAACAAAAAAAAACACATGAAGGTCAAGGCAATCGCCACCAAAAATTAATCAGCTGAGCGCCAGACCATGAACTATATTCCCATGAAGTTTGAAGACGATCCGATCAAAATCTCAAAAATGAGGGTTTTGTCGATTACACTGATTTGCGAAAAAATGACCTTGACCTTTGACCTTGACCTTCAAAATTTTATGGCCTGAAAGGGACCTCCATAGGCCTCTGATATGCGAAGTTACAAAAATTTCCAATGAAAACTGTGGTCTGCAGATTTTTTTTTCCTGATTACAGACAAACAAACAAACAAACAAGCAGTCATAGACTGGTACTTACGAAATCGTCAACTTGACCTCTGACCTTGTCTAAAAAAGCTGTCTCGAGAGAAGGTAGCGACGCAAACGAGCGCGTAATGCTGTGTTATACAATCCCCCTCATTAGCATAATCTTCAGTACATAATACCTCAGATACGACACCCGACATAAATCTCATAAAACATCCGATTTTTACCAGAATTTCGACAACCGAGTTTTAAGCGTCCTAAGCGATCGCAAAAACCGAAGACAAAATTAAAATCGAAGTTAAAATGAACTCGTAACGTCGAGCAAAGCAAAAATCGGCATTTCTCACGCAATTATACCTTAACGTGAATCAACGACGCGTCTGCTCGAGCGCACTGCATCATGGGACGACCCGTGACGTCTGCTCGAGCGCACTGCATCATGGGACGACCCGTGACGTCTGCTCGAGCGCAATGCATCATGGGACGACCCTTGACGCTTCGAGTGAAATATTTTTTTATACAATCTTAAAACGTCTCCAAAACATCCGATTTTTACCAGAATTTGACAACCGAGTTTTAAACGTCCTAAGCGATCGCAAAAACTGAAGGCAAAATTAAAATCGAAGTTAAAACGAACTCGTAACGTGAGCGAAGCAAAAATACTCCATTTCTCCACGTTAATTTACGGAATTATGTTTGACCTCACTGTGACCTTGACCTTGACCGATTTTGACCAAAATCTAATCAGCGCTAGCCATCACCCTCCTGAATCACGTGGTGTAATTTGACATTGGTAGCTTCTTCCGTTCTCGAGTTATCGTGCCTACAAACAAACACACACACAAACAAACAAACACACAAACAGAGGACGGAAGTCATCAATATACTTACAAAATCTTTAGATTTCGTAAGTAACAAACAGACCCAAATGCAATACCCTCTCCTTCGGCAAGGGTAACTAGAATGGCAATCTTCATACCTCCGCCAGGCTGAACAGTTTACGTTTTGTATCCCACTGATAGGCTGGATCTGCATCCGTACGAATCGGCTTGTTCTTGTCACATACCCAACTCATCCACCAAGTTTTGTCATAATCCGTCCACAACATTTTGAAATATCATGCTATACCAAATCCCGTTTTTGGCCCCAATCTCTAAATGGTGAAGAATCACTTAAAAATTATCAGATCCAGATCTTCACCAAAATCCACTCAATTCGTCCTTATCACACACCCAACCTGTCCACCATGTTACGTCTGAATCCGGCCATAACTTTTTGAGATATCCTGCTCACAGACAGTCAGAGACAGACAGAAAAACAAACAGACAAGCACACAGAGGTGAAAATATAGCCCCTGTCCAACTTTGGTGGTGGAGGTAATAAAACAGCTTTTGTTTCTAGACCGCACTACCAAATTTGGTGACCAAATTCAAACACCTTAGAATGAAAAGCTGGGTTATTGAGGAAGGCTGCTGCGTACCAGCTTGATAAATTGATGTGAATGAACTTGTATACTGCCCAGAAAGAGAGAAGGGAAAACAGAAGTGAGTATGGTGGGAGATAAGCTGTAAAGAAGGAAAAGGTTGGTCATTGATCGTGTGGAGGCAGCATGACCACAATACAGTACACATAAAAGAGAGGGTGATTGAAGAGAAAATTATGACAGGATGAATGAATCTACTATAACTACTCATTTAACAGCCCCAATTAATCGCATTGATTGTAATCTCGATTTGCCAGTTTCAAAAGGTGGAACAGAGTCTTTCTAGGACTCAAAGTAACCACTTTTATTTTGGTTTAAGATCACGTTTCAAGGACCAAGTGGTGTGGGTTTGTTGTTCTCATATCTTTATTCTGAGGGTTATTTTCAAGATTGCCACTGAACCCTGGGCAAACTCCAATTCTCGTTCAATGTAGTGTTATTTTCTGGTATCGTTCCAATTTCCACCAGAGCATCTCAGTCTCCAACACACCAAAGTCACTGGGTACTAACACCTCGATGAGCAATGCCATCCTTTCCTTTTTGTATCTGAGTACTTTGTCTGTTCACATGCTTTGCTTTCTAAGTTCATGCTTAATGGGATGGTCAGGTCATACGTGAGCACTCTGTCTTCGTTTTAAACGACCACTTTTGGTTCCATCCAGCCATCCATTGGAACCATACCCTGTGCAGTATGCTGGTCTTGCCTAAACAGTCTCCTTGGCTATTGGGTACAATCCAGACGGGTCGCCACTCCGACACAGGATACCAGCAAGCTGGCACTCATTTTGCCGACCTCGGAAGGATGACAGGCAGTCAACCCCACCTGGTATTGATTCAACAGCTGAGTGGGATTTGAACTCAGGATCCTAGAATCCCAAGCCCACCACCCTAACCATTAAGCCAACACCAGGCATACGTTTGGTTCATGTTTCCATTATTGTTCTGAGACTAGGATATTAAAGGTTTTGCAAATGTGCCAGTGGATTACTCTACATACATTGTTGTGCCTTTGTGTGTACAGCTGTTCTGACATGAGTATTTTATATCCCAAGAGAAGATGAAGGTGCTTTCTTGTTTTACCTTGCAGAACCTACACTTATCCGTTTGACTCAATCCTGCCATCTCCTTAAAGCCATTGGTACAGTATCCTTGATTTTGAACATTTATTATGACCTCCATCCCAATGAAGCTTACTTCTTATTAGCCACCCCACTGAGCCTTTTTTGTCGATCCCAAATCTGTCCAGCTCATTTTTTGATCTTCTTGGAGAACATTTTTCTTCTGACCATGAGGTCAAGGCCGCTGTGAAGCACTGGCATCACAAAACTACTTGAATGTTGGCAGAAATGTGTAGACCACATTGATGATTACATTGAAAAATAAATATGCATCGTTTAATTGTCGTTGTTTCATTTGAATATCTTTACCTGTTTTGGAGAAAAAGAATAGCAGTGATTACTTTTCAACACGTCTTCGTAATTTGTTGATACTGAATTGTGTTTTATACTTTTCCTCCGTCTTCTATTGGCTGTGTCCGCTGCTGCTTTGGTTTGATGTGTAACATCTTCTATTCGTACCTGTTCTTTGGAATTTTTGCAAGGTGAGTTAGAGATACCTTTCTTGGCTTGTTTTCTTAATGCTTGTGTAGAAATTGGATTCGATGGTTTGTTGAGCTTTTCTGTACTCAGCCATTGCTAGTTGTTGTTCTGCGCACTTGGTTGAGCAACCATTTATGAGGCCACCACCGACTTCTCGCCTCGGCATGTACCTTCTCGGGATGCACCGGTTTTTGTGTAACATTTTGTGGATTGTGCGGATTTTCGTCATTTTGGTATCTAGCATGATGATTTCCGATTATGGCCAGGGCAACTTGTACTGGAACTCTGGTCCTGCGAGTTGTATATATCTTCGACTTTGCTTCTTGGGGAGAGATATATTTTCAGAATTAATCTTGTTCTACATAGGTATTCCTTGGCAATTCTTTAACGCAGTTGTTTGTGACATATTTGGTGGCCCTCTTCTACTCCGAGGAATATGTATATGCTTTGTTGTCTCGTTGCTGTATCGTTGTTCTTCGGTCAATATTTATGTTTTCCATTTTTGTTGGTTTACCTGCTACAAATGTACACTTGTCACATTTATCGAGTCCAAATTACATCTGAATGCCCTGGGAGGAGTGTTTTAATAGTTTTAGGTGTTCTGTCAATTTTGTATCGTTCGGTGTGGAAAGTTTTAAATTGTCCATGTGGAGTAGATGTGTGATCAACATTTGTTACTTTGGATATTCTCCGGGGTTGGCAGAGAGGGAAGTTTTTGAAGGTCTCTTCAAGAATCGGCTGGCCATGCCCGATGTTTGAGTGAAACTGATTTGAGCTGGACTTTGGAAATTGTTCAGGGTGTTAGTGATAACTCACCTACTCTTTGTGAAAGACAACATAGGATCTTAAGAGTTTGCCAATTAATGCCAGCAGATGGGACACCTAGCTAACCATCCATCCAAGGGACAGTGTGTTTTGTGAAGCAATGCCCTGACTGTGAAACACCAATCCAACAGGACATAGTCGGGTCAGGAATCAAACACAGACTACATAATTAAAAGTCAGCTGTGTTACCTCTGCATCATCCTGATGGATAGGATGAATTAATTTCAAGTGTTTGTCTTCTTCTTCTTGTGTATGGCAGTTTGGCTGCAGGGTAGCTATTATTTTGTTGGGGCACGACTGTGCCACTGATGCTGTGCCCCTCTACTAGTACACTAGTACTCATTTTGCCAACCTCAGAAGGATGACAGGCTGAGTCAACCCCACCTGGTGTTAATTCAGCAGCCAACAGGGCTCAAACTTAGGACCCTGAGATCCCAAGCCAGCCACCCTAACTGCTAAGCCAACACCAGGCTTTAGTGTTTGTGTGTTTGTGCGTTACTGTTTGACGGCCGAACTGTAGCACCCAGAGGCACAACATTTTGGATGCATGTACCACACTTCAGAATCTGGGCAAGGTTTTAAGCTATTACATATTGACCTTGAAGGCTGTATGGAGGCCAAAGGCCACTATGAAGTATATATTGGGATGTGGGTCAGGCAGTGCTGCTGCCAGCCTGCAGACAAATGGTAACCACATTGAGGCCAATAACTCCATAGCTTTATATAACTCCATCATATTTATACTGTATATACTGTATATTTGAACAGCAAGAAGAATAAGGAGGGATGGGAGAAGGCGATGTTTGGAGAAGGAAGAGGGGTTGAGAGAAGGGAAGACAGAAGGGTACAAGAGACAGCAGTGGGCAAAGAGGACGATCAAGAAAATGCAGTGAAAGCAGGAAAAGGGAGTGATTTAATAATCGAATTGTAATTGTAATGAGATTTTGAAGAGATGGAGGTGGGGAGAGCAAATATAGAGAAAGAGAAGAGCAAGTGGGAGCAGAATTAAGAGTATGGCCGGTACAGGCTGACCACGTACATGTGGGCCAACTGTACTGCATGGGATAACATAAAAACTGATATAAATACATTGAAGTACAGAACTTTCACACTTAACACCTTACAATGATTTGACAAGCACTCTAACCAGAGGCAGATACAGTTTATCCAAATGGCAAAACTTGGCTTATGGAGGCGCGAAACACAACACAGCGCTTCTCTGCGTGCTACCTACCAGTACCATTACAAGGAAGCTTATGCCCTCTACTTCAGCCATTGCTAATTATAAGGCTAAACCCGAACAGGCAATCGGTTCACCAAGGTACCAACACACAATGACCTACTTATTTCAAAATATACCAAGCCACTTTACTGCCCACATCGTAAAATCAGGTCAAACAGTTTTCCCTTTCCATCTGAACGATGGCGTGCTCCGAAATGCAGCGCCCCCCATGGCCCCTTCGACAAAAGGTAATTATTGGTCAAATGCAGGAACTTGGCCGATTTAGATAGCTCGTATGCGATCGGGCGATTGAGCCAGCTATAAAAGTGAGCTATCTTTCCCCGCTTAAGGCACGGTTGCCTCGATTTCACCTGCTGTGGTTTCCTATTTTTCCTTGTACAGACATATCATTAATTTGTACCCACGTGAATTCAAACTCAATCTTACCAGCTGTGATGAAGCTCTGAACAGCCCTGGCAAGCCCTCAAAAACAGCCTATAATTATCTTTTGTATCTTCTCGTTTTCGCAGACTGCAACAAAACTTTGTTGCACCTGAGCAGTCTGCAAATAGCCACGAATTACGGCGAGCTTCGAGAATGTGTAAACGCTCACTTAAAACAGCAACCATGACGAAGGAAAATACCCACCAAGGAACAAAGAAAGAACGTGCGCTGAGCGTGGGAAAAACGTGCACTTAGCGCGGGAAAAACGTGCGCTTAGCGCAGGAAAAACGTGCGCTTTGCATGGGGAAAACGCGCGCTTAGCGCGGGAAAAACGTGCGCTTAGTGCGGGAAAAAAGTGCGCTTAGCGCGGGAAAAACGTGCGCTTAGCGCGGGAAAAACGTGCGCTTAGCGCGGGAAAAACGTGCGCTTAGCGCGGGAAAAACGTGCGCTTAGCATGGGGAAAAACGTGCGCTTAGCATGGGGAAAAACGTGCGCTTAGCGCGGCAAAAAGGTAGAGCGGGAAAAACGTGCGCTTAGCGCGGGAAAAACATGCGCTTAGCGCGGGAAAAACGTGCGCTTTGCGCGGGAAACCGGGTAGAGCTGCAAAGTACAGAAAAAGGTATACCCTACACTGATCAGGGGAAATGTACTCACAAGGTGATTTCGGTAAATGGCCAGGCATACAGACAGATTGCCACACCAAAGTAAAGGAAATGTTGAGCTGAAAAGAGAAGAGGGCGTATGAAAAGTTTTCGCGGGCCACTTACCATCTTCACTGTCATCAAAGATCATTTTCTTCGAGGAATTATTCGCCCCCATGTCGATGTCCGACTGTCCATCACCCGCGTGGCTCACGGCTCAGACGCCTCGCAAGCCAGCCGCTCGGCATCCGTCAGCCTCGAGTTCAGGTCACTAGGTGCGAAACAGCACAACGATCAGAGATCCCGTGGAGTGACGCGACAAGCGAGAAAGCCTCTTTGGCAGACCTCACGCCCCCTGGGGACTGGCCCCGGGCTCGCAAGAACGAAATGCCTTCGAGGTGGATCGGAAAGCCAGGGAAGGTAAATCATGATGATCATTAATAAAATACCTTGGTCATTCTTATCGTCGTGCGTATTGCGCGGCAGAGCTCCACCAGAACGTCTCCGTCCCTAACACACAATCGCTTCCGATCGAGGAACATAGAATACCAGAACGACCATCCATCCCCATCCTCAGTCTCCGCCTTTTCGGTTACGCCCCTCTACTCATCGTGCCTCCTGCAATCCGCGATTCGTACTGGATCTTTACATCACATCACATATTCTTGCGTAATAAGGGGTAGTCGTGTGCCTTTCCTTTGGACCATCAGAAGTTGTGCGAGAGTTTGATGTTCGTACACGCGAGTCTTTCCCTGTAATATTCCCCACATTGATGTATTTCCATTGCACTGGGTGTATCCTTGAAGCGCCCTCTGGCGGTTTGTTTCTTAACCATCAATATCGATCTTCCACGGTCTTCAAAAAATATATGTGGATATACTACTCTGGAGTAGCACTGGGAGGATGGCCGAAACTAGAGAGGTACGCACACACGCCTCTGAGCTGTCTTGCCTGGGTTAGAATCCCGACCAAGCTGTAAACTGTCATCCAGGTGTTCAGCAGGGAGGGTGATTCATCAATGTGTGTGCCGTCCCTCAGATGGACGTTATAAACTGGGCATTCCATCTGCCAGCATTCGTTGGTGGACGTCAAAAATCCCCATTGTGTCTTTCGCGAAGAGTAGGCGAGCTATCGCCGGCACCCTTGCCAAATTAAAAAAAAGTCCTTCTCCGAATGGCTACTGAGAAGGTAATGGCAAACCACCTAGCATAACCCATGCTAATAAACGGATTTAGCAACACCAACGCTCAGTATTAAAGAGTGGGAACATTTTTTAGGTCCTTTGCCATCTCCTTTGCGATTTCCTGGATTCGATTCGTGTAATCATCATCAATGTACCATACTTTCAACAGAGTCGATACTGCTGAAATAGTCTGCTGGCAAGGGTTATGTTGGGTGCTTTACCGTTGCATTACCGGCAGTCAGCCAGGGTGCAATCATTTGTAATTTGTTTGGGATGCCGGCGATAACTCATTTATATCCGATGACCCGTCCTGCATGTGAAATACAAGTTTGATGGTCTACAGGCTCGGTCGAAATTCAAACCCTGACGAGAGAGTTCAAATGCCAGTGTGCATCCCTCCAAGCTATCCTGCCAACCCTACACAGTTATAGTGAAGGCCTAAATTAAATAGCAGAACGCAATTAAGACAGCTCAAAATCAAAAGGTCGGCAAGCCACCCGCAAGCTCTACAGAGGAGGGAGGAGAGGAGATTGGGACCATACTTTGTGCAGAGCGTTGGTGCTGCTGAAGCAGTCTCCTTGGCTATTGGGCACAATCCTGAACGGGTCGCCACTCCGACACAGGATACCAGCATGCTGGCACTCATTTTGCCGACCTCGGAAGGATGACGGGCAGAGTCAACCCACCTGGTATTAATTCAACAGCTGAGAGGGATTTGAACTCCAAAGGACCCGAGGATCCAAAGCCCGCCACCTTAACCATTAAACCAACACCAGACATACAAGCTCAACAGAACACTCTCAATTCTCCCGCACAAAGTTCAACCTGCCTTGGCACACCGTGTTAACAATGGAAAACAAAGCGTATTTCAACAAATAACCAGGTCAGAGGATGAGCAATATGTACACGACATTCAAAATGATGTATGAATGCTAAATGAGGCCTTTTGCGCGTGTATTGTGTTTATGTTTACATTGATTAGCTTCTGCTTGCGGCACTTTTAACCTACCATAGCTGCCACGAAATCCGTAATTCAAATCATCTTTCAGACATAATTTTTAGCATTTAGATGAAAGAGGGGCAATTTCTAAATGGTTAACCAGAATTGTTCTGTTCCTGAATGCAAATCGGACTCACAGGAATCCAGGAATACAAGAAATATCAGTGGATGAGAGGAGTCAGGTTCGAACTATTTCCTTTTAAGTTAATAGTTAGCCAGTGGCAACTGTGGTGAACACAACAACACACACACACCACACACACACACACACACACACACACACACACACACACACACACACACACGAACTCTCCTCCTTTCACCAAAAGATGCAAAAATCAAGTATATTTTACTCTTGTGGCCCCAGTACCAAACAATATATATCCGGTCCTCGCTGGCGGCCGTGGGGTTCTCCACAGATGGCGGACGTCTCCTCGCCTCTCCGCCCGGCGAAGCCGTGATCAGGCAGAGGCGTGCTGTGCAGTTCGTATCGCTCGGGCCGCATGGTGCATTGCGGAGCAGGCATTGATCAGTGCTAATCGGAGGTGCCTGGGCGGGCATGCGGGGCCGACACGACCATCGGCCGGTCGCCGGGGCACGGTCGGGAGATCGATGCAAGGCAATTCATGTCGCTGAGTTCGGTGCGGGCGATTCATATCATGGGGCTCGGAGCGAGACGATTCCACAGCTTGGAGTTATCTTGCCGGAAGTGGAGTGGAGCAGCTTCTGGCCATCACGGCCGGGCCATGCAGTGGTCTGAGCCAAATCAGAGTGGTCGATTCGGGTGACGACACATCGCTTCAGGGTAATGCCCCACACTGCACTCCAGGGTCTATAAAGGACAGGTGGCGAGGCCGTCCGTTGTTCCAGTTCCGGTTTTGGTGTCTTGCCCATCGCTGCTCGTCCCGTTCTCTGCCCGGCCTGGGATCGATCTCTCTGCCTTCTTCACCCGCCCTTCTGTCATCGCCTGCGACTCCGCCTCCATTTCTCTGCCCTTCTCCGCCCACACGTCGCTGACTCCACCCAACCACCTGGTCCTGTCTACCACTCCGCCCACTCGCTCCAAACTCCGCCTTCTCCTCCCAAGTCCATCCCTTCATGCCCGATGGTCACGTCTCATTCTCTGGACCGACGCTAGCTGCACGAAGTGCCACGCAGCAAGAGATGGCACGCCAGCTGTCAAGGAGGTATCGCCCAGCGGAGCATCCCCCCAAAACATGTTGGTGGTGCGATCGGGCAATCGTGCAAGGTATTGAGAGACTGTTAGCGTCAATCTCCTCTCCTTTTTCTCTTAATCAACTCCTCCTTATCGGGGTGTGTGTGTGTGTGTGTGTGTGGTGTGTGTGTGTGTGTGTGTGTGTGTGTGTGTGTGTGTGTGTGTGTGTGTGTTTAAGATTGCAGAAGATTATTATTTCGGGTTAAGTCAGCTCTGTGTCTGCTTTCGTAAGTTGCTTGTTTATTGTTGCACCTCACGCTTCTTTCAATCCCTGCATTACACAACAATAAAACAACTATTCACTGTGCCAGCAAGGACGAGCAGCGATATGTATATGTATATATATATATATGTATATATATATATGATATATACACAATACACATACATATATATATATACATATACATATACGTATGGCGTATATGTATACGAGTACCAGTGTACTGGGCCCGGTGTATGCCCGGTTAGAATAGTTGTACCATATCCTGTGTCGGAAGGGGTGACCAGGGTTGCGTCAGGAAGGCATCCGTGTAAAACCTGTGTCAAATCATTATGCGGATCATAACGGATGATCCGCTGTGGCGACCCCTCACGGGAGCAGCGAAAGAAGAAAGAATAAGAAGAATTACATATACAATATCGTATATACACAAATATATATATACATATATAACAAAATACATACATATACATCTATATATACATATATACATACAATTATAATATAATACATATATATACAGATATACATACATATGCATATATATATATACATATATACAATATATACACATATACTACATAATATACATATATGTACATAATACTGTTATTATATACTCACTAACCGGTAGGCGACATGGGTAGTCGCCTACCCAATAGAACCTGAGCGCGATGCCCGTTCGAAGGGGAATGACCTGAGGATTAACACAAGAAAATTCATGATTCTAGCTTCAAGGGTTAATGCTGCAATAGTTTTTCGTTAAAATACCCCCACATTGAGGTTTTTCGGCCGTTGCTAGGCAACGGAGGGGTCCATAGCAACGGTTCTTTCTCAACATAACTAGGACATACCATGAACCTACATTCCAGTTTCATGTATATCTGACTCAATAGTCTCGAGATATACACGAACTTCGTTTTTTATTGTTTTCGACCAGGGTTCATTCAAAGTCTATCTTCTCCGACAGTTTTTCATAGGATCCGGCTGGAAATTTTTGACAATATGGCTGAATGTACTGCCCACAGTCGCTCGTGGCACGATTTTTGATTTCGAAAAAATAAATTTTTTATGATTTTCTAAAAATTCAAAGTCCCGTTGCTAGGCAACGGTGGTGTCCATAGCAACGGTTTCATTTGCACACAACTAGGTCATGGTATGAACCTACCAACAGTTTCATCGAAATCGCCATTGTATTAACGGAGCACTGGACCGAACAGAGGGACAGACAGACAGACAGACGACAGACAAACACATCGACGGAAAAAGTGATAATAAGGGTAGAACAAATTTTAAAAAAATTAAAATAAAAAAATATAATTTTCGACTGGATCGACTACCCAACATATCGACGGAAAAACTGATAATAAGGATAGAACAGATATCAAAATTTAAAAAACATTTTTTTTTTCGACTGGATCGACTACCCAATACACATATACAATATATATACACATATACAGAGATATATACACATTACATATACATAATATATATATATATATACATATAATACTATACATACATATAATATTGTTACGGCTGTGGAAATTTGAAATACACCAGAAAGGTCCTCAGGTTAGATATATCGATAAGTTCATGTGTAGTTAGTCCACACCCGTTGTTTAGAGGGAATATGTGAGATTCATCCGGGCTGCGACGCTTTGAGTTCCGCATTTTTCTTCTCTTATAGATTATTTGGACAATAATCCCAACAACTCAACCCACCCCTCGCCTTTACCTCCACAACTCCACCCCGCAAAATCGCACACCTGCCATTCTCAAACGACAGCCGCCAACAACCAAACCACAAGGCAAACCCCCACCACCTTCGCCGTTCTCCTTCCACAACCTCAACCACCACCAGTCAACACCGAACGTCGTGCTGTCCAGGCCCCGTCGGTAATTGTTGCCGAACGCGTCGAGCCGCGAGTACAAATGGATGCCTTTATGGGAGAGGAAATTCGGATCAGGAGAGGCCACGCCCTTTTTGCCGACCCAATGGCTAAACGTTCG
>CM068963.1:95843781-95848677 GCA_035128595.1 Eptatretus atami | reverse complement strand
AGAGAGAGATTTGATTTGCGATCGGAGCTGCTGATCGGAACGCAGAAAGCTAGCGCAATGATGGTCCAGCGCCGCCTGAGGTTTTCAACCTTCTGTGGTACGAGGGCCTCGCGGAGTCGGGTGGTGCGGCAGCGGGAGAGGTGACTCCCGCGACGCCCCGAGCGGGCTGGTAACTACGGTCTCCCCCCCCTTCCGTCCTACGTGCATCTGTTGGCTCTGTACTTTGTCTGCACGTCCGGCGCCACGCTCTATCTCCCTTATTTGGACACCATAGAGCAGTTTTAGCCCCTTTTTTTTTAATTAATTTTAATTTTTTTGTTTCTTATGAGCACTGCTCATGATCGGCGCTCACGACCATACGCCCCTCTAGTATGAGTGATCATACGCAATGGGTCGCGTCTCTTTGCTCTCTCAGCAGGTTGAGCAATCTCTTTAAGAAAGGTCATCCGTCCGTACCCTGCAGCGCCACTCGGACTGGTCCCGAAAGCCCTATCACCTCGGGACTGTTCTGTGCTAGGCTGGCAACCTCCTCTCCGCTCTCTCGCCCACGTCCGCAACGAACGCGCAGTTCTGCGCGGCAGCGCAGGCTTGGCCGTGCTCTCAGCTCCCGTCTCCTCGGCGAACGCCAGACCTCCACTGCCCCTGGACTCGGAACCTTTGGCTCTTCACACCACTCCTACCCAACCGACTCGACTGCTAGCTTGGCGTCTCTGTCGCGCTTTGTCTATAGGGTTCGTGAGGCGAGGTTTGATCTCCGCTCTTTCACCTCTGACCGCCCCACTGGCTCCGCCCGCTCTCGATCTCCTGATCCGAATTCCGAGGCGAAGCTCGGAGTAGCGACGTGGACTGTTTGAATCACGTCGCTGGCACCCACAAAGGAGAAGCGGACATTGTTGGAGCTCACCGGCCCTGCACAACGAGGAAACCGCCCGCTGTCTGTTTGCAAGCGATTCATCCCCGTGGCCGGCGCAAGATGGCGGCGTTTGCGGAGCTGAAGGTTGAAGCGATGTTGTTCGTTGTTGGTTATTGGGGGATGATGTGGTTTAGGAGGATGGTGGCTGTGGTTGGCTGTTGTGGAGAAGGTGGTTGTGGTTGGCATCGTGGAGAAGGTGGTTGTGTGATGGCGTGTTTGGAGGAAGCGGTTGTGGAGAAGGTGTTGGTGGGAGTGGTTTGGTGAAGGTTGATGACAGCATGTTGTTGGAGTGTTTAAGCGGTTGGTCCAAAAATAACGATAGCAAAAGAAAACGGCTACTCAAAAGATCACAGCCCGGTTACACGAATAATTCCTTTAGACATCGGTGGGGAAATCTATGCTGAACACAGACTTTATCGACATATGATCTAAGGACCTATATGTGCTCTGCGATCCAAATCCCCCGTAACATATTGCAAATAAATATATAATTATATAAATATATATATTACAGTACACACATAACATATACACCGGCAAAGTTAGCAGACATTTCATTTTCTGTAGCAGATTTATGATCTGAAAGCATTAAAATAAATCTTCTTTTTGGTCTAGTCAGGGATATCGATACCCTAGTATTCACTGTTTTTAGTGATCTTCGAACACCTGGCTATTACAGCATTAGAATATGTATACTATATATAATCGGTTAACAACACAAATATATAGCCCAGTATACATTCTATATATTCTTATTAATCATTTCAACATGACATTAAAACTCGGAATGATATAGGCTATCAATATCACTATACATAAGCATTATATAATGTTATTAATTCATGCCGCACAAAGGTTTGAACGCCAGATTCCAGTTTTGTCCCTAAACAGAATTGTAAGCGTTACATGCGTACTCGAAATAAAGGCATTGAAACCAAATAAACAATGGGCATATCAAAAAGAAGTATCATGGAATCGTTTTGATTGCCACAAAATTTAATCTAAAATTTTTGACCCTCTCAAAGTAGGCCACCTTTTTGCAAGATAATAACAGCCGACATACACGTGGCATCCTTCCCACAATGAAATCAAATATTGTTGGCAAGTTGCTTTCCCAACACTTTGCAGAAAGTTCCCACAATGTGTTGCACTTGAAGGTTTGCTTTTCTTTCACCCTTCTGTCCAGTTCACACCAAACCACTCGATGGGTTAAGGTCTGGAGACTGCTGCTTGGCCATTCCATGATTTTGAAGCTACCGTCTGGTTCTTTTCTTCTAAGGTAGTTGTGACATAGCCTGGAGATATGTTTTGGGCACTTATCTTTTTGCTGTAGGATGACCCCTGACCAATAGCGTTCGACCAGAGGGTATTGCATGGCGCTGCAAAATGCTGTGGTAGGCCCTTTTGGTTCGGCGGTGCCAGTTCACTCTGTGCAAGTTGCTCTGACTCTGGAATCCAGCAAAGAGCAGCACCCAGATCATCACGCTTCCTTCCTTCTATGTTTGACAGTTGGTGTCACACACTGGAGGAACCATCCTTTCGCCTACTCGACGCAGAGCCGGATTAACCATTTAGGCAGACAAGGCATGTGCCTTAGGGCCAGCCAAAAATTCGGGACCCCAAAAATTTAGGCAACTTTTTTTTTTTTTTTACGATGCAATTCTTATTGGTCTGTAATATTGTTACGAATTTGAAATCTTTATCGCATACAACATACAGGTCCTTTAGCTCAGTATATCTCTGTAAGTACGTGTTTTTATAAGATAGCTTCCTCCCCTGGTCTAATGGTGAATAAGTGTAAATGTGCTGCGTTTTGTTATTGGATACCCATCTCCCGCAACAACAACAACAACACGACAACAACGCCATCTCCACGTCCATCCTGACTCGCATGACGCTCGCGGCATTCCTTCGTGGCACGTCAGCCAGTCAGGCGCCGCGCTGTGGGGCGAGTGGGCATGGCGTGGCAAGGCGTCCCTCCTTAGCCATCGGCAGGGAGCAGGCGTCTTCCCCGCCCGCCCTCCGACTCGACACGGTCGCCATTAGACCAACGCGGTCGGAGGTGAGTTTAACAGACAGTTTTAGTGTTTAATGTGGTTTGTATTTTATAATAAAAAGGTTTTAAAACTTGTACATCTGATGTTCTATTTGCAGATTCAATCCATCGTTATGTCAGGACGCAAATGTGGCTGGGAGCGGAGCTCAGGATTGCAGAAAAAGAAGCATAAGGAGGATCAACTACTCAAGAAGACTCATAAAATTGAACATCGTTTTTCCATGTGGTGGAGAAGATGCTGTGTGTGGTGTGAATGATGATATAGATCACATGAAGGACTCCCCTCAACATCCCCCGCGGTTGATCCTGTCGAAGACAGGCCGCCGATGATGGTGACACTAGGGCGAAGTGCTAGTATCAACTCACTGATTCCCAACGATGTCGGTTGTTTGGTAAATAACAGACAAACTGCGCCATGTGTGCATCAGCTTGGCACTGACCATTTTCGGAACTTGGATGACAGTTATCCAGAAACGAAGCAAAGATACTCTCGGTGAATCGCTTTCTTTAATGCCAGTGCCTTCAACGGGTTTTGCAAATGGGGAGGTAGCTGATCGTGATTGGTTGTTTATTCTCCTGCCAAAGTTGCGTTTTCTGTTTTCCGTGCACTTGTTTTCCTCTGACAGAGGTCACAGCTTTCTGGCTCGGGATTTACTGATTGGAAGGATACGGCTCAGTACTTGAAGGCCATGAAATCAGCCAAAGCACATAGAATCAGTTCTAACATTTTGCAGCGGAGTGCTGATGCAGTCGAGTTGAAGCAATTGCATAAAACATGCTGGAGCAGCGCAGCTATTGAAAAATGTGTTAGACAGTTGTGTTGCCACAATTACTTTTCTTTGCGAGGGGTCATCGTTCGAGGTAGTAACGAATTGTTGGCTCCAGCAGCAATGGTAATTACTTGGGCATTTTGGAGTTGATTGGCCAGTTTGATCCGTTTTTGTCCCAAGCAATCCATTACCATGCCAAATCGGGTCGCGGTCACACGTCTTTATTTGTCAAAAGCAATCTGGCAAAATTAATTGCTATGATGGGCAAGCAAGTACTTGGTCGCATCAAGGATGAGATTTCGAAGTCACGGTATTTCTCCTTTCAGTGGACTCACACCAGACATTGCCCATACGGACCAGCTCACTATCATCCTCCGCTACGTCAACATGACAGATCACAAGCTGTTGAGCGTTCCTTACGTTTCATTAGTATCCTCCAGTCATACAGGTGAATCTTGCGTGATACTCTTCTCCCAATACTTGAAGGACCATGAAATCGACTTTGACAATTGCTGCGGTCAGATGTATGAAATCTAAGTAATATGTCGGGCAAGTACAATGGTATGCAGCAAATTTTGAAGAACAAGAACAGTTTGGTTGATTACATTCCCCCGTGTAGGTCACTCTTTGAACCTAGTTGATCAGTCGCGGTGGATTGTTTGCATTGAACGCGGTTTCATTTTTTGGGTTTTGCAGCACCTGTAATGCGTTCTTGTGGCATCCCGCGCACCGTTGGGGTGTCCTGCAGAACCCATGTGGGAACAGCACCTGGTGGCCTTGTTCGAAACACCCATCGATACCCGGTGGTCTGCCGAGCTGATGTCACTGAAGCTCTGTTCCGCGGTTACCGACAGTTCCAGAAGTGTCTCGAAGAGATCTCTGCAAGATGAAAATCAGAACAGGGAGACACGAGATGAGGCGGATTCTTTGGCAGAAAAGATGGGCACTATAGAAGTTGTCCTGATGTGGTGAAATTTGAAATATTTGCAGCCGCTTCAACTGCTGCAGCAAGTTGTTGCAAAGTGCCACCCATAGAATTAACACCGCTATTTGTCTGCTGAAGAGTTTGAATGAGTTTTTACATGCCGGCAGACGAAAATTTTGATTTCTATGAGCAACAAGCATGTGATCGCTGCGGCAAACAGCACTTACAATCC
>CM068963.1:95821281-95838781 GCA_035128595.1 Eptatretus atami | reverse complement strand
CCGTATTGAGGGGAGGTGGATGGGGCCATGTATCGTGAGATCTTGGCCAACAACCTCCTTCCCTCAACAAGAGCATTGAAGATGGGGCGTGGCTGGGTCTCCAGCATGACAACGACCCGAAAGACACAGCCAGGGCAACTAAGGAGTGGCTCCGTAAGAAGCATCTCAAGGTCCTGGAGTGGCCTAGCCAGTCTCCAGACCTGAACCAATAGAAAATCTTTGGAGGGAGCTGAAAGTCTGTGTTGCCCAGCGACAGCCCCGAAACCTGAAGGATCTGGAGAAGATCTGTAATGGAGGAGTGGGCAAAATCCCTGCTGCAGTCTGTGCAAACCTGGTTAAGAACTACAGGAAACGTCTGATCTCTGTAATTGCAACAAAGGTTTCTGTACCAAATATTAAGTTCTGTTTTTCTGATGTATCAAATACTTATTTCATGCAATAAAAATGCAAATTAATTATTTAAAAATCATACAATGTGATTTTCAGGATTTTTGTTTTAGATTCCATCTTTCACAGTTGAAGTGTACCTATGATAAAAATTACAGACCTCTACGTGCTTTGTAAGTGGGAAAACCTGCAAAATCGCAGTGTATCAAATACTTGTTCTCCCACTGTATGTATGTGTAATATATGTATATATATATAATATATATACATATATATACATATATACATATACATATGTATACACATACATATATATATAACATAGCATATCTATATATACATATGCATATTTATATATACATATATATATAACAGTACAGTATATATATATATATATATATATATATATATATATATATTATATATTATATTGTGTTTGTTGCAGTTGTGGGGGTAGATGCAGGAATTTAATAGGGAATTTAGGATTGAATAGAGTTGTTTGGTCAGTGGACGTGTCGGAGACATCTCAATGTAACTAAGTGGGAAACTGTGAGTTAATGTTACATGTTCACGACAACGGGGGGGTGGGGGGTGGTGCCGTGTTAATTAGCGAGGTCGTAAGAATAAATCCCCCCAGAATGTAATTGCCCCCCTGTGACTTTTCCCTTTGTAATTAGGTTTCAAGATTGGCAATAAAGGTGGGGAAACACATCCCTAAAACAGCTACAAGCAAACGTGTCGAACAGGCAGTAGCCCCGCCTCCAAGGGTGATGGCGGGCGAAGTCACACCCCCGAGGCTGATGAATGATGGGCGTGACATCAGAAGATAGCCGAGCGGGCGTGGGCCCCACCTCCCCGGGTTTCGCGCGAGCAAGCCATGCCCCAGAGGAGGAAGCGGTGGTTAGGTGTGACGTCGAAGAGGAGAGTGGAGTTCAGCGAGAGTGCACGCAAGAGGCAGAGTTGATTTTGGAAGAGAGTTTGAGTGTGGAGTGAAGGACTCACTCGGTTGACAAAGAGCGTAGCTTGGAGATTGCCTGTAAGAACAGGGCTTTACGGCTGGCATTTCTTCGATGCACGAAGAAGACGGCACAATTCTTGTATTCGTGTTGAGGTTGTTTGGCTCATGTGGTGAAGCAAGACGCTAGCCTTGGGCTCTTGGTTGGGTTGTGAGGAACGGACCCCGAGCCTCATATATGTCAAAGAGCATGTCGGTGAGGACGATCGATGCACAAAGCAGCTGCATTGGGTTTCTGAGCCTTGGTGTTGAGTGCCGCTCGCGGATTGCCTGGCATACGTTTTTCCCGCTACGAGAGAAGCGACTTGGCTTCTTGGCAGACTGCATGTGTCCTGATGGAAAGAGGTTAGAATGTCTCCGTTAGGCTAACGGCTATCTCTCGCATGCATGATCAGAATGAAAAAATTTTAAGGATTGTCTCGGGATAAATTGGTCAACAGTGAATCAATTTATAATGTCATTGGCCACATGGTTGGGCTACCTTTTGAATTTTTTTTTTAACCTTCAAAAATATTCTTTGAAACGGCTGAACAAATCGAGGAGAAACTTTACAGGTATGACCACCTATCCATGAGGAACAAAAAGTTCCACACCTTTGACGTCATAGGTTACTTGGTTTGTAAGCCATATTGGATTTACCCTAAAACCTTTAAATAATCTTCTTCTGCAGAATGGCTGGACAGATATAAACATGTGGCACCTTCAAGACATTGCGAAACCCAGAGGCAGAGAGAAAGGAATCTCATATATAGTTGAATGGATCATCTTGGCCATGCCACTTCCCAAGTCGTGTCCAATGTCTGGCCACCTCCTTCCCTCACATACTTTCTTCTTCTGTACTCCTTCTGTTCTTCCACCTGTGTTCTTCTTCTACTTTTCTGCTCTTCTGTTATTCTTCATCTTCACCTGTCTCTCAAATGAAAGGGCAAGTTGATAAAATACTAATTTATTATTTGCGTTATCTAAAACTTATTGTGGGTTATATTTGTCAACCTCAACTTCCCATCGTGTACAGCCTTTTTTGCTGCTGGTTGCATCATCGGTTAGAGGCATGGCGATGGTGCTAACCCCTATTACCAGTACACTGGTGCTCATTTTGCTGACCTTGGAAGGTCCACAGGCTAAGTCAACCTCCTGGTGTTAATTCAGCGGAAATAGGGCTCGAACTTAGGACCCTAGGATCCAAAGCCACCACCCTAACTGCTAAGCCAACGCCAGGCTAACCTCAAGTTGGAGCGTCCCTTTAAAAGTTGGAATTCGCCAAGCTGTGAGGAACGTGATGATGTCCTGTTTGCGGCTGATCTCTGAAAACCTGTCAGAGACGTAATTAAACCGCGGTGAGCCTTATCGCTTTCCATCGTGTTCTTCCTCTTTCAAAATAAATCCTTGCTCGGCTGAAGAGCGCTCCCATACATTGCTGTCACGTGGGGACCTTGTTTCCATGGATACGGCGTCTGCGTCAACGTAATTGACACCTGATAGTTTCCTTCACGTTTCCCTCTCTCATTGCCACAGATTTTGTTGTAAAATTTGATCGTTGTCTAATTTTATTATTTTGGATTGAATAGCCGTGAATTCGAATGGTATTTAATCGATTAATTTGGACTTCACAGCATATTTGTAGTGGATTCGCCGATCTTCGCTTCTGAGGCAGTCGAGGTGCGTCGAGGATGATATCCACCTGCCTGGATGTTTCATGTTTCCTTTTTAATGATTACAATGATCTCAAAAGGATAATGGAGGAACTTGTACATAAGACTTGGTAAAGACCATGGTACTGTATTTGAACCTGTGGCCCTGCATCATGAGCTAGGGGTTCAGATGGGAACACCAACAGGCAATAGTGGCACCGCCGGCCGCCATCAAGTCGCTGTGCCTGACAAACATGCGTGTAATGGCATGAACTGAATGATTATGTTAATCGTACGAGTGTTGGGTTGGTTTTGGTCCATTGCTTTAATGTCAGGTAAAGCTGGCAGCGCAGAGCTGTAGATGCCATACTGTGCAAGATGGTCTTCAATAAGTTTCATATTTTAAGCGTCTTGCTGGGCTGACAAGATGGCCGAGAGGTACACACACTCGCCTCGAAGCTGTCTAACCTGGAGTGTGTTCCATTGCCAAACTGACTGACTGACTGACTGACATTAAAGATCGAGACCTTTCCGGTGTCGGAGAAAGCTGAAATTTTGCCTGCCGATGGACATCAAAGCCAGTACACCGGAAAAAAAATCACAAAATCGTCAGAGAGCATCCATAAATGAAAATATAAATAAACTAGAAGGGCACTCAGTAGAGCGCATACCTCCGCCCTGTAATGCCTGATCCACGAGAACATATCTGGCCCAACACATTTTTGAGAGATCGTGCTCTATATCGTTTTTGTCCTGAGTTTAAATACGGCTTAGCTGTTGAATTAATACCGGGTGGGGTAGGCGGTAGACTCAGCCTGTCATCCTTCTGAGGTCGGCAAAATGAGTCCCAGCTTGCTGGTATCTTGAGTCGGAGTGGTGACCCGTCCAGTATTGTGGCCAGTAGTCAAGGAGACTCCTTAGGCAGCACCAACGCTCTGCATAGAGTGTGGTCCCAATGGATGGATGGATATTGACAGGATTTAAATAATCTCATTCAACCTCCACCATCTTTCCTTTTGAGATTATTAGCTCTCGAGTACTTCCATTACAGAAATACAGGCCATCCGTTTATTACATGTGTTGGGCTTGGGGGAGACTGACGAGGACCGGTACGTCCATGTCGCATGCAATATGGAGGAGGTTGAGTGGTTGCTTGCACACGAGTCACAATCGTCAGTTTCTACTCACATTTTGCTGTGTTTGTAGTTTTTCCTTAAATTCGATCCTGCATTTTAAATGTCGATTTAAGTATTTTCTTGTCGAAGTTTGAATTTTATGGTATCAGGGGTATTGCTCTGCAAAAGTCCGCTTATCACAGTGACCATCAACAATTTACGACTGTTAATAATTGTGATTCCAGCTGGAAAGCTATTCTAACATGGTGTCCCACATGGCTCCATCTTTGGTCCTCTCCTTTTTCCACTGTATATTAATGACTTTCATTTTTTTTCTTACATTTTACAATTCATATTATTTGAAGATGATACCATGATTATATACTCCAATTCAAATTACAATTCCTTTTTCAATACCTTAAGCTCTCAACTAAATAAGGTCTTCTCATGTTTCAAAGCCAATAAACTTTCTTTAAACCATAATAAAACCAAGTACATGCTCCTTTTCAATTCAAACAAATCTCCGAACACCACAAACCTCATTGAAATTGCTAATATCCCCTTTTCCTAAAGTTCACTCACTTAAATATTTATGAGTCATCATTGATGATAAACTCACCTAGTCTGACCCCATTCCCTTCATCACTAAAACTATTTCTCATAACACAGGTGTTTTACTGAAATTGCGTTCATTACTTCCACCACCAAAGGTGGATGGAGGTTATGTTTTTACCCATTTCTGTCTGTGAACAGGATATCTCAAAGTTATGGATGGATTCGGATGAAACTTGGTGGACAGGTTGGGTGTGTGACAAGGACGAAGTGTTTCGATTTTCGGGAAGATCCGGATTTTAGAATTGTAAGTGATTCTTCACCATTGAGAGGAGTGAGCCTGGTGTTGGCTTAGCGGTTAGGGTGCTGGCTTGGGATCCTTGGGTCCTGAGTTCGAGCCCCGTTTTCCACTGAATTAATCCAGGGGGTTGACTCAGCCTATCATCCTTCTGAGGTTGGCGAAATGAGCACCAGTAAACTGGTAACAGGGGCACTGCATCAGCGGCATAGCTGCGCCCTAACCAATAACGCAACTGGGAGGCAAAAAGGCAGCACACGATGAGAACCATTGAGAGATCGGGCCAAAAACGATATACAGTATAGTATATGTCAAAAAGTTATGGACAGATTCGGACGAAACTTGGTAGATGAATTGGGAAAATGGCAAGGACGAATTGATTCGATTTTAGTGAAGGTGTGGATCTGGATACGAGAAATATTCATTCATTAAAGTGATTCTTCAGCATTATGCCTGGTGTTGGCTTAATGGCTTTGGATCTGAGGGTCCTGAGTTCAAATCCCGCTGAGCTGTTGAATTAATACCAGGTAGGGTTAACTCGACCTGTCATCCTTCCGAGGTTGGCAAAATGCGTGCCAGCATGCTGGTATACTGTGTCGGAGTGGCGACCCGTCCAGGATTGTACCCAATATCCAAGGAGACTGATTAAGCACAACCAACGCTCGCACAGTAGTATGGTCCCAATCTCAATCTTCACCACTGAGAGATCGGGGCAAAAAGGATATAGTACTTTATAGCATGATATTTCAAAAATGTATTGATTGGACCCGATATGTTCTCATGGATCTGGCATTATGTGGCGGAGGTATGCGCTCCACCGAGTACCCTTGTAGTTCTGTTTGAATTTGACACTGTCTGTGTTTTCAAAACTTAAGAACATGATTTTTGACCATGGGAAATTCTCCAGGGTATACAGTATACACGAAGCATCAAATGGGTTGGAGACAAAATCTTTGTTATGAGTGATTCACATCGTTGAGATGGTGAAGGAAAATGTTTAACTGATGATAAAAAGCGTAATTCTGATCGAAGGTCATTTCCATGTCAAACCTTGTTCAATAAATCAGAAACATTGATTTGTTTTGATCATTACGTCATTTGTTTCATTATATGCCATTTCTGCTTTTCATTCAATTGGATTTTTATGATGAGAAGAAACAATTAAAACAAATGTTGAGTTTTGTACAAAAGTTTTTTTTCATAAGAGTACTTCTTTTCAAGTGTATCCGAGCGTTTTTGTCTATATTTAGAATAGTCTTTAGAATTTATGACAAAAAGAAAAACCCACAAAAAATGTTCCCCTCGCTATGCTCGTAAAAATTATATTTTTCAATGCAATATGAATTTTTGTCTCATTTGCACCTAATAAAAACCAAGACTGATGGTTCCATGCCTCATTTGCACCTTATATCATCCTCGAGACCACACTGAACCCATTTTCACGAGATTTAACACTGAGTCTTAACATTAAGAAATTGCACACACATGGATATTTATGTACAAATATGTCCATAATCTTCTTCCCTGCACTTTTTCCTCTAACGTCATCTCAATACACGACACATACACACTTACCATTACCAGATCCTGGCACAACCTGTTCTAACCCTACACTCGCACATCATACTCCATGAATACAATGAGATTTTATGGTCCTCGTCGATGGAACTAATGTATTAACGGAGCAGTGAAAGCCCAGCCGTCGGTGAACAAATTCAAATTTTCCCATAACAACTTTATCATTTCCCCATATGTAACATGTAGATCTGTAGCATAAAATATTCCACTGATGATGTTTAAACAATTCTTGTATTTCAGTACTTTGTCCATTCTTGTGTTTACTTTTGTTCATAGTTATTTTGTCTTGTAGTTGATAATTTATTGGTTAAGGCATTTCACCACAAGCTTCAGCTTTTTGGAAACGCTCCTGTACTGCATCACACATATGTAAATTATTATTTATTTCTGCTTACCTTTGTACAGAGAATTCAAAATAAACGGCTCATCATCATTAACATAAGTAAATATTGATTCTGGTATTTATGAGCCAACACATTTATTTGAAGCCCTTCCCAATTGACTTAATCCATAAATTTACTTGAATGTACTCTGCATACTAATTCCATTCTAACAGTGAACTGGATCTCAGGTAACATCAATTTCCCTTAAAATTAACAAAACATTCTCCGCACCACAAACACTCATGCAACTTCCTTGCATCTCCCTTCTCCGGCCTCCATTCACCACCACAGACCTCCTCGCTAATTTACGTGTTAATAATTGCTGATTACTACCTCTGCCTGATAGTCAGTCACCCTGGATGGGGGTAGGAGTCAACTTCGCATTGCTGAGCCATTAGCTTATATCCACAGTGAAGGTTCAAATATAAACGTGTGGTAAGGCACGTTTAATTCATATCGATATTTGTCCTTTCACTTTGATAACAAGTGGTGCCAGGCACAACAAATCCCACCCATTTAAGGCATAAAGTTATTTTGGGGATCAAATTTAAATTTCATACATCCTTAACCTGAATGTTGATTATAAGGAATAGAATAAGGAATATTTTAGTTTTAGTTTGAAGTCAATTAAACCATTTTTGACGAAGTTATGAGCGAAAAACGATTTTGATCTTTTCGTGACCTTGACCTTGACCTTTGATCCAATTGGACCCAAAAGTTAATGGGGTCGTCCAAGGTTCATTGCCCACCTGTGGATTAAATTTGATAGTGTTTGCTAAAGCTGTTTTGCCGTAAAGTTGCTAACAGACAGACAGACAAACAGACAAACAGACAAACAAACCGGACGATTACAATATCCCGCTCCCTCCCTCCGGGGGGCGGGATAATAAGAGTGAATTGCTGAAAAGGACAGTTAATAAGGAGTGAAGGACAGGCATTGTGTGGAGGTCAGTGTTCGTGGAAGGGTAAGAAGATGCGGGACATTAATTAGAGACAACTTTATATACAGTATGTCTGTTTTTGTTCTAACATTATTGGAATATGTTTGTGAGGTTGTTAAATTATATACTGATGAACTAAGGGTTTTATTAACTATTTAATGAATTTTTATTTGCAATTACTTTTTCTTTTTTTTGTTGCAATGGAATTTCCAACCTACCTTCTAATATGTTTTGCTGTTGGAAACAGCAGCACTGTTTGTTTGGACTAAGCTTTAATAATTAGAGGATGAAAATGGAAGTGTGGTATTAAATTAAGGAAACAAAGTTCCAATGCACCCTTCAAATAGGGGAATGGTGGGGACAGGTTCAGCCTGTTGTGCACTGGGAGGGAGGGGGTTGTGGTGGTAGTGGTGGGTGGGAGGGGGGTGTAGGTTTTTTACAATTTTTGAAAGTAAAATCTTATTTTACAATAAGCTATTCCAATGATATTTCAGTTTGTGGTAGTGCTTGCTGTAAAGTAAATACATGCAAGTGGAAATTCAAAAGAAAATATCAAAATGAGAGAAGTAAAACTAGGTGGTTGGGAGCAAGACCCTGGTCTTGTTGTTGTAAAACAAGAAGAAAGGAAAATGTGATCAGTGCCATGTTTCTTTATGACCCATAGCACGTCCCAGCTTGTGTTGAAGCATCATGGCCGAGCCTAAGAGGTTGTTTTCCCCATTTATGAAATACTAGTGGATATACCTGCCAAGATATGGAATTTGAAAGGATCGGAGTACCATATAACAACAACGATGACAACAACCACACCAACACTCAACTGACAAATGGAATAAATGGAGAGAAAATAAACAACAACCCACAACATTTGGGCTTGACGCAATAGTCCCCAGCTTTCTCAACTGGATGTTATGAAGTTGGCAATATATACAAGAAACTGCACATAAGAATGCTTATTCACAATGAAGCAATCCATCCATCCATCCATTGGGAGCATACTCTGTGCAGAACATTGGTGCTGCCTAAGCAGTCTCCTTGGCTATTGGGCACAATCCTGGACAGGTCGCCACTCTGACACAGGATAATAGCAAGCTCACACTCATTTTGCCAACCTCAAAAGGATGACAGGCAGAGTCAACCCCACCTGGTATTAATTCAACAGCCAAGCAGGATTTGAACTCAAGACCCTCAGATCCCTAGCCCACCACCTGAACTATTAAGCAAACACCAAGCACAATGAAGCAATCAAACTATCAAAAGCATATACATCTTCAATGAAAAATAGTTTGATTCCATAAAGATGAAGAGGCAAGCTGCTCTTCGGCAATTACCTTACTGCACAAGTTGTCACACCACGGATGGGATGCTCTATGAGTCTAGAGGATAGCTGGAGATGTGAAGAAAGGAGAATGTTGAGAAATGAAAACTGGGTCTCTGGGATTGCTCTCTGTCCAAAGATGGAGATAGTGGACCATTCGCTGGAAGAGATGGTGGTGCGCTCCAGTTTAGATCAATATGCCCAATTAAACTTGTGGTCACGGCCATGCCTTGGTGGGTCCCTCAAAACTGCAAGAGAGACAAACTTTGAAAATGACGTGATATAGCGAAATAGGGGCTCACAAGCAAACACATCGGGTAAGGCCTAAAGTGTCACAAAATAACATCACTGCAGAACCACGTGACCATGGGCAACGATGAGGTGCAACTCAAAATCAGCTGGAATGGTAGCAGTTGAAGTCACCGCAGATTAGGAAAGGAAAGCTGGGCAGAGGGATAATAAGGATTCAATATTTGCCTTGCAGGATCTGATACGTATCCGGAGTCATCAGATTTGAGATTGGAATAAACAATACACATAAACAAGACATTGCTCTATCGAGGGACACAGACCTATGTTACACTCACAAGATCTTGAAGATTATTTGAACATCACCAGGGCTGTCTGAAGAAGCTGCTTCTTTCATTCCAAAACATACTTCCAAGCTTGTAAGATGTTACAAACTTCCGAGTGTGCGTGTGTGTGTGTGTGTGTGTGTGTGTGTGTGTGTGTGTGTGTTGTGTGTGTGTGCTTAAATCTGAAAGAATGAATTGACAATTACTTGCTTTATTTATTAATTTTATTCTACATTTTAGAATTTTGGTAGCAATAAGAGGTTGATATCTTGCTTGCTGGAGAAACAAAAAAAAAGGAGATTTCTGGAAAGAAGAGCCAATCATTTAAATCGTATTCGGTATAAATGATAATATCAACTCTCCGGCAGTGCCAATACAAACTATTTCTGGTTTTATAAATGTGATTTTTTTTTTTCCTCTGACAAATAAGCAGTCACAAGACCAAACCAGATGCTTTGCATGATGGATCACGATTCCACAGCCCTGGAGGCATCATTAAGTTGAGCAGCCTGTCCATCTGTAGACTTTGTATAGCACTTGACTGCAGCACTCATATTGTCCAAATGGATGTAACAGATTGTGGTACTATAAATAAATTGTGTGCTGCATGAGAATTTAATATCATTGACAAGTCAAAAATGTTGTAATTAAAAACAGCACATATGGAGGCAATGGTTGATTGCTTTTCGGATGGCATCCATCCATTCCTTCACCAACTGAGGTATATAGATAGATAGATATGGGGCATGATGAAACTAAGCTCAAGATTCAGGTGTGATGAGAATCTGAAAGGATTAGATCTTTGGAACTTGTACTGCGTGCCAACACAGCAACCAGCATTAGCTGAATTGCTAGTCAAATTGCTGGTCCCCATGGAATTTCCCAGCATGGCTCGACCACTTAATGAAAAGTGACCAAGAGAAATCTTACCTGGCAGAGAGTGGGTCCCAATTATCTTGGCTTCCTTTCCTCCCAACGACTGGAAGCATTACCATTACATTGATTTGTAGGCACAACAACTCACAAGTCAGCCGTAAATGATAGTTCACAACTGGCAGAACTTTCAGTGAACAATTTTATTTATTTGCTATTAAAATGGCATTCTGTGCTTCTCCAGGTACCATGTATAGTATGCCCCAGGTGACCCTTCCAAACATAAGTGGCATAAAAAAACAATGATATTGCAGTTTTCCTGCAAGTAACAAGGTGGATTGATTGCCGTTCCTTAGGTCTTGTGACATCTTTGAAGGCACTGAACCTTCGTCGATGTCCCCTTGAAGTTCTTCCACCTGTAGTGGTGAGCTGTGGCACACAAGCCATTCTGGAATACTTGCGACAGAACATTCTTTGTAAAAGGAATGATCTTGAAGCCACAACACCAGGTCAGTCATGCACGCCCTGTCACCACTTAGCATCTGATGACATTATTCATCAGAGTAACAGGCAGTACGAAATACGAGTTGGGAAATTTTTGAAACTATATTATCAGGATTTTAAAATTATGTAGATTTGTACAGAAAAAAACACAAAACCTTTTCCAATATACATCTATATATAGATGCAATCAAGTCTCACCCATAATTGGAGGGAATAGCCAATCAGCTTTCACCTAATCAATTACCTCAGGTGGCTAGGATTTCCATAATTAACCCCCATGCTCTTCCAGCAAAAGAAAGCTGAATAAAGCAACCACAAAAGCTACACAAGGTAAGCCCTTTGCTGTTTCAAACCCGACCCGGGTTACTCTACAGCTGTAGACATTCACAAGTAGTACATACATGGGAATCCCAATGCTACGCGTCTCCTCAGCCACCAGTTTTATCACTTGATAGTGAGTCATCAGTGACAGCACAGACAAACGCAGACTACCAAAGCTCCTAAGCATGTATCATGTGCCTTGCTAATTGCAGTTAACATACAAAAACATTTAAGAAATAAAAAGAGTATGGGGGTTATTAATGATGGAGCTCCAAGCCACCTGGGGTAATTGATTAGGTGAGAGCCGATTGGTTGCCTCTGATGGATTATCTCCAATTACGAGTGAGAGATGCGATTGGGTCTTGTTATTTATATGTTAACTGCTATTCGCATGGCACTGGTACATGCTGTGGAGTCTCGGTGGTGCGTGTTTCTGTCTATGCTGTTGCTGATGACTCGCCAACACTTGATGAAACTGGTCCGGAGGATGAGGGTGTGTGTAGTATTGGGATTCTCATGTATGTGCTACTTGTGAATGTCTGCAGCTGTAGAAAAACCTGACTATAGTTTGAAATAGCAAAGGCTTACCTTGTGTAGCTTTATGCAGCTTTCTTTGGATAGAATGGCAGTTAAGTGGGGTAACGAATTATAAAGTCCAAGCCACAGCTGGTGATAATGATTAGGTGAGAGCTGATTGGTTGTTCCTTCCAATTGTAGGTGAGGGAAGTGATTGGGACTATAGTGCATATAAACAGGAGGGCCTTGCCATTCATGGGTTTCCCCTACATGAATTCAGTCTCTCGCGATGAATTTATTGAGACAAGGTTTGTGGATTGCGGTCGATGCGCTCGAATACTGTAATCGCTAGTTGGCAAACTATTTTCCACATTTATTCGCCTCGTTAACACGGGTTGTTAACACAATCTCCCCCTCAAACCCTCCAACATCATCACCACGAACATCTCTATCAACTCCTCTGTATTGTCGCCATCATAAACATCGCCATCGCATTATTGGATCAAGTTTATTGTGTTAACTTCCACCAATCACAACCAGGAAGCACAATTGATGTTATTAATCAGTCGGGGAATATATTAATGGCAATTATGAAATGCTTAATAACATCAATGGCACTTCCTGGTTGTAATTGGTGAACATAACACAATGTGTCCATGTGCCAGATGTCACTTTTTGGGGACAAATACAAACTGGCCTCACCAGTCACAGTCAGTGGGGCATCAAGTGCCAGTATATAATACATAAATGTTTAATATCTTCAATTTGTGCAGAACAGAGTATGGTAGTTGTAATGTGTGTCGTAGTTTAATTTATTGAATGTACAATCTAGGCAAGCTACAATCTCCTCTCCACGTTTTATCCAGCTGGTGTTGGGAATTTGAGAATTATTTTTTCTTTGTTCAATCTGGCCAGTTTAATGCTCCCTTCGGCCGAGCAAATTTCATCACACTTTGATCACAGATTCAAGTCCCGTATGCTTGGGTGATTTGTCCATCGTCTTAATCCTTGCAATCGTATCATTTCACTGTGCTCGTCCTCCAGGTGTTTTTTTTTTAGTGTCTGAGTTCACCATGAGCCTGGACACGAAAGAAACAAAAAAAAATTCATAATTTCTTGTTGATTTCAGGTTCTAAACCCTACAACAATTGTGGCAAATAAACACAACATTCTGTTTCATATAACTTTCTATTGCCTCTGATGAATTATATAATCTTGCTGCGAGCAAAGCAACATCAATGGTGTTATTTTTATTCCTGAAATGCTACTCACACAGCTGCAATTTCCAAATGCTCTGATTTTGAAAGCTGCTTAGATAAAGGTCTCCTTGGTAACGAGGTCACAGCTTGTGTTGAAGTCAGAGAAGATTCACACATGGACAAAGGACCAAGCGAGCATGAAATTGACAAACGATATCAAGGAGAGTAGAAAAGGTTCATGATTGGGTTAGTGAATAGCAATAGACAAGTGCGGTATATCCGATTCTGAATTACCTAACTTGGGTTGGAAAACCATAGCTGGTGTTATCCATCCATTGGGACCATCCTCTGTGCAGAGCGTTGGTGCTGACTAAGCAGTCTCCTTGGCTAGTGGGTACAATCCTGGACGGGTCATCACTCCGACACAGGATACCAGCAAGCTGGCACTCATTTCACCGACCTCGGAAGGATGACAGGCAGAGTCAACCCCACCTGGTATTAATTCAACGGCCAAGTGAGATTTGAACTCAGGATCCAAGGATCCCAAGCCCACCACCATAACCAATGAGCCAACACCAGGCATGCTGGTGTTATACAGAGTGGAAATTATCTTTCCCTTTTAAAAAAACAGATATTGATCTAACATTCATGGTGGAGCTTGCTCATAAATCATATGCAGGACACATTAGTAGAAATCAATATAAGTACAGAAATTAAAAGGACAATAGTGAACAATGGATAAATCGGCATCGTATATGGGATTTCAACAGGGGGAACGAACGCAGCATCACGTGCCACACGTTCAGATGGAAATTCAAAACAGGCCATTACTTTCTGTCACATCATAATGTCCTCGTCCATCATGCAATCTCTGCAGTCTCTTCGTGAAATTTTTATCATCGTAAATAAAGTTTTACATTAGATGAGAAAACACACGAGATGATTGAACAGATGAAATAAAAACTTTTCAACCTTCCATGTTGTTGTGCAAGTCATTCATGCTGGAAGGAGAGGAATAATAATAAATATCGATGATCATGAGGACAACGGCAATAATGACGATGATGCATGATAAGTTCACAAAATCAGGAAAAGGAGTAATAAAAGAATGAAAGTCGCTCAATTGTTAGACTGCTTAATAGGACGGGATAAATGGTGGTAGATTTGGGACAATGGCAGTGATTACCTTGGCAAAGGCAACAAATGATGAACCAACTTGTATTTTTACATTGCTGTATACAGATTGCTTTTGCTCAAAAGGAATATATTTCTGCAAACCCATGTTAACGATAAACCCCTGGGGTTACTACAACAAACTAAAGGTGGCCATCTACCACTTGCCAGCCTCAAGATCACGTTGGACTGCAAACCCCAATTCCATACCCGAACAGCCCTCTCCGTTTTAATTTGACGTCATTGCTAATGTTCGTCAGAGAAAGGCAAAGTTTGTATATTTCTAAAAGGTAGTTATGTATTCTTTTCCTAACCTCATGGAAACACAGAATAGACATCTTAAAAATTGGAATTCAATATCAATTGGCTGAGACCCCAAAGTGGCTAATTTCATCTCAATGGGGATTCCTTCCTTTTCCTTCGGTCAGTCTTATCCATATGTCAGACAAGCTTGGAGAAGGATGAAGAAGGATCACAGCATGCTTCAACACCTGCACCTAGCACAGTTTACAAGTATGAGGATAGCCATAACACATACTTGGTTGAAGTCCATGTTCAGACGCAGCTGCAAATCACTAAATCAACTTTATGGACCGAAGGCCGTAGCAGCAGGTACTCAAATCATGTGTGACATCATTATATGGCCAGTATGAGTTCAACTATTTTGGTATTTTTTTCTGAATGAGGCACAATATCTGATGAGGTGTCAGTGCACATGTTAATTATACTTGATACTACTTTAAGTGGGTTTTTTGTGTTTTTCTTTTTACTGTATTTGTCCTTTTGCTCAATATAATGTCAGAAGGTTCCATAGGATGATTGGATCTACGCCAATACCAGTCAATTTTTAGTCCAGATAATTTTTTTCTTTCATGTACAGCTTGTGGCTGATGGTTGCATCATTGCTGGGAGTGTGGCTGCGCCACTGCTGCAATGCCCCCTATTTCTAATAAGCCGGTACTCATTCTGCCATCCTCAGAAGGATGACAGGCTGAATCAACCCACCTGATGTTATTGAACGGCACGACAGTGGCTCAAACTCAGGATCCTAAGATCTTGAGCCAGCCACCTTAACCCTTTAGCCAACGCCAGGCTTAATCCAAAGATTGAATTAGATCGTGATGGTATAATAACTGTTAGAGCGTCCATGCCGAATCTGGGATGTCGGTTGTTTGAACTCCAACCGAATCGTACCAAAGACTTCAAAAGTGGGACGTGCCGTTTCCTTGCTTGACGTTCAGCATTTAAAAAGGATAGAGCACAGACAAACGACCATATGTTGGCAACCACTACATGAGCTTGATGGGCCGAATGGCGTCCTCTTGCAAGCTGAAGTTCCTTGTAAGGGAACTCGTGTTATCAATCTTTAATAGGATTATGAACAACAAAACTGCGACATATTTTTACAAACATGTAGCTTAGCATGAAAGTTATTATGATGTTAACTTGTACGTTTTGCTGTCACAGAGGATTTTGAAAAAAATGATATTACTTTGGAAATCGTAAAAATAAATAAATAAATAAAACAAAATAAAATACTTTCCACTTGATGGAAAATGTTTAATGAATCATTCCAAAAGTTATTGTAGAATTCAAAGGTTCTCACCTGTTTTTGTTGTGTTATTACATGAATTTATCAAAATATGACTCATCCAGTGCACTGCTGGCATGTACGAGCAATTCCCACAGTATGTATGGTAAATGAGGGGTAGTATTCAGCGGATTTTCCAAGGACTGAACAAACGACATCAATAAGCAGTCGAGTGGGAAACAGCACTTTTGAGAAGCTTTCCCAGATGATTTAAACAAAGAACCATGAACATAAGGTATGCAAAATGGTGGTATTACTGACAAAAACTTCTGTCTCCTTTACACCCCCTTCTCATATATCCCATTTCTCTTTGGGGGGGTCGGGAGGAGAATACAGCACTCTTTCTCACATACCCACCCACACCAACTGACCCCCTAGCTTTTTGTTACTATCCTACCCACTCTTGTTTCTATCCTCAAACTGTTTTATCAAAGCTAATAATACTTCAGATTTTATTTTCTATACACAGGTGAAGGAATTTTAACCCCTCCTCACACCCATGAGTAGGGGGGGGGGGTGTCATCGGCTACTGACAAGGAATGAATATAAAAATATCCCACACCTCTTCCACAACTGGAGACAAACTACAGCTTGGACGCTGGGAATGGTTGCCAATCTGAACGCATTCACGACAGGTCATTGGTTTTTGACAGACGATGTGCCGAGCATTGTTGAAGGTCAGTAGCAATATGGGGATTGTTCCAGGAGCTTTTATAACAAGGTTTCTGGTGCGTCATCCATCTGGTGGACAGAGTCTTATAGTATTGTTGCGGTTCTGGGAAGTGCATCCCTCCAAAGCAATAGCAACCCTCATACAGCGGTCCCTAGACAGTTATTCCATTAATATACGTGGTTCCGACAGCCCTTCCCTTTTGTCTAGACTCTAGAGGGGCAACGGGACAGTGCGTTGTGTGGATCTCATAGCTAGTCTGTTTACACCACTCTAACTTCACTTTTACTCTTCTTTTTGCTTATTCCTGAGGTAAATCTGAATTTGGGTCCTCGGGAGGCCAACCATGCGACGTGCTGCGGCCAGGGGAGGGGAATAGAAAGCGCGACACACCACACGAGCATCACAGCGCAGCTGCGAGGATACACAGCGATGCTCGAAGGAACCTCTGCCGCAAGCTCGAGATGATCGTCTGACGTTTCCAATGATCTGGGATGAGATTGCCGTGTTGCATTGAAAAGGCATACGAACGAATATCTCTTAAGGAGGCTTGCCGGATTTGTTTTTCACAACACAGAAGCAAATGACCCAATATCGGCGAGAGCGTGGCTGGCAGCTTGGTGCCAACAACTACATCGTCAGAGGCCGCTAATAGAAAAACAACAACCACACCACGTTGTACAGGACACAAGTGTGCAAGATACGGGGCGGCGCGTTCTTTTCAACCTATTTCTGGATTTAATTATATCGGCATCCTCTTTTCCCTCCATTTCTCCATCGGATACTTAAACCTATATTATTTTTCATTCCAAACCTCCATTTAATTATTATATCCGATCGTTCCCCTCAATTCCTGACAC
>CM068963.1:95801995-95812621 GCA_035128595.1 Eptatretus atami | reverse complement strand
CGTCAATAGTTTCCCGAATTTTTTCAACATCAATTAAATTACTATTTTTTGTAAATAAACTACATAAATAAATGTTTTGAGGGGGGTAATCTGAAATCGGAGGGGGTAGGATGAAATCGATTTCACATTACCGGGAGGTAACTTGAAGGGGGAGAAGCTTGAAATCTTTACACCGGCACTCCGGGTACAATAGCCCATGATCGAAGTTAGTCCTCCCGCGCCGGCACTCTCGGCTAAACGTCGTTCGTGACCGTCAAAGACGAGCCATTTGTTGACACTTTCTCTCCATTTATCCCATCTTACAGACGTAAAGCGTTTGACTTCTTCGTTCCTACATTGTCCTGGTGAATAATACACGGGGGAGCGTCTATTGGCTGTCGCGGCGTCACGTGATCCGTGACGTGGCAAATGAGAAGAGCGTGGAAATGCATCGATTTCAAGATGAAATACCACATAACTGCAGCTATTTGAGTGGAGAACTTTTGGATACGTATGTATTTGGATATATACTATCATATCATCAAGGTTTGTCTACCCCCCCCCCCCCCGATGAGTGGAACGAAATTGCACGATACAGCTTACGGCTGATGGCCTAGTATGTATTTTTTGATGACGATTAAATTTGATGAAGAACAAAAAGCCTTCTGGCATTGTGAACACTTGTAGGATTTCTCACCGGTGTGCAACCTTTCATGTGTCAACAGATATATTTATTTTCACCATCTCCCTTCCCAGCATTTTATTTTCACCATCTCCCTTCCCACCATTTTATTTTCATTAACATTAACATGAACATCATCCCTGTGCCTTATAACTACAGGACTGTCTGTATCGGGGTTCAGGGGGGTTCGACCTGGACAACTGCGATTCACACAAAACCACCAACAACAAATCGAAAACTCCTCCAGATGGTTTCCGATCGAACTTCTCTGCTTATATTCCTCTATCCTCAAATGAAACTCCCCCTCCAAAGGCGGACAAACGCGAGAAACGCCTCCAAACAAACACGTGACGACATCACCCGCCTCCAAACAAACACGTGACCGACATCACCCCGCCTCCAAACAAACACGTGACCGACATCACCCCACCTCCAAACAAACACGTGACCGACATCACCCCACCTCCAAACAAACACGTGACCGACATCACCCGCCTCCAAACAAACACGTGACCGACATCACCCACTCCAAACAAACACGTGACCGACATCACCCCACCTCCAAACAAACACGTGACCGACATCACCCACCTCCAAACAAACACGTGACCGACATCACCCCGCTCCAAAACAAACACGTGCCCGACCTCACCCCGCCTCAAACAAACACGTGACCGACGTCACCCCGCCTCCAAAAACAAACACGTGACCGACATCACCCCGCCTCCAAAAACAAACACGTGACCGACATCACCCGCCTCCAAACAAACACGTGACCGACATCACCCCACCCCAAAAACAAACACGTGACGACACCACCCCGCCTCCAAAAACAAAACACGTGACCGACATCACCCCGCCTCCAAACAAACACGTGACCGACATCACCCCGCCTCCAAACAAACACGTGACCGACACCACCCCGCCCCCAAAAACAACACGTGACCGACATCACCCCGCCTCCAAACAAACACGTGACCGACAATCACCCCACCTCCAAACAAACACGTGACGACATCACCCCACCTCCAAACAAACACGTGACCACATCACCCCGCTCCAAACAAACACGTGCCCCCCTCACCCACCTCCAAACGTACACGTGACCGACATCACCCCGCTCCAAACAAACACGTGACCGACATCACCCCACCTCCAAACAAACACGTGACCGACATCACCCCACCTCCAAACATACACATGACCGACATCACCCCACCTCCAAACATACAGTGACCGACATCACCCCGCCTCCAAACAAAACAAGTGCCCGACATCACCCGCCTCCAAACAAACACGTGACCGACATCACCCCGCCTTCCAAACAAACACGTGACGACATCACCCGCCTCCAAACAAACACGTGACCGACATCGTCACACCTCCAAACAAACACGTGACCGGACATCACCCCCGCTCCAAACAACACATGACGACATCGTCACACCTCCAAACAAACCACGTGACCGAACATCACCCGCCTCCAAACAACACGTGACCGACATCACCCCGCCTCCAAACAAACACTGTGACCGACATCACCCCCGCCTCCAAACAAACACGTGACCTTACATCACCCCCCCTCCAAACAAACACGTGACCGACATCACCCCGCCTCCAAACAAACACGTGACCGACATCACCCGCCTCCAAACAAAACACGTGACCGACATCACCCCCTCCTCCAAACAAAACACGTGCCCCCTCACCCCACCTCCAAACACACGTGCCGACATCACCCCCCCTCCAAACGCACGTCCCCCCCTCACCCACCTCCAACAAACACGTGACCGACATCACCCTGCCTCCAAAACAAACACGTGACCGAACATCACCCCCGCCTCCAAACAAACACGTGACCACATCACCCCACCTCCAACAAACACTGACCGTACATCACCCACCTCCAAAACATCACGTGACCGACCATCACCCCGCCTCCAAACAAACACGTGACCGAACATCACCCCGCTCCAAACATACACGTGACCGACATCACCCCGCCTCCAAACAAACACGTGACCGGACATCACCCCGCCTCCAAAACAAACACGTGACCGACATCACCCCGCCTCCAAACAAACACGTTACCGACATCACCCGCCTCCAAACAAACACGTGACCGACATCACCCCGCCTCCAAAACAAAACACGTGACCGACATCACCCCACCTCCAAACAAACACGTACCGACATCACCCCGCCTCCAAACATACACGTGACCGACATCACCCGCCTCCAAAAACAACACGTGACCGACATCACCCCGCCTCCAAACAACACGTGACCGACACCACCCCCCTCCAAAACAAACACGTGACCGACATCATCACCCGCCTCCAAACAAACACTGACCGACATCGTCACACCTCAAACAAACACATGACTGACATCGTCACACCTCCAAACAAACAGCGTGACCGACATCACCCCGCCTCCACAAAATACACGTGACCGACGTCACCCCGCCTTCAAACAACACGTGACCGACATCACCCCGCCTCCAACACATACACGTGCCGACTCACCCGCCTCAAACAAACACGTGACCGACATCACCCCGCTCAAACATACACGGTACCGACATCACCCCGCCTCCAAAACATACACGTGACCGACTCACCCCGCCTTCAAACATACACGTGACCGACATACCCCGCCTCCAAACAACACGTGACCGACATCACCCCGCCTCCAAACATACACGTGACCGACATCACCCGCCTCCAAACAACACGTGACCGACATCACCCCCCTCCACAAACAAACACGTGACGACCACACCCCGCCTCCAACAAACACGTGACCGACATCACCCGCCTCCAAACAAACACGTGACCGACACCACCCGCCCAAAACAACACGTCGTGACGACATCACCCCGCCTCCAAACAAACACGTGACCGACATCACCCCACCTCCAAACAAACACGTGACCGACATCACCCCACCTCCAAACAAACACGTGACCGACATCACCCCGCCTCCAAACAAACACGTGCCACCCTCACCCCACCTCCAAACTACACGTGACCGACATCACCCCGCCTCCAAACAAACACGTGACCGACATCACCCCACCTCCAAACAAAATACGTGACCGACATCACCCACCTCCAAACAACACATGACCGCATCACCCCACTCCAAACATACAGTGACCGACATCACCCCCCTCCAAACAAACGTGACCGACATCACCCCGCCTCCAAACAAACACGTGACCGACATCACCCCGCCTTCCACAAAAACACGTGCACCGACATTCACACCGCCTCCAAACAATACACGTGACCGGACTACTCACACCTCCAAAACAAACACGTGACCGACATCACCCCGCCTCCAAACAAACACATGACCGACATCGTCACACCCCTCAAACAAACACGTGACCGACATCACCCCGCTCCAAAACAAACACGTGACCGACATCACCCCGCCTCCAAACACAAACACGTGACCGACATCCACCCCGCCTCCAAACAAACACCTGACCGACATCACCCCGCCCAAACAAACACGTGACCGACATCACCCCGCCTCCAAAACAAACACGTGACCGACATCCACCCGCCTCCAAAACAACACGTGACCGACATCACCCGCCTCCAAACAAACACGTGACCACCCCTCACCCCCCCCCAAAACGTCACGTGTCCGACATCACCCCACTCCAAACGTCACGTCCCCTCACCCCACCTCCAAACAAACACGTGACCGACATCACCCGCCTCCAACAACACGTGACGACATACCCGCCTCCAAACAATACACCGTGACCGACTCACCCCGCCTCAACAAACACGTGACCGACGTCACCCCGCCTCCAAAAACAAACACGTGAACGACATCACCCCGCCTCCAAACAACACGTGACACCCGACATCACCCCGCCTCCAAACAAATACGATCTCTCTTTGTAAAAATCTTGTTATTATTGTGATAAGCACCTTTATATATAACAGAAGGAATGAAATCATTCGATACAACGTGGCAGGAGGCCGCAAAAGAATGATTGCATAAGAAGAACTTAGCTTTCAGCATTCGGCGATCGGCGCGAAATGCGATGGTGGCCGGAAATGACGTCTTTCAGCGCGAAATGCGATGGTGGGCGGAAATGACGTCTTTCGGCGCGAAATGCGATTGGGGGCGGAAATGACGTCTTTCGTTCGTTCGTACATGAGAGGGGCGCGTTTCTTGGTTTTTTCCCCGTCAAGCAATAATTAAATGGTTTTCACATATATAACACATTAGTTTCACAAATTTCCATTGAAATACTCGGGTATTTCCGTCAATTCTCGCTATTTCCGTCTTGGTTACGCACTGCATCTATCGGATGGCCGTCATTGGCTGTCTTGAGGCACGTGGGGGGGGGGGGGGAACGGAGACGTGGTAGACACCAGGGACATTTCAAACTCGGTGCAATTGTATACAGCGCACGCGCTGCAATAAAACTATTCACGGTGCCACATATCTTTCCTCGCCTGTTTGTAAATAAATTATTAGTAGAAATGTTCCCAGCTCATTTTTGTCTGTTCTTTCATTGATCCAGCATGGTCCGAATCCGAGCTTAGCCGGGACTTTATTCCCAATGATCCGTTCCTTTTAGCCGGTACGTCCTTGGTAGTGTCGCTCAGCTGCATCCGATCCGGTAAAGTGATCCGGTTCAGACAAGGCGTACCGAGCGCGTGATCCCCGGTCATTAAATCACCTGATTAATTAGGTAACCCGGTTAACCCATAGACGGGAGGACCCTAGGTCACGCGGTTGAGTTATTGGCGTTCACGGTCGGTTAGCGACCCGCCGCGTCACAGAATTATCCATGCGCGACAGCCTACAATTCCATGGAGTCTGGTGGGAACCCGAGATAGCTTCCCCCCATGGTAGTCTTCTCACCCGACCCCCGGCCCACAACAGTATGTTAAATGAACGGATCGCATGCGTAATATCTTGTGATGGCCGTTCACTTCACATGGTTCAATATATCATGTTTGTGGTGAAGCACATTTTGCCAATCATGCTTGTGCTTTATCCACATCCTTTAACTTAATCTAGCAGGTTATGTTCAACGTATTATTCTCATTTTTACCATTTACCTAATCCAACATCTGCAAGCACTTCCGCTCCAGTTCAGATGTTGGTTGTTCATGGGTGAAGGTTAAATTCGATGATCAGTGCATTTTCATTGACATCAATGCAATATTTACCCTCACCGAAAGAGAAGGGATTGCATTTGGGTCCGCTTTTTTGTTTGTTTCTATCTTTGTTTGTCTGCACAGAACTTTAGTGTTTTTCTCCGCAAACGCTTGCCGGATCGAGCCAAAATTTTCACCATGGGAGCAACTAATCATGCAGAATGATTTTGTCATAAATATGACGTCATATGTCACGTGGTGTGGCAGCCATGTTGGAAAAACGAAAAAAAATTGGACCTCTATCTCTGAAACCGCACCAAGGAAAACAAGAACTCAAGTGAGCACAATATACACCCGAACAAGAAGGTATATACAGAATTGTGCTACTACATGGAAAACAGCATCCTGGTTGCCATGGCAACCACTTTAGATGACGAACGTATGTCACGACACACCGTCTCCACAGTCTGTAGCTATGTACCAAATATGAAACGTGAAAGTTGAAAACTACACCTCACTGCCACATTATTAACAAGAAGGTATATACAGAATTAAACTACTACATGGGAAACAGCATCCTGGTTGCCATGGCAACCACTTTAGAAGACGAACGTATGTCGCGACACACCGTCTCCACAGTCTGTACCTATGTACCAAATATGAAACGTGAAAGTTGAAAACTTTGGGAGTTATAATGCGGACAGGAACGGACGGACGGACGGACGACCGGTATCACATAATACGCCCCGATATATATACCGGGCGTATAAAAATTGAAACTTGGCACATGGCAAGTACTCATGGGGAATGAGTGCGGTTTTTTTTGACATCATAGGTGCCTTCGTTATGACGTCATAATTGCACATGTAGAACGCTACATCCGATCAGTTTGAAAATTTGAGGGTAATCTCGGAATAAAATGGTCTCCAGAAAAATATTTCATGACATCATCGGTCACGTGATTCAGCAGCCATATTGTTTTTGAAAAAAAAAAAAAAAACTTCAAAAATCTGTTAAGTGGCTGAACAGATCGAGGCGAAACTTTTCACACATTACCGCCTATCCATGAGGAACAAAAGGTTCACACATCTGACATCATAGGTCACATGGTTTGGCAGCTATATTGGATTTACCCAAAAATCTTTTTGAAATCTTCTCCTCCAGAACTGCTGAACAGATCGAGGTGAAACTTCACACAAATGTTCCCCAAGTGTTGGGTGTACAAATTCAAGGAATTATAATTGAAAGGTCACATGGTTTGGCAGCCATATTGGATTGAAGAAAAATATTAAATAACATTTTCTCTGGAACCGCTTAATAAATCAAGGTGAAACTTCACAATTATTATCTTGTAGTGATGGGGAATACAGGTTTTTAATTTCAACTTGATTGGACACATGATCTGCATCCAGAATTATTTAATTTTTTTGATCTGGGTTATTTTTGATTTTTTTTTTTTAAATAAGGCTGTGCCTGGATGGGTTTGAGGTAGAGTAGCAGCAGTGGAAATGTGAATCCTATCCAGGTTTCTCCTGATGACTTCATCTTTTCTTTTTTCTTGTTTGGGTTCCTTCTGATTACTCCAATGCACGACTGTACCTATTTGGTGTTCCATTTGATTTGAATTGAATTGATTTTAATCCCATTCTAAACACCACACAAAACAAGTTCTGGCAAGGGTTTGCAATCTCTGATTGCTCTTTCTCATTTTTCAGAGAGAGGGGAGAAGAGAGAGGGGAGAAGGAAGAGAGGGGAGAAGAGAGAGGGGAGAGAGAGAGAGAGAGAGAGAGAGAGAGAGAGAGAGAGAGATGTGTTAACCACAGTGGGAAGGAAGGTAAAGCAATGCTTCAGGCTTGAGCTCTCCTCCTCTTGCCTTGAAGGACTCATGCCTGAAATATCACCTTTTTCACCCAGTGGTTAGCTAGCACACCCCTCTCAACATTTGGTTGAGGGATTGAACGTCCTTATTTTTCCTCCAACACGAACCGACTCTTGGATTTAGAGACTTTTCCATTGTGTGTACCTCGTGCTCCGCTCTGTTGTTGGAAATACTGTTTCACATATACGATACCAATTTCGGATGATTCCATTGCACACTGGTATTAAATCATGGAGACAAAGTTCCATTGCATTATTTGTACAGAAAGAGCGTTGGATGGGGTTGAACCAGTGCATACACATGGAGGAAGGAGGGAATCAAAATTTCCATGGAATTTGTGTACACTGGATTAAACTGGATGGGCCTTTTGTATCCATCCACATAATCCATTGGAGATTTCCTGTCATTGCTTCTTTTGATCCCTCATCGGTCGTCTGTGGACCCACATAACAGTCAAAACACTTTTTTCAGTGTTGAAGGTGCTCTCATTGAAAACGCCCAAGTATTTGCTCAGGATGTTTTTTCAATGGTGTGTGAAGCATCCCATGTGCCAGCAATATTGTGAGTAGTTAACCTTTGGCAATTCAAAATCATATTCTCCACCGAGGTAACACAGTAGTGTCTTGTTTGTTATATGTGTTCCTTACCCTTCCACCCTTTTCCCTCCCCAATCATTACTCATCCCTCTTCCCATTCCTACCCACTCATCCCTAACTCCCCATCTCACTCCTCCTCCCACTTCCCACTCCCGCTCCCCACAACACTGCTCTGTCACATTTAGATTGAGGTTCAGAGGTGTAGATACGGCAGGGGCATGGTGGGATGAGTGGCATGGCACATCTTACTGTGTCTGGGTTTCCTTGTGTATCCTAGTAAATGTAACTTTCATCACGTGATGAAGTTTTGAGACAGCCATTCCTGGGATTTTCCTTACTCCTTTCCCCTGATTTAAAATAATTAGCCCATCTCTCAATTGTTGAACATGAAACCAAGTATTAACCATATCAGGATGGATTTTTTTCCAGTGCCATGTTGTTCTTCATTAAATATTTCACAATGTGCATTTTAAAATTTGTCCCTTTGAGATATTTAAGGGCCCTCTTTGTAAGATAAATACGAGACAAGTGTTAGGTACTTGAAAAATGAGAAATCTACATGAAAAGCAATATTTTTAGCTTGGCACACAAATTTTGCTCCATCAATGTTAAATCTGACTTCATGACTCAACCTTGCACATTCTTCCTATTTTACCCTCACCAGAGAAGAAGGAATCGCATTTGAATCCATTTTGTCTGTCTGTTTGCACAATGTACCAACGTAGGCCACAATTTTTACACATTATACTTTTTCAACCAAGTACCTCTATAAAGTGTGTACAAGTAGAATGAGAGTATGTGTATCAAACCCAAACCATTACTGGTCCAACACATGGAACATGTCTTTCAATCCTGACAAATCTCACACTCTCACTATGTCTCTCCAAAAGGAGTGTTTAGAACCCCCCCCCCCACCACCCCCTAATCTACTTTCTCAACAATCCTCTGGAAGAAGTCCTTTCATTCAAGCTTCTGGGTCTCACTACATGCCATGATCTTTCCTGGGAAAGCCACATTTCCAACCTGGCCTCTAAAGCCAGTCGTCGACTGGGAATCCTTCATCATGCAAAATCCTTCCTCGGCCCACCTGAGCTCCTGACCACTTACAAAGCTAATGGCAGTTTACCTGCTTCTCCCTCTGAGCTGGTGCTCCTGCCTCTCACCTTTTTCGGCTTCACGCTATGCAAACCAAGTCATTTAGGATCATTGGCATCTCCCGCGATGAGGCCGAGTCTTTGAGCTCTCACTCACCGTAAGCATGGCAGTGCGTCTTTTCTATCGGTCTTTGTCTTCTACCGTCTCCTCTCCGGTCTCACTCCCCTGCGATATGTCCACCCACCCCCCCATATTTCCGCAGGGCGCTCAAGGTCCACCAGCAACCCCTTCTGGTAAAACTACCAAAATCACGAATCACTGCTCACCTTCCAACTGCGTTTCATTCCTCTTTTTTCCCGCCTTTGGAATAAACTCCCTCACTCTCTTCAATCCCATTCTTCCCTCCAGGCCTTCAAAACAGCTGTTCACACCACCTCTTATATTCCCCCATCCAAAACCTCATCTTTTCTACCCCCGTTAATCCACCCCAACCCACCTCCTTCAAATTCTCTGCTTTCCTTCCTGAAAATCCTTGTAATGTCCATCTTGTATACCCCGTGTTCCCCACCCCTCCCTCTCCCTTCCACAATGTCCTCATGTCTCTGTTCCCCACTGTTTTGTCCTTCCCACTCCCGCCCCTCTTGTCTCCATGCCTCCCCCCTTGCTGTGCGCTGTGTTAACTCTCATACGAGCCTTGACAATGTAGACAAAAAAATACAACCAAGTCTTGGCGAAGGTCTGCAATATTTGCTTTTTTCTAGTTACCTCCACCATGTAAGGTAGACGGAGGTTATGTTTTCACCCCTGTCTGTTTGCAACCAGGATATCTCAACAAGTTACGGACGGATATGGACAACATTTGGTGGACAGGTTGGGTGTGTGGCAAGGACGAATTGATTAGATTTTGGTGAAGATCCAGATGCAGATTTGGCCTATCAGTTGGCTACAAGACGTAAAGCGTTAAGCATGGCGGAGGTGTGCGCTCTCGCGAGTGCAGTTCTGGCTCGATATGCAATGCTTTCCATTCGATATGCATTTTCTCTGCAAATCATGAGCATGTCATCATCACTGATGTCTTACCGATCAATCAGATGAAGGATCGAAGTGGCAACCCTTTATAAGAAGTGTGGAGTTTTTCATTAGAAATGTGTCAGTACTTGAGCTCTCCTCCTCTCTTGCCTTGAACGCATTGTGATGTTCTCATTCTGAATGCACACTCAGTGATGTTGGAAGCCAAAAAATGCTGATAGATTGTTT
>CM068963.1:95744554-95774909 GCA_035128595.1 Eptatretus atami | reverse complement strand
TTTTGGGGGAATAATTCCCTGGCCCCGAGCCAAAACCGACTTTCCTCGGCCCCCGCACGGCACGTGGAGGGGGGAGCGAGAGGGCACGCCCCTTTTTGGGAAGCTTCCAGAAGGGAGGTGGAGCAGAACGGGGGGCAAAGGGCGGGGCCCCGCGTTACAAAAGGCGAACAGACGCGAGGCTCGGGGTCTCTTCTCGGTTCATGCTGGCTCGTTCGTTCTTGGTCTCATGGCGCTGGTCACCCCTTGAGCTTCTCTTCTCCCTCCCTTCGTTTGGACTCTTCGTTTTGGGCTTCTCTCTCTCTGGTCCTGAAGCCTCTGCCTTCAGTCTTTTGCTTGTTTGGTCGTGGGTCGTGGAAGCACAGCAGCAACGCCGGAGAGGCTCGCTGACCACGCCAGGGCGAGGTAGGCGGCGGCGTGGGGAGTCGACGTCACGACCTGCCCACCGTCGCGCCACAACGAGGGCGCGGGTAAGACCCTTCGGTCTCACGGGACCCGTTCGGTCCTCCAGATCCCGTGTCATAAAGGTTTACGAACCCCGTCTACCTCCCTGCCTATGGGGAGGGTTTTTCTTTGTTTTTGTATGCATGCTGTGGCGCCGTGTCCTGCCAAGTAGAAACTGTGTAAGTAACTGTGCATGTAAATTGATCCTTGCTTATAGTCAGTCGTATTGCTTTTGTTTTCTATTTCTTGCTTGTATATTGCATGACTGCCTTGCTTGTGTTGTGTGTGCAATATGTGCTTTAAATAAATGTCCTTGTGTGAAATGTATTCCGTTTGTCGTCTTTTTCCCTTTTGAAAGTGCCATCTTGCATCACGGAAGAAATTGGTAGAGGGGTGTAAGCACCCGGTAAACAGAATCACATCCGTCGAGGTCGGCGATAACACCGCTCGGTTATCAATGTAGCACGGAACGGACCGCTTAAGCGGTTCGTGTCCTAGGCCGACCTGCGGCGAGGTACAATCGCCCGGTCGACTACTCGCGCAGGTACTTAGGTAGGTCGAATTTGGCGAGCAACCCTATCCTGCGCGGGTGGGCAATTGGCACGATCATGGTGAGGTTAAACCCCCACCCATGACTGGCTCCTGGCGGTAGTTCCAGGAGGGTCACGACTGAATTGTCCGTCCGGTGGGCGACGCAGTTGCGATTGGAGTTACGCAATCGCTCGCACGCCAGGCGGGCCAGAATTCGTAACAATATTATGGACTTTTGAAATGCATTTGTATCAAAGTATGATATATGGCTCAGTTACCGTTTTTAACATTCCCAAAATATTGAAAAACTTTTGGAAGAATGACAACATAGCTCAATAAAACACGACTAAAGCATTACTTACTTTTGTCCCCATTATGGTGTATACTGTATAGACATATAGATTTAAGGGTTAGGGTGGGCTGACTTGGGATCCTAGGGTCCTGAGTTCAAATCCTGCTTCACCATTGAATTAACACCAGGTGGGGTTGACTCAGCCTGTCATCCTTCTGAGTTCAGCAAAATGAGCACCAGCTTCCTGTGATGATTGAGCCATTCGAGTATCCTGCGTCGGAGTGGCGACCCGTCCAGGATTGTGCCCAATAGGCCAGGAGACTGCTTAGGCAGCACCGACGCCCTGCATAGAGTATGGTCCCAATGGATGGATGGATATAGATTTGACATAATTTTTCTTTGTGCGTTTTCTCGACAAAATTATCGCATAATGGTCTTGTACATCAATTGTCTTTTGTCTGGATCCTATCGTTCAATAATTAAGCTTTTGTTCAGTATATGAAGTATGACCCAGTATCCAAATGATGCCAATCCCCCTGATATTCTTCACGAGTCCACGAACGTTCAGGGAAAAGAGATTTATCGCAGGGAGCAGGGAGCATAAAGCATCAGGAGAGACACATGGGCTTCTAAGACAAAAATGCCAAGAGGAGAAAGTCCAACAGATTCAACCCAGTGCAAGCAAGGCGGTACGTTGGCACACTTCTTTTATTCTGTCCACAGGACACTTTAATCGTCAAGTTAGCAGAACGATTTAATGCATGGTATTCTCGCTGTGATGCAAGATCTGCTTTAAGAAAATGCAAATCATGGATATATCTAATATCACATTTGAAGCAAAAAAATGGAGGGAAGGGAGGGGTAAATTCAGAAGAGTACATTTGAGAAACAGAAGGGTTGATAGGATAGAAAAGGAAGAGAAGCAAGTGCTTGGGAGAATGGAATGGAATGATGCAGTCATGGCCAAAAATATTGGCACCCTTGCACTTTTTTCAAATAACTCACAATTTTCTTTAAAAATAAGTTGAAATTGACAAAAGTATTTGGTCTCCACAATTTTTTATTTCACTGTTAATATCACAGAACCTTTGTTTTTGATTCAGAACTTAATATATCCTTTTAAATCAGAAATAAAAAGAAATGGCATTGACAAAATTATTGACACCCGAGACTTAATATTTGGTAACACAGCCTTTGGACAAAATATCTGCAGTCAAGCACTTCCTATAGCCATAAATGAGCTTCCTACACCTCTCGACTGGCAGTTTGGCCCACTCTTCTTGTGCAAACTGCTCCATTCTCCCAGATTTAAAGGGTGCCTTCTCCCAACTGCTGTTTTCAGATCTCCCCACAGGTGTTCAATGGGATTTAGATGTGGACTCATTGCTGGCCACTTCAGAACGATCCAGTGTTTTGTCTTGAACCATTCCTGGGTGCTTTTTGAAGTGTGTTTGGGGTCATTGCCCTGCTGCAAGACCCATGACCTTCGACGGAGACCCAGCTTTCTGACACTGGGTTGAACATTGTGCTCCAAAATACCTTGGTAATCTCCTGATGACATGCACACATTCAAGGCACCCAGTGCCAGAGGCAGCACAGCAACCCCAAAACATCACTGAACCTCCTCCATGTTGACCTGTAGGAAGGTGTTCTTTTCTTTGAAGACTTCATTTTGTTTTCTGTAAACATAGAGATGATGTGCTTTACCAAAAATCTCTAAATTTGGTCTCATCTGTTCACAGGACATTCTCCCAGAAGGATTTTGGCTTGTTCAGGTGTGTTTTGGCAAACTCCAGTCAGGCTTTCTTATGTCTCTCTATCAGCAGTGGGGTCCTCCTGGGTCTCCTACCATAGAACCCCCTTTCATTGAGTTGGTGACAGATGGTGCGAGTTTAAACTGTCGTACCTCGTGTCTGAAGGTCAGCTTTAATCTGTTTGGCAGTTGATCGAGGTGCTTTCTCCACCATTTGAACAATTCTTCGCTGTAATCTTCGATCAAGTTTTCTTTTGCAACCACGTCCAGGGAGGTGGGCTACAGTGCCAGTGCCATGGGCCTTAAACTTCCTGATAACATTGCGTACAGTGGACACAGGAACATCAAGGTCTCTGGAGATGGACTAGTAGCCTTGAGATTGTCCATGCTTGGCTACAATCTTGTGCCTGACCTCCTCAGACAATTCTCTGGTTTTCTTTCTTTTCTCCAAGCTCATTGTGGTACACACAGTGACACAAAACAGCAGAATGACTCCATTTCTCCATTCAAACTGGTTGAATGAGTAATTTTTATATTGCAGGCACCTGCAACTCACCACAGGTGAGTTCAGTTCCAAAGTAAAGGAGAATCACCTGCTTGAAATCTAATTATGTCCAACAACTTCTAAAAGGTGCCAATAATATTGTCTGGGCCATGTTAGGATTTCAGTGTGGAATAAGCTAACATTAAGTCATTTTTTCAGGGGTTTTTTTGTTTTCTTCCACTACAAACCAAAGAAATCCATATGCGGTACCAAAATATATTTTTTAATTTCAACAATTGTTGGAAGAAATGGTGCATTATTTGAAAAAAAGTGCAAGGGTGCCAATATTTTTGGCCATGACAGTAGGACATTTGTGATAGACACACACACAAATATATACAGAAATCAAAAACTATATACCATCTTGTCATTTTGCACTACCTTTTGGGTTCCAGCTGAGGTGCTCACACTGCTTGCAATCTCAAAGTATGGTTGCTGAATGAGGACTACAGCTCTCAGGTGTTCGCCCGTCATATCTGAATGGCAATCTTCGACTACGGAGGGCAACCATTATTCCAATAGGCTGGAGATCAGGAATTGCATGCATGTTGTGTGGGTCATTTTAGCTTCAGAATTAGAGTGCCAGCCACTTCTTAGTTAAGCGTTTATAAAAGTGTGACATGATTTCCGAAACAAAAGGAACATCTTTTAGTTTTGCTTTTGGTGAAGTTTTCTTTTTTTTCCTTCCTTTATTGCTTATGGTGCCGGCGATAGCTTGCCTACTCTTCGCGAAGGACACCATGGGATCTTTAACATCCACCAGCGAATGCTGGCAGACCAGACGCCCGTTTAACGTCCATCCGAGGGATGGCACACACATTGATGAATCGCCCTACCAGCCTACCTGTGAAACAGCTGGATGACAGTTTATAGCTGTAGGGCTTCAAACCCAGGCTAGACAGAATAGAGGCGAGTGTGCGTACCTCTAAGCCATTCTGTCAGCCCTTTCAATTTTCAATCATACCCATTGAAAATTTCTCTCAAAGGTTTCTGATCACATCGATTTTGGCCTGACAGGATATTTCAGAGGTAGTATATTATTCACCTTTTGAGGGGTCTCAGCTATGATTACTCTGTAACCAGACTACAAATTGTCACCCTAGTGTTTTGCAGCAGGTCATTGCATCGAGTAAGCCTGGTGTTGGCTTTGTGGTTAGGGTGGCTGGCTTGGAATCTTAGGGTCCTGAGTTTGAGCCCCGTTGGCTGTTGAATTAACACCAGGTGGGGTTGACTCAGCCTGTCATCCTTCTGAGGTCGGCGAAATGAGTACCAGTGTACTAGTATTAGGGTTGGACACACATCGACTTTTTCTCTGTTGTCCCGTTGAAAGGAGTGTTTTTTATGGCCATTTTTCACGCTGATCACAGATCCGTTGAAATTTTGACCTAGGATGATGTCTTAGGTTGGTAAAATGCAAAAAATCAAAATGGCCACCAAATTTACCCACTTTTCAGGTAAAATTTGATAATTATGACTTACTAGGGCATGTAATATGTCATTTCTTATGTTTTCAGGGTCGCTGATATCGATAATGATACTTTTAAACTCGTACAGGTCAACCAGACTGCCCCACGATGCATATTGCGATAAAATCAGCACAAAATTGTGAGCGTGACATAATTTCAAAGAATCAAATTAAGATATCACAAATTTCCGTAAACTACTACTTTAATCATCACATCAACATCTCCTCAACATTCAAAGCACTTTTTTCAGCAATATATCGACATAGACAGAAAGATTGTCCTCTGGTTTGACAGCATTTCTGATAGATTTTTCAGTTCGTCTACACTGAACTTCTCAAACGTGAAAGTTTTTGTTCCATCGGTACATTTCACTCTACGCTTCTGGCGTATATCGGGCGCCACTGTCGATCTAAGGTAGCCTATTTCCTTGAGTAGTTGTGATTCATTAAGTCTCTCAAGAGAGTCAAGGGAAATAGGAGTCACTGGACCTCCATGCTTCTTACACTAGAAGTCTCGGCAGACATCACTGTTGATTATCTGTAACGTCTAAGACACGAAAAACGTACAACATCAAAAACAAAGGATATAGTTGATTAATCAATTCAAAATTCGTTCTGAAATTGAAAAGTGGGTATTTTCCATCGAAAATACCCATGTTTAGAGATAAATCCATCCAGCCATCATGTGTCACTGTTTTGACTCATATTCGATATCAGCGACCCTGAAACATAAGAAATGACATATCACATGCCCTAGTAAGCACAATTATCAAATTTTACCTGAAAATGGGTAAATTTGGCAGCCATTTTGAATTTTTGCATTTTACCAACCTAAGACATCATCCTATGTCAAAAAGTTTAACGGATTCGTGATCAGCGTGAAATTTGGCCATAAAAAACACTCCTTTCAAAAAAAGTATGGTTGTATGCCCAACCCTACTAGTATAGGAGCACTGCATCAGCCACACAACCGCACCCAACAAATGATAGCTACCCGGCAGCCAAGCTAACCAAACGCAAGAAGAAGATTACATTAAGTGATCCATTCCCCAGGTGGATGTTAACCACCCAATCAGTTTCTTGTGAAATTTGGGCTCAGATCTTCTACACATGGTCTTCATTGATGGACAGTTCGGATTCATTGATGGACGTGGAATGAGGCTAGCTTTGCAGGTGGTTCGAGGGTTCAAAGGGTTAGCATGATTGCCTAAAAAAAAACGAAAATAATATTTTCACAGTTGGTGGACATGAAAGCTGTCTTTCGATGAAGAGTAGGCCAATTATCACAGTCATCCTGGACAAACTCCAGAAATTCCTGCCCTAACCTGCTTATGCTCAAACTGGACGACAGTTCAAATTTTATCATTCTACGGTGGACATGCAGAAATAAATTGGTCCAAATGCTCTGAGCCTCAAACAACAGGTTACGAGGCAGTCCTGTCTCATTCTCGTGATAATGACAACCATCTGGCACACCGACCTGCTTTCCATTGATGCCATCAGCCACCATCATCCAAGAACCTGCACACTCATCGCTGACCGATTTCCTTCATTTAATACAAAGAGCAGCCTCTTCGTGTTATGGATTACACTCACCACTCGAGAACAAAGTCCTGACGTCTCATCTGGCACTTCCTGGCAAATGGAATCAAAGGTTACAAAAGCAGTGTATGATTAGTATGTTTGACTCTTATGCAGACAGCACTTGCTACATACTCATTGGAAACAAACAGTTGGCCTGTTGGTTTTATCCCAGCTTATCTTGAGCCCACACCATCTGTTCTCTGAAATGTTCGCTTTTGACATCAGACAACACCTTCATTATCCACCTCTATCTCTGCACATCTCATTTATCCCACTCTTCTTAAACTTGTGCATCATGCTTCCTACCATTCTTGTTTACAAAGTCTATGCTCATCTCTCTTTCTATCGAGTGCAGCCTGTGGCTGCTGATTGCATCATTGGTTGGGACGTGGCTATGCCGCTGATGCAGTGTCCCCCTCACCAGTACACTGGTGCTCATTTTGCCGACCTCGGAAGGATGACAGGCTGAGTCAACCTCCTGGTGTATTTTTAATTGAGCGGCCAACGGGGCTTGAACTCAGGACCCTAGGATCCCAAGCCGCCACCCTAACCACTAAGCCAACACCAGGCTTTCTATGCTCATGGAAGAACAGGAAGGCAATGTGACTGACAAAGAAAGGCAACATACAGTGAGTGAGATAACAGGTAGCCATTGACAAGTAAGGCAATGAATATCAAAAGAGGAAAAAGGGGAATGGAGGAACACAGCAACCTACAAGAGAAATTGGATTGGAGAAGGTTAATAGGGGTATAAAATATCAGGGAAGTATCAAGGATGACATGAGATGGTATTGCAGTTCCATCCAGAAGGCCTGGAGGGAGGTGAGTGCACCACCCCAGGAAGGAGCTTCCACAACTGGGCGAAAAGAGGAACAAATGAGTAGAGGTGAGCAGCAATTTGGAAGTTTAACAAGGAAGGGGTTGCTATTAGGTAGCATGCAACCTCAGGGAACTGGGGAAGGATGGAGGGTTGAAAGAGCAGAGTCTGTAAGAATGGAATAAAGACGGCCGAAAACAAAGGTCAGAAGATTCAACAGGATTACCTGCTACTTCTGTATGACTATGACGATGACGATGACGGAGCCACAAAGCTTGTGCTTCAGTTTATTTGTGGGAGAAGCCGACGGTGTGCTTTACCCATTTCTGCTTTTGAAAAAAAAAAACATAAGCGTCAATCAGCTGTCAGCACAAACATCTCACATTGTCATCACTCCCCATTAATATTCAACTGCTTAAGACCCAGGCACACACAATCTCTTATTACAACAGGATCCTGATATTGCAGCTGCATATGGAATATTGCTCGGATAATCCTCATGCAATATCAAATGAAATAAAGAATCATATCTCTTCATCCACAGAGTTTGAAATTGGAATTTTGTTTGACCATGACTATCAGGCAACATCGCCCCCTTATGGGCTTAAAAGAGAGATGAATTTTATACAGACAAGTGAGGCCATTTCCCAGATCATGTACTGTACTCGATTTCACCCTAACTATAAACATCCTCATCTATGAGCATAAACAAAGGTAACCCATTCCTACCTGCACACAGCATGACTTGCACAAGATTAATTTCTTTGAAATCGAAGCAAAGAGGACTAATCACAGGAATGAGGTAGCCATGTTTTACAATGAAATCAAAGCCGAGATTACTTTTGTGTTCCCTTTTGTTCAGAAAGTGTTCCCTGCTGTCGAAGAATATATAATCAATGTTACCGTTAGATCCACTGCATGAAGCTCGCATTTTCGCTTCTTTTTCTTCTTCCTCAAACCTGGAAAGAAGGGCTCTGAAAACTGGTATATTTATGGTTAAACGGACACTCACTTTGTTCCAAATCGGTTATTCACTTTCCAACCAAGTAAATTGACGATCAGCTTTCCAACCGTACCATTTCTATTTTAGAATAAAGTGTGATGGACACACACACAGATGGATGGATGCTTCTATTTTAAGTAATAGATGGGAATTAGGGGGGGGGGGAGGAAGGGGTCATTAGGTGAGCCTTTTACTTTTTTCCAGTTGTCAAGTTGCTAATTCACCAAAAACTCAAAAGTACTATAATCTCAGTACAATCCTGTTTCTTTTTCTTTCTTTCTTATAATGGGTATTATTACCCAGCTTCGGCTCTCATTGGAAGAATAATCCACATAATTAAAATACAGTTTGTATGTCTGTTCACCTATAGTCTCAAACGGCTTGGCCGATTGCCACCAAATTTTGCACATGTCCTGGGCCACCCAGGGTCAGGTCATGGGCAGCTCCCCCCCCCTCCCACCCTCCACCCACCACAGGGTGGGTTGACTACTTACTATTTTCCCTTGTGCACATCGATTACCGACTCCTGCCAGAGGGAGGAGATCATTACTAGCCACTGGCACAGTTAATTTGCTCAGCCCACCCCCACCACCTGATCCCTCCTGGAAGGAATGGGCGTTTATAAACCGAGTTTGCTTGCTGGCTTGATGCAAGCTCCACTCCTCTACCCACTAAGAGGGTGTGGAAAGCTCTGCCTTTCTCCTCAGAAAAAGGGCATTGGACAGGAGAAAATTTCGGGCAAGCGCACATGCAAGGTCCGCTATCTTCTTCGAAAGGTGTGGGACATCCATCAAGTACATAGTACAATGTGAGTACGTCCATGAAGCACATCGTACAACATAATTACCAGCACAAAGTACGTTACCAGACTCGGTGGTATAATGGTTGGAGTATCTGCTCTGAGTCTGGGAGGTCGGCGGATCAAATCCCGGCTGAATCATACCAGACTTAAAAAAAAATAAAAAAATTTTAAGGTACTTGCTGCTTCCTTGCTTGATGCTCAGCATTTAAAAGGATAAACCATGGACAATCCCCACCAGTTGGTATATATGGGGAAGAGGAAATTCCTCAGGAAATACCCTGCTGAGTGCATTGTGGTGACATGGCTGGTACCCAGAGTATCCTGGGAAATGACGACACTTCCTCCAAGCTCAGTGGCTGCGTTAAGTGTTTGTCTCATTCGTATGTCGATGTGTGTGCGTGTGTGATTGAGTGGCAGTTCCATTACGAGCCTTCGACCTTGCATATGTTAAAAAAAAAAAATAACAAGTGGTGCCAGGCACAACAAATCCCACCCATTTAAGGCATAAAGTTATTTTGGGGATCAAAATTTAAATTTGATACATCCTTAACCTGAATGTTGATTATAAGGAATATAATAAGGAATATTTTACTCTTAGTTTGAAGTCAATTAAACCATTTTTGACGAAGTTATGACCGTAAATATTTTGACCTTTCAAGGCCACGTAAGGTCAAAAGTCATGGTGTCAAATGAAAGCCATAAAGGACTTGATATATGTCTTCCATAGTAAACACGCATATTCCTAACCTTTTTGATTTATAATGGAAAATTTGTATTTTGACCGATGACCATGACCCCCAAAACTTCGGACCCTACCGATCTTCAAATATGCATTTTCACTATAGGAATGGGTAGGATTATAAGTGACAAATAGAATAAGGTTCACTATAAGCTTAGTTTGAAGTAAATCAGATCATTTTTGACGAATATGAGCGAAAAACGATTTGATCTTATTGTGACCTTGACCTTGACCTTTGATCCAATTGGACCAAAGTTAATGGGGTCGTCCAAGGTTCATTGCCCACCTGTGGATTAAATTTGATAGTGTTTGCTAAAGTCGTTTTGCCGTAAAGTTACTAACAGACAAACAAACAAAGACAAACAAACCGGACGATTACGATATCCCGCTCCCTCCCTCCGGGGGGCGGGATAATAATAATAATAATAAAAGCATATCGAATTACATAATTTATTAAAATGATCCCGACATACGATACAATCTTTGCATTCAGCAAAGTTCAACCACTTCAAATCCACGTTCTACAAGCTTACCCACCAGGAGGGTGGACAAACAGCTCGTCATACCATAAAATGGTATCCAAGTGCTTCAGAAGCAAGGATGGGGAGGGATGGAAAGAACTCCAGATTCTCTTATTCGGAAACACAATCAATGGCCTACTTGTGTTCCTCCACAGCATTATATTATGGAAGTTAGAGCACAACACCCAAGGGAAAAAAAAAAGAATCAGACAGAGAAGAACATACACACGATATAGATGACACTGACCTGTCAGAGTAAGCTTCGCGTCCCACAGATGCAACAGTGCCTCTTAAAGAAGAGTAGGCCGTTGCTGCTGAAATCCCTAACAAACTTCAAAATTCCTTCTCCAAGAGTTTCAGCAGCACATAATCTCGAGTTAAGAACGGCATACAGATTTTACGTGTCACGACCAAAGTATAGAAGGATTTACTGCGATGCAAAATAATAAATGCATTTTGAAAGAAAGCTCTTTAAATAAACGAAACATAAAAACCTTCCTCCCTTGCTCATAACCTCACTCTCTTCGGTTGCAGGTTTTCAACCCAAGTCTAGCTGGAGGATTCAATAGGGAGCTGCAAAAACATGCACAAAAAGCACACCTCACAGGTCACCGAGGACCTCGACATGGTGCAGAAGCATCTCTTTGAACCCAAACCAAGGGTGCTGCTCCTCAGTGATGTTAACATAAAAAAGGGGCCTAACACTCTGCTAACAATCGAGTGGAGAGACATACTCCGTCCGCCAGCACCTCTTACCTCCTCCGCAAGCGCCGCACGTGTGTCTCACCGTTCAAGGATACAAATTTGATGGCGCACCAATAATTATGTCAGAAAAACAAAATACGAGAATGAGCAGTAAATGCCACTTTGGAACGTGTCCAAAAAAGCATGTGCACATCAGTAAAACTGAGTCTGCACAATGTGCCGCAATGTATAGGCTTGTAGCAAGGTATTATGTACACATTTAGGACACGGGGGACCAAAAAATGAAAGTCATATGTATGATTAAGTTTGCATATCATTTGTTAGCCACATCATGGGATTCAGGATCTATTTTGGGCAGAGCTTAATTCTTCCTCTTTCTATTGCCTGACAGGTCAAAGTTGGTTATCAATTATCTGTATCAAGGAACCCTCGTATCATTCTAAAAATGGTTTGATGGCTTAGATATGTATTATACACTAATTGGAAACCACATATATGGAGAATATTTGGTTTACCTGATATTTGACCTTGAGCAAAGAGGTCAAAGTCATATTAAATTAACAAATTGATCAGTGTTCATTCAGGTCATAAATATATATATATGCACATAAACTTAACCATAGAAATACATGCTGTGATGAACCAAGCTAACATCTTCGGATTAAAAGTGCAGATTTCTTTAAAACGTTACGTACTTCCTAACGACCTTTGATTTCTGTATACTGAACACAAACTGGCCTTTGGTATCGATTTTTATATCATAGGGCCATCTTGGTAAACTTATTCTATGGTTATAAAATCAAGCTTATAGCTACCAGTAATTTTGTAGCAGCTTGGTAAATGCAATTTGTTACGTACTTCCTAACATTTTTGACCAATCATGGAAGTGAACCTAAAAACTGGTATGTAGTAATGATCCATGTTGAAACTTGCCATTTTAAATCATACATTTATGCAGAAGTAAATTGCTATTTAAGATGTTCTATCAGATGCATTTCAAATTTGGAATAAGATTTTGTAAGCTTCACTATGATTGGGGAAATTTGCAAATCTGAGATTTACACATTTGAAGTGCCGAGATATGCAGAAGGTCATAAGAAATGTACTGTTTCGAGGAATTGTTCTATTCTTATGTATAATGATATATATAATATATCAAACAAAAAATGCATTTTCACCATTTTGGACAACATATACAATCAGACATGCAACACATTTCTAAAAAATGAGCTATAAAAATTACCCCGTGCGGGAGTGAAGGTCATCTCTGCGAGAAAATATATAGCTCCTGAAGGTGGGCAGTTTTTGCAAACTTTGAAGTCACGTGACGCGAAAACGAAAGCGAATATCGAAAATCCGGCCCAACAAAATTTAGATATTGTCCCATAGATTTATATGCCACAATCAAATCAAGATCGCTTGAGAATATAGGAGGAGATAGATTTTGAAAATCTCATTTTCGCATTTTTTGCCAACTTTGAAGTCACGTGACATGAAAACGAAAGCGAATATCGAAAATCCGGCCCGACAAATTTAGATATGTCCCATAGATTCATATGCCACAATAAAATTCAAGATCGCTTGAGAAATGTAGAGAGATAGATTTTGAAAATTGTCATTTTCGCATTTTTTGCCAACTTTGAAGTCACGACATGAAAACGAAAGCGAATATCGAAAATCCGGCCCGACCAAATTTAGATATTGTCCCATAGATTCATATGCACAATCAAATTCAAGATCGCTTGAGAAATGTAGGAGGAGATAGATTTGAAAATCGTCATTTTCGCATGAAAATCGTCATTTTCGCATTTTTTGCCAACTTGAAGTCACGTGACACGAAAACGAAAGCGAATATCGAAAATCCGGCCTGATCAAAATTTAGATATTGTCCCATAGATTCATATGCCACAATCAAATTCAAGATCGCTTGAGAAATGGCGGAGGAGATAGAATTTGAAAATCGTCATTTTCGCAACTTCAAAGGCCTCGTGACCATGACTTGACCTTCGGTGACCTTGAAAGTCATACCATCGAGTACATCTCATCGACCTCTATCAGGATCACTAATGACCGATCTCCCGCTTCAACTTCATTGTGAACGGACGGATGGACGGACGGACGACGGACGGACGGATCATCACCTCTCCTCTCAACACCAATATTATTAGGTCATGCTCGAAGAGATGACCTAAAATGGAAAAAATAGCCTGTGTTTGGATAAAAAACATGCTTTGTAAGCAACTATATCCATAGGACCATAGCAAAGTATACATTTTCTGAAAGCAAGAGCACTTGGGCATTATATAACATTAAGATTGTTTATCTTATAAAACTGGTTCAATTTCTAAGCTTTCTCCTCATTTAGGACCACAGTGTACACAATACCATGCTATAAGCCATTAACGAATAAGAACGAACACCTGGTTAAAAAATAAATTTAAAAACCGCTTTTAACAACTTGTTGAGCACATTGGAAACCAGTGTAAGTTAAACCTTAAAGCTCGTTACCAGGAGTGCACATATGGTGTTAATAAATAAATAAATAAATATAACAGCAATGGTACATCGTTGACAATGAAGGAAACCTCCAACTAGAACCAGGTCAGCGCAAGGAAAGAGCAAGGACAGGTTTAATACAGGTAGAGGAACAGATATGGCGGTCCAATGCACAAAGCAAAGAAAAAGCTCATTTGCACACAAGGCATTTGAGGATTTCACAATGGATATAGGAAAGGAAGGCTTCCGAACACAAATAACAATGGCCATGTAAAAAAGACCAGGCCAAAAAAAATAACTGCTTCGCAATGGCTGCTCTCAGGTTATTGTTAGTTGATAATTTATTCGAAATTATAGACCACATAAAGCGAAAGATACCAGTCGAAGAGAAATGGAAATGTCAGACTCCTTTTTCCTCTTAGCCACACAAATTTTCTCCAATAATACACCGCTTCACACACCCCACACACCAAGCTCTACTGAAAAACAAAAATATTTGAGCACAACTTGGTACTTCATCTTAAAACATGACTGCTATTTTGCAAAAAAACCCCCAAAAAACAACATTACACATATATCAAACACACCCGCACACAGTTGGTTCAAAGTCTGACAAAAGTTTCCTTCCCTGGTGTGACAAAAGGAATCGGGTGGATAATCAAGCTAACTCTCCAAAAAGATTTGCAATGCAAAGTGGTTTTACTCTTTTATTTGCTGCATTTCATAACAAATGAACCCACACTTATGGTTCAGTGTAATGCAACTTTGCGTTACAATATGCAGTCATGCTGTACAATCATATTTGACAGTGCAGAGGAGGTATGCAAATACATTCCCATTCCTTGCCCTCCACCCCACCCACCCCATCCTCCTCCGACCCTTTATTTGGTACAATGGGCCACCTAACAATCACCATCCTTCAATCTCTGTTACGCCGGCCATGACTCTAAACAATGACCACCTCTAGGTAGGTGCTCTCATGGCTGTGCGACTGTGGCAGACAGCCCCGCTGCTGCAGCGAAAGACAACATAACACCCAAGGCTTGCCGTGTCTCCAGTGTGACCTTTGCCTCGGAGAGCCAGCCGTCAGCCACCCGGCGAGCCTCACCAGGCAGCGCATTCACAAGGCGTGCCGCCCCCTCAAGGTCGCCGTGCTCAAGGCAGTAAGTGGCATAGGCGAGCAGCAGGAAGGGGTCTTCAAGCTCAACAGATGAAAGCCCTGCCTTAGGGGGCTTTGTTGCAGGCAAATCTGCCATGAGGAAAGCCTGCCAGGTTGGTACAAAGATAAAGAGGAAAAAACAAAAGTGCACTGGAATGCAACAGCATAATTCGTTTAAAGAAGCAAAGACATCAGCGATTAAAATTCTACCACTTGGTAAACACTCCAAAGAAGCAGAAAATCAAAAGGTATTCGTTTGCTGAACAAGAAAATCAAACTTGTACAAGGTAATTGTCTGCGAGCAGTAAAATCAAATAATGATCACAACATTGGTGTCTTAACCTTTTTGATATGAAATCCTTCCTTTTCTCCAAAAGCCTCATCTCAGATCACCAATTCGGTTTCAAACCAGGTGACTCTACCTTGGACATGCTGTTTCTACTCACCCAACAATGGATGGAGGCCAGCAATGGAAGACATGAGATCAGGGTAATCTCTCTGGACATATCTGATGATTTTTATCCTGCCTTGCTCTCCAAAACTCCCTGCCTAAGGCATCCAAGGCCAACTTCACATATGGCTTTCTGACTTGGTCTACTCTCGTAGCAGACGTATGGCACTCAATGGAATCCTTTCGTCTCCTCTCCCTATCAAGGCTGGAATACCCCAAGGTAGTGTATTAGGCCCCATATTATTCCTATTGACTCTTTGGAAAATCCTCTTTATCTCTTTGCTGATGACTCCACTCTCTGCTGTGACAACTCTCATCCTTATGACAGATAGGCAGCAGCTTCTTTCCTCTCCACAGAACTTGACAAAAATCACAAACCGGTCAAACACAATTTTGCTGATGTATCCATATTGTCCACCCTTTGCATTCTCCCTTAACCCTCATCGTTACCTGCATCCCTTGTTTGTCCATCTCCGACTACTTTCTCCCTCCGCCCTGCTGTTATTGTTTCTCCTTTCTTCTGCTGTTCCCTTTGTTATATTGTGTCCTGATTTGTTCTGTGTAATCGCTCTTCCACGAGCCGAGATCATGTTTGAAAAAAAATATATAAATATATATATTTTGTAATCTTTGTTTTTTGAAATAAAACAATGCACCAACATTCGTGACATTTTTCAGGAACCGAACAGTATACACTGTAGAACACTGTAGAGCTCAATTCGCCTCATTGGCGCTTTCAAACACCTTCATTTTAGCAGGACTTGGACAAAATATTACAGCATTTTACGTCATCTCGACGAATCAAATTTGCTGCTCGCAGACCCACCCGTGTCCTTTTTCTCAAGACTGTGCAGGGTAAAATGTTCTATGAACTTTCTAGTAAGAGTTGGTACCTAGAAATAACTCTTCCTTGGAAACAACTTCAGTCAACAGATTTCAGTGCTGTGATGCTGTGCTTGAAAAGCAAGTACCTGCAGATATGACAGAAGGTATTGGTATAGGCTGTTCCTGTCCCCATCCACGAGTGCCACGCGCCGTGCCAGTTTGCGTACATGAGAAAAGCGATGCCGCAGGGCGTCCTCCGTGTAGATGCCTCGTTCGGTGGCCAATTGGGGCACAGCCGCCGTCATGGCGGTTGTTACGGCCAGGTTTGGGCTGACCGCTTGCATCGCATGTAGTGCTGCAGCCAGTGGTGCACTCGGCCCGTCGCCCGTCGGTGTACGCAAGGACTCTTGCAGGAAGTCTATGGCCTGCCAAAGCCCGTGTGCAAGACGCGCTTGTTCCTCACGCTCTGCCAGGCCTGCAGGGAAACACGCAATCCGGATATCAGCTTGACTAAAGAAAATTAAAAGTACGACATCAAAATGAAAGGGAAATGTAGAACAACTTCTCATTGTTAATGACCGAAATACAAACACCAGGGGTGAAAAGTTTTTTTTAAATATCAACAAAGTCGTCATAAGAATCTATAGACTGTCAATGTTAGACTGCATGTTGCGTACCTTCCACAGAACCCTCGATGGCCTGCAGGCGCCTTTTTGCAGCCTGCACATCTTCCATCCGGGCAAAGTGTACCTCTTGAGAAGCGCTGCGCAGTGCTAGTTCTTGCTCCTCCAGCCTGCTCTGCATTACCTGTTTTTGTACCGAAGCAAACATGACATAGGTAGGATAGGTCAAACATACACAAACCAAGCACTTTCCATCTGCACCATCTCATCATACAAAGAAGGTAATCTCAGGATATTTCACTGCACCAACTACAATCTAAATCATTACAATCTACCTGCTGGTATTTTGCATGAAGATCATGTTCCTGTAGCTTCAGAGCCTCCTGGAGGTGATCTGCATGTGCAACAGTCTGCCTTTTTAGCTGGGTCCTCATCTCTATCTCCATTGCATTACGCAGTTCCACTACCTACCGCACATAGTGGGGAAAAAGAAAAGGAAAACAAACAAAAAAAAAAACAGAGCAAATGGTACACACAACATTTTTTTACTTTATTCGCAATTGCAACAACCATCAATCAGTCTCTCTATCGAGTGCAGCCTGTGGCTGCTGGTTGCATCATTGGTTGGGACGCAGCTATGCCGCTGATGCAGTGTCCCCCTTACCAGTACACTGGTGCTCATTTTGCCGACCTCGGAAGGATGAAAGGCTGAGTCAACCTCCTGGTGTATTTTAATTCAGCGGCCCAACGGGGCTTGAACTCAGGACCCTAGGATCCCAAGCCGCCACCCTAACCACTAAGCCAACACCAGGCTTACCCATCAATCAGTTATCGATCATAACTGTAACATGCTTTAAATAGATGCAGATGTCATTACAAAATGGTCAAAGTAAATACAAACAAACTTTATCTTTTTGGGCATCAACAAGAGTGCTCAGGTGTGAGCAGGATAGCATGCCTTTGAGCTGCCAAGTTTGGGTTCAATTTCTGACTCGATAATATGAGACTCGGGTGATGCATCACAGACTATGCTTGTATTTTTTATAGGGGCCATAACTGGCTGGCCCGTTTGATAGCACCCATTTATGGACATTAAAAACAATCCCAATGTTTTGAAAATTGCAGGCCAGTGTGGCTAAATACTCTCCGAAAAAAAAATAGAATCTGGGCAAGCCACCCAGCATACTGTGTCCAAGAATCACCAGCATTTAATATCTCTTCGATGAATGGTACCGAATCATAATTGGGAGTGTACCTGCTGTCTCTGCAGAGCTGACAACTCTTTCCTTTGCTTGCCCAGCTCTAATTGAAGTCTGTCCTCCAGCTTACTCTGGGCATCCCTTTGTTGCATGTCCTGCACGGATTCCTGCCTCCGGCGCTCCAATGAGAGGTCACCCTCCAACTGCAGGACACGCCGCTGTGCCACGCCCAACAACCTGGAAACTTCATCTGCACCGAGCTTGTCTGGAGAGATGTGGCAACAAAACCAAGGAGCTGATACTCGAGGTCCCCCACCTTTTGGGTGGTATGAGGAATACATCTGTGTAATATGAAAGCAAAATCTTGAACGTTTTGTGAAATACCGTGTGCACAAGCCAAGTTACCGAGATGGTTGCCATGGCAACAAAATTCAGCCAATCACTGCCGTGATCTAATCAGGCTGAGATAATGTCATGAGTAATAGATTATTTATCTGCAATACGAAAAGTAAACGTTCAACTGTTTTTGCACGAAAAAGTACGCAACAGCGTTCAAACTGCGTACTCAAAAATACATGGATGAATGATCGGTGGGTTGGTCGGTCGGAGTTCATTTTAATGTCTCCCGTCTCCGACGCTCTCATATAAGCAAGGGACAAAAAGTAATGTTTCTCATCACGAAGAATAGACCAAACCACTATTGAGCCGATTTAGCGAATCAGTTTTATTGAGTTATGTGTACTAGCAATACAATTTATGCAATCTCTCAAATATATGTTCGCAAAATAATGGACAACAATACCTTGGTAATGCCCCACTATTCTCACCCCCAACCCCCAGACCCATTGAAATCGAGTCGATAAACTTATTGAATTAATGTTCTGACAGAGCACAGGCATGGCGGGCCAAACGGCCTCCTCCTAGGTTCAAGCTTCTTGTAATATGCCAATGAAACAGAAAACAACACACAGACACCCTCTTTGGAGTGAAGAGATGCACTTTGGGGCAATTTGTACACAAAAATATGTAACCTGGACAGGGCCATATTCATCTATCCATTGGGACCATACTCTGTGCAGAGCGTTGGTGGTGCCTAAGCAGTCTCCTTGGCTATTGGGTACAATAGCATCGCACGCAACTGGACGGGTCGCCACTCCGACACAGGATACCAGCAAGCTGGCACTCATTTTGCCGACCTCGGAAGGATGGCAGGCAGAATAAACCCCACCTGGTATTAATTCAACAGCCAAGTGGGATTTGAACTCAGGATTCTAGGATCCAAAGCCCACCACCCTAACCATTAAGCCAACACCAGGCATTTTGTCATCTATAGCAATTCAAAATTAACCATTGCATTGATGTCTGGCAAAAGAATACAAAATGTGTGTTGAAAGCCTTCCTGGAGCCATGTGTTGCTATTCTCAACTGGAATTTTTCAAGACATACGATTCGCAGCATTTGCTGTTGATGCGGGTGAGTGATGATCAAGGGAGTTTTTGTTTAATCATTTCATAATGGTACGAAGATAAAAGTGGCTGCCTCCTATCAAAATACAAACTAGAACAGCACTCGGTAGAGCGGATACCTCTGCCAGGCTGAACAGTTTACGTTTTATATCCCACTGGTAGGCTGGATCTGTATCCAGATCTGAACCAAAATTTAATCGTCTTGCTCTTGTCATCTACCAAACCTGTCGACCAAGTTTCACCCAAATCTGTCCAGAACGTTTTGAAATATCATGCCATATTTGTTTGTTTTTTTTGGCCCCATCTCTCAATGGTGAAGAATAACTTTAAAAAATTTAGTATCTGGATTTATATGCAGATCTTCACCAAAATCTAATCAATTCGTCCTTGTCACACACCCAACCTGTCCATGAAGTTTCGTCCGAATCCGTCCTTACCTTTTTGAGATATTCTGCTCAGACAAACAGATAAACAGATTTGAAAACATAACTACCTTCCACCTTCGGTGATAGAAAAAAAGATGAATAGAGGTTCTTAGGTTCCATAATTTTTCTCACTTCTGTACATCCATTTCAATAACAAGATGGCAAACGTTATGCGTACAGGCCATAGGCCAACATGCAAATACGAGTGGAGGCCAAGATTTATAGATGTCGAGTTATGGTCATCTTACAAATCAAAGGAAACCTGGCATCAAGAGGAACTGGGGTAACATTGTGTGTGGCTAAGTGCACGGGGTTCGGTCCATAAACATTTGCGGTTAACCAGCGAAGATTCTTGATCAGAGGCAAGCTTCCCCATGTAGCATCACTGTTTGCATAGATTTGATGTTATTCCATGTTTACTAGTAATATGTGTAAAGCAAGCAGTACGATCTCGGCTGTTTGAGAAAATTGCAATTAAAATGTCATATTTCCTGAGTAAAAGCGTACCGCTGCACCTTCAAGTGCTGCGACAATGAGTTGCCTTAAAAAAAATTTTTTTAGAATAATCAAGATTTATAACGAACACTGTAAATCGAGGGCTTACCAATTATTGGTGCTGACAATGTGTTTGTCCGACCGTTGAGCACGACTAAAGAAGCCTACGTCCCACATTTATAAACACGGACAAGTATTTTGGTAGAAAGAAAACTCACAGTCGTGTGCTTAAGCTTGGTATTAGCTTGGAGTGTTAATGTGCAGAAGCGTTGAAGGTGAGAGTCTTCAAAGCATGGAGGTATACAATAGATGAGGGAAGACTACAATGTCATTAAAAAAGGTAACTCACCCTTAGAATTCCACCCAGGCACCATTATGTCCAACTCTTTCCAAAAGGCCTTGCTCCATTGTTGAGCCAGCTCTTGCTGCTGAGTCTCTGCCTGCACTGCCACCACCTTCCGTGGCCACAATTATAGCATTCAATTATCCAGGAAACATGGAACAAAGACTTACAGTTCACCCGGAGCAGCCATGCAGTACCCAATATTCTCTCTCCAAGAAAATATTGAACATCACACGCAACTTGACTGTGCATGGAACACAATTTACAAACACAGGCAAAATGCTTGACAAATGGTGGAAGCCTTGCTTTATTCAGTGTTAATGGTTCAGTTTAAGGCAATCAGTGTGATGATTTCTGAATGAAGCCACAATTTTTTTTGGTATATATATAGTCGAGGCTCATGGAAGAGAGCTCGTACAATGAGCAGATCAGGACGCAACAGGACAAAAGGAACAGTTTCAAGGAAACTCTCAGGAGGAAAAACTGGAAATTTGGATGGAGCCGGGATTGGAATTGGGGGGGCGGGGGGGGGGGGTGTGGTTAACGAGGTTAGAAAGGTCATAGTTTTGGGTTGGGGATGATCTGAGATGGTGGTGACAGCGGTTTTGAAGACCTAGAGGGAGAATGACATTGCAGAGAATGTGGAAGTTGGTTCCACATGTGGGGGGGGGGGGAAGCAACGAATGCAGTGATCAAATTTTAAAAAGTTGCCATGATACATCAAATTATCCATTTCATTAAGCTTAAAATTGACAATCTTAAATCAAAGCTTAGATCAATCAGATGAAAACTGACGATTTTTTTTTTAGATTAAAATTAATTTTAGAACTTTGACATCGAGTTGACCTCTGATCTTTTGACCTCAAAAAATAATTGGCTTCCCAATTCAGTGACCCATTGCACAAAGCATGTTCAACTTTCAAGTCAATCGGATGAAAAATGACGATTTCAGAAATTTGACCTCAAGATGATCTTTGACCTCAAAATCAAAAGGCATTTCTAGTGTAACTACCTCTACAACCTGGTAACGTTTCATGACGATTGGTTTGGAATTGTGACCTGCAGGCGATTGACAGACAGACAGAATAACAAAGTCGACCGACAAATATACTTGCAAATCTTCAATTGTTGTTTTGGTGTGCTCAAAATCTTCAATTTTGCAAGTAATAATTTCACTAAAGTTGTGTATTAGCAGGAAGCAATTAAAGCAACTCCATCCATCCATCCACCTCACCTTGCCCCCAACACTTTCCAGTTGATCCTTCATTTCACGCAATTCTTTCTCTGCGAGAAGCACTTTTGAGCTCATGCCCTTCTCTCTCGCCAATTTAATCTCATCCCTGAGGGTCTCCAACTCCTCCCTACAGAAAGAACGACAAGCGCACAACCAAATACAAATGGCTTTGTTGTACAGCATGCAATGACAAGTGGGACACATTTGGTAAACGGCTCGATACTATTAGTACAATCCCATAAACCTTTTTAGAAATTGTGCATACCGTCCCTGCTGAAGTGACTACCATACAACACTGTACAGCAAACCTCATTATCCAGTGAAATTGTACAGTTTGCTCAATGCGATATTAGCGCATCATTTTTTAATTTAAAGAAAATAATATTTTTTTTTTGACACTCCGGCAGTCTTGATCATCAATACAGGTTAAAGGATGGCCCATCACCCTGCATACTTGGCTTGAAGAAAGGAGGATGTGGCTTTATCCACAGACTGGTTTCGTATCAACATGGCTTCTTCTATGTCTCTCCACTGCTTCGTCTTGTCCATGAATGGCTGCTCACCACATGAAAAAGGCTCAGGGGACACTCTAATAGGACGACAGATGATTAGCATCCAAAACAGACTTAATGCCAGCGTTTGTTTCACTGTAAAGATGGGTTTTGATGCACGAAGTGGAAAGAAATAGTGAGTCAAGACTGCTGGAGCGAAAATGTCAAGGATTTCTAAAGAGTTGGTTTGAATAGGGAGGAGTGTTAAGCGAGAGCTTGAGGCGCTTGTGGGTAAAACAGCAAAAGGACAGGACATGGCTGAACGGAAAGCGTTCCGGCGCTTTGGAAAGAAGAGATTATGGTGGAAGGAGAATAAATGGGAATTTGGAAAGTCATCGAGTATTTTGAAATGAATGCAATGGCATGTGGGGATCCAGTGGGGAGAGATGGCAGAGAGGGCTAACAAACGAGTAAAAAATGAGGAATGCGAAAGACCAATGTTAGCGGGGTATTGCAATTTATCGGATATATTTGGGATACTACAAGACCAAAGAAGAGGTAATTACAGTAATCAAGATGAGAGATAATGAGTGCAGCAGTCGCAGATGGGGAATGACTATTATAAACTCAAATGGGTTCGTTCTCTTATTTTTTAATACAGTGCTCTGAAGCTCATAAAGCATCCCATGCAAGACAAGGCTATTAGCAGACATGAGTAGACTTTGGTGTTACAAAGACATTACCATTCATACACGATGGAGAAATCAACACAACATGGAATTTTAAGCTGACATCCCAGCATCATGAGATAAGTGCTGAGATAGGAATGCCAAACACCAGCCTCGTCCGAGCAGGTGAATAACCACACTGGGGGCCTCAGAGATATACATTAATTTCATGTAAGTTGCCGTGTGCTCATGGTTATTACGGCACAAAAAGGCCGTAAAATACCGACTAACCCTCACATCCTTTCATATTTGCAAACACAAAAACCAAGCCACAACTGGAATACACTCAGGAGAGGCAAGGACTCACACCATTCTGTTTCTCTCCTTAGAAGTCATGGTTGTTTTGTAATTTGATATGCCCGAGGATGGGGAGACAATGCCTAAGTTAGGGTGTATAAAAATATTTGTAAAGCTTTGTTGGTATCGATATCTTGTTTTATTTTATTATTAATGATCACTTCTGTTTACAAAACAAACAAACAAACAAAAAAAGCCCTATAGTTGTGCTAATTCTCGGATGCAGTGAGGCACATAGGGCTGCCAAGGCAGTATCATTTGGCTGAAGAGTAGTCCTGGATGGGTCGACAATCCGTGGCAGGGTACTCGAATGGCTTATGACCCCAGGAAGCTGGTACTAATTTTGCCAATCTCAGAAGGACGACATGCTGAGTCAACCCATATACAAGATATGGATTAAAAACATGCGTCAACGTCCGTGGCACGAATAAATAGTCTTGTACTAACTTTCCTTTTATATTTTTCCTTGTGAGCTCAAAGTTGAACTCATTGAAGACATTCACAATATGAAGCTCTTTTTTTTGTATGCAGTCGAGGATTGTGGAAGAGCTAGTACACTGAACAGATCAGGACATAACAGGATGCAAAATGATCAGAAGAGAGACACAGACAGACAGACAGACAGAGACAGAGAGGGGAGAAGAGTTGAAAGCCAAGGTAGAGGGAGACTTGGACAAAATGGGTGTGGCAAAGAATGGGGAGGTGGGGCAGGATAAGATACAAAGGGTGGACAAGATGGATATAGAAGGAAACTGTCAGGAAGGAAAACTGGAAATTTGGGTGGAGGAGGGATTGGGGTGGGTTAATGAGGGTAGAAAAGATCATGGTTTTGGATTGGGGATGATTTGTGATGATGGTGAACAGCTGTCTTGAAGACCTGGAGGGAAGAATGACATTGAATAGAGTGTGGAAAGTGGTTCCACAGGCAGAGGGGAAAAAGGAACGAATGAGTGGAGGTGAGCAGATCCTCACCTAAATCTAATCTGTACAAAATTTGGCCATTTGAGCTGCCCTTGTTATCCACCAAAAAACAGACAAACAGAAACAAACACAGACGGGATCATCATGATACTCAAGTGCTCAGCTGATGGCGTGAGTAATAATTCCCATGTTTGCAGACGTAAAACAACAATTTTGCCGTGACATTTTCTCTCCGAATCATTAAAACAAAGGAATATATAGAAATATATATACACACATATATATAATATATAATGTTGGGGGCCGGGGGTCGGGTGAGAACACCACTAGGTGGGGAAGCTATCTCAGTTCCCACCAGACTCCCGGGAATCGTAGGCCGTCGCACACGGATAATTCCGTAACGTGCGGGTCGCTTAACGACCGTGGACGCCAATAACTCAACGCGTGACCAAGGGTCCTCCCGTCTATGGGTTAATCGGGTTACCTAAATATCACATGATTTAATTACCGGGGAACATGGCCTCGGTATGCCTTGTCCGAACCGGATCACTCGACCGGACCGGATCACTTCACCGGATCGGATGCAGCTGAGCGACACTGCCAAGCCGGTACGGCTAAAAGGAACGGATCGTTGGGAATAAAGTCCCGGCTAAGCTAGGATTCGGACCATGCTGAATCAATGAAAGAAACCACAAAGACGAACAGGGAACATTCCTAATGATAATTTATTAAGTCAACTTACAAAAGGGGGGACACAGAGCAGACTTAACGTGAAATTAATAACAACTAGTGCGTGCCCGTACGTGCAAAAAAAAATTTTTTTTTCAAACGCATGCCAGAAACAACAACCACACAGGCAGTTCCTTCGCTATCGCGTGCCTGTACGTGCGTGGCCGTACGTGAAAAAATAAATAAAATAAAAAAAAACTTTCAAACCGCATGCCAGAAACAACAACCACACAGTCCGTTCCTTCGCTCTCACATGCCCGTACGTGCGTGGCCGAACGTGCAAAAAAATAAAAAACTAAAAACTTTCAAACCGCGTGCCAGAAACAACAACCACACAGGCCGTTCCTTCGCTCTCGCATGCCTGTACGTGCGTGGCCGTATGTGCAAAAAACTTTCAAACCGCATGCCAGAAACAACAACCGCACAGCGTTCCTTCGCTCTCGTGTGCCCGTACGTGCGTGGCCATACGTGGAAAAAAAAACATTTCAAACAGCCACACAGGCCGTTCCTTCGCTTGCCCGTACGTGCGTGGCCGTATGTGCAAAAAAAATTTTCAAACCGCGTGCCAGAAAACCACACAGGACGTTCCTTCGCTCTCGCGTGCCCGTACGTGCATGGCAGTACATGCGTGGCCGTACGTGCAAAAATAAATGATAAAAAAAAACTTTCAAAACAACCACACAGGCCCTTCCTTCGCTCTCCTAAACAACGACTGGATTTGGGCCATTGTGTTTATCTATAAATGCGCATAAAGAATCGAGAATTATTAGAATACAGTAAGTCATCACTATCCGGAAGTCCGTACTTGTAACCCGTAATGGGGTACGCGCTGGATGCAAAACGCCAAGCACGCGTGTCCTGTCATTGGTGACTGAGGATCTCTTCCCCACGGCCACGCCTACGCAGCAACGTGTCCTGTTATTGGTAACTAAATGGCCGCTTTCCCCATCAGCGACGCCTACGCAGCAACGTGTCCAGTCATTGGTTTGGTAACTAAATGGTCATAACTTGGGAACCACTTGTCCGATTAATATTGTTGCGAATTCGTGCCCGCCAGCGTGCGGATGGCCACGTGACTCGATATCGCGGCACATCGCCCACTGGACGGCCAATTCTGTCGTGACCCTCTCGGACTAACGCCGGGAGCTAGTCACGGGTGGGCCTTTCGGCCTCACCACGATCGTGCCAATCGGCCACCGCGTGGGATAGGGTTGTTCGCCAAACTCGACCTACCTAAGTACCCACGCGGATGGTAAACCGGGCGATCGCACCTCGCCGCAGGTCGACTCCGGACGCGAGGCGCTTGGCGGCCCGTTCCGTACTATGGGATAACCGAGCGGTGTTATCGTCGGCTCGACGGTTCCGATTAATTATCGGGCGTATTAAGCCCACTACTAACCCTTTACGTGGAGCAAGATGGAGATTCAACAAAGGAAAGGACGCAGCGAAACGGGGAACAATTCAACACAAGCACTTTATTCACACGACACACGGAGAGCACACATATACAGCCATAATGCACATATATCAATTAAAACAATTATGCACAAAAAACAAATGTAACAAAGAAACGACAATGCAGATCTACAACCGACTACGCGAACACACGGCAACACTTATACAGTTTTGCTTCACAGACGGCGCACACACACACACATTTACACAGAACCAAAAGAAATGGAAGTGGCGACTTCCCTGTTGGGCCGTCGAGCCCCTCTCCTACGTCCGTCGACGTGGTCCCGCCTGGCCGCGACTCCGTGCCCTGGCGTGGTAGGCGAGTCCTCTCCTGCGTGCCTCGCGCCTGCTCGTGTTGACCACTCGACGCCACGGACCGAGTGTTCGCGCTATCCCAGCGCAGATAGAGGGGGGGGAAACGTGGATGCCCGAAGTCGGGAGAGGGGAATGGCGAACGCTCCTTCCCGCCAGCGGGGTCTTGCAACTGCCCCACCAAAGACCAGGCCAGCGGCCTCCAGGACGAGCGAGCCGGAAACGAGAGCGAGCCAGAGCAACCACGAAGCAAGAGTATCGACCAAACCAGAGCATCGACCAAACCAGAGCATCGACAAAACTGCTTCTCCCCGTCTCCGACTCTTATACCCCGGAGCCCGCCTCCACTCCGCCCCCGTTCTTTGCTCCACCCCCTTCGAGAAAGGTCTCGAAGAGGGGCGTTCCTCCTCCCTGGCCGCGTCACACCGCGCGTCCACCAATCGGGCGCCAGCTACCCACCCCACTTCTGTCACACTCCTCGCGCGGGAAAAAATGGCGGGAAAAACAGGCGGGAAAAACCCGCACGCCATCGTTGTGCCTCTTCTTGGCGCCCTTGTTTGCTGTTCGGTTGAAATCAAAGATAGGGAAAGAAAAACTACTAACTCAAAGTGTCGCAGCCCGAATGGATACATAAATTCCCTCTATACAATGGGTTGGGGCTAACTACACAGGTACTTAAAAGATACCTCACCTACGGGACCTGAATGTGGTTCGCGGAATTTCCACAGCCGTAACAATATCAAACCTTGAAAAGGCACATACTCAGGTCCCAGCAATGTACCTGGCAAGTTTCAATTAGATCGGACCAGTGGTTGTCGAGAAACAGCGGACACACACACACAACACACACACACCCACACACACAGCTGGAATTATAGATAGATAATAATGACAACGATCTTCTGCAGTCTTACTTAAGCAGACAGGTGCCAGCACACACACACACACACACCACAGACCACAGAACACCGAAACCCGATGAAGAGGAAGTTTTGCAACAGAAATGGGGGAGTTGAGGCTTTCATCTTGGTACCTTTGTGCTTGATAGCACGACGGGCCAACAATACGTTTTTTTTTGGGAGGGGGGATGCTCTGTGGTGCGGTACCCGATAGTGGGCACGTCGTCTCTGGCTTCAGCTGCGCGTGTGGAGACCGTGTTCGTGAAGGAGGAGCTTGAATGGAGAAGGGCGGAGTCCAGAGTGCGAGGACGGAGTGGGTAGGCGGGACCAGGTAGGCGGGTGTGGTCGACGTCGTGTGGGCGGAGATGAGGAGGCGGAGTCCAGACAGCAGGAGGCGGGTCGTGGCGGTGTCGACGAGGCGAGGCGAGAGCGGGGTGGAGAAAGAGAAAAAGAGCAAGAGAGAGAAAGAAAGGCGGAGGACTGCTCCGACCTTTATCGCACTTGCAGCTCTGGGGGAGGGCCATGCCGAATCAAAACGTCATCACTCTGAATCGGGTGCTCAATTGTCCGACTCTTCACATGGCCCGCAAACTTGGGCTGGAAAACCGCCTCACTTCATTTCCGGCAAGGTCATCCCAGACAGTGAACATATTCGCTCCGACCCCACGACATGACACGAATCGCCCACACCGAAATTGGCATGCGAATCGTCCTGCAAAAACCCCGGGCCGCGCCCAGGCGGCCGGTCGAGGGTCCCGCATGCCTGCCTCAGGGCGCCCGACCAGCGCCGATCAATCGCGCCGCTCCGCGCACACAACGTGGCCCACACGAAACATACCCTGGCTCGATCATGGACTCCACTGGCCGTAGAGACGAGAAGACGTTCACCATCCACGGAGAATCCGCCGCCACCAGCGAGGGCCGAAGGTTACATCATCATGGATTAAATCCATGCACGTCTCGCGAGCGGCGTATGTGTCTGATTTAGCTCAGGAATAATCAGACGAAAAGAAGAGTGGGGACGAAATCAAGAAGAAAATTATTTAAAGCAACCCTAGTATTAGATCGTCGCAACGCACTCCCTTGTTGTCCCCGCTAAACAAAAGGAAAGGGACTATCTCCATGTAATAATAATGGAATAACTGTCTTGGGACATCCTATCTGTTGTATGCATGCGGTTCCGAGAATCGCAACAATATATTACAGATATATAATCACTTTCAAATTTAATTGCATGTAATTGAAATAACCTTCAAATTTTTATTTATATCCAATCTTCCAATTCTAAATTCCCTTTTGAGTCCAATGGAGACCCAATGTCTTTCAGAAAACTTGGTGTGATAAGTATTGTTGTAGGCCGGGGGGTCGGGTGAGAAGACCACTAGGTGGAGGAAGCTATGTCAGTTCCCACAAGACTCCCGGAATTGTAGGCCGTCGCACATGGATAATTCGTGATGCGGCGGGTCGCTTAACCGACCGTGGACGCCATAACTCAACCGCGTGACCTAGGGTCCTCCCGTCTATGGGTTAAACGGGTTACCTAATTAATCACGTGGTTTCATTACCGGGGAACACGCCTCGGTACGCCTTGAACGAACGGATCACGCTACCCGGACCGGATCACTTTACCGGATCGGATGCAGCCGAGCGACACTGCCAAGGAGTACTGGCTAAAAGGAACGGATCGTTGGGAATAAAGTCCCGGCTAAGCTAGGATTAGACCAGCTGGATCAATGGAAGAAAGACAAAAACGAGCAGGGAACATTCCTTATAATAATAATTTATTTACAAGCAGGCGAGGAAAGATATGTGGCACAGTGAAGATTTATTGGGTGTGTTGTGCAGAGATAGGAGAAAGCGTGTGGTGCGACAATAAAAACAGGCAACTTACAAAAGGGGACAAAGAGCAGATTTAACTGTGAAATTAATAACATAACAAGTGGTGCCAGCACAACAAATCCCGCCCATTTTGTAATTTTGACCGATGACCATGACCCCCAAAACTTCGGACCCTACCGATCTTCACAAATATGCATTTTTCACTATAGGAATGGGTAGGATATAAGTGACAAATAGAATAAGGTTCACTATAAGCTTAGTTTGAAGTAAATCAGATCATTTTTGACGAAGTTATGAGCGAAAAACGATTTTTGATCTTTCGTGACCTTGACCTTGACCTTTGATCCAAAAGTTAATGGGGTCGTCCAAGGTTCATTGCCACCTGTGGATTAAATTTGATAGTGTTTGCTGAAGCCGTTTTGCCTTAAGTTACTAACAGACAGACAAACAAACGACAACAAACCGGACGATTACATATCCCGCTCCCTCCCTCCGGGGGCGGGATAACAAACCGGACGATTACAATATCCGCTCCCTCCTCCGGGGGCGGGATAATAACAAGGATCTTCTGCGGTCTTACTTAGGCAGACAGGCGCCAGGACACACACATACGCACACAACACAGACAGAGAAAACCCGATGAAGAGGGAGTTTAGAGCCGGGAATTGCACCGTAAAGGAGGAGCTCGGAGTCAAGAAGGGGCGGAGTCCAGAGGGCGAGGGTGGAGTAGAAGGGGGGACCAGGTAGCGGGTGGGTCATCGTCGTGTGGGG
>CM068963.1:95728503-95744529 GCA_035128595.1 Eptatretus atami | reverse complement strand
CATCAAGCCAACTTCAACATATGGGCTTTCTGACTTGGTCTACTCTCGGTAGCAGACGTATGGCACTCAATGGAATCCTTCGTCTCCTCTCCTATCAAGGCTGGAATAACCCAGGTAGTGTATTTAGGCCCATATTATTCCTATTGACTCTTTGAAAATCCTCTTTATCTCTTTGCTGATGACTCCACTCTCTGCTGTGACAACTCTCATCTTATGACAGATAGGCAGCAGCTTCTTTCCTCTCCACGAACTTGACAAAATCACAAACCGGTCAAACCAATTTTGCTGATGTATCCATATTGTCCACCTTTGCATTCTCCCTTAACCCTCATCGTTACCTGCATCCCTTGTTTGTCCATCTCGACTACTTTCTCCTCCGCCTGCTGTTTTATTTCTCCTTTCTTCTGCTGTTCCTTTGTTTATTGTGTCCTGATTTGTTCTGTGTAATCGCTCTTCCACGAGCCGAGATCATGTTTGAAAAAAATATATAAATATATATATTTTGTAATCTTTGTTTTTTGAATAAAACAATGCACCAACATTCGTGACATTTTTCAGGAACCGAACAGTATACACTGTAGAACACTGTAGAGCTCAATTCGCCTCATTGGCGCTTTCAACACCTTCATTTTAGCAGGACTTGGACAAAATATTACAGCATTTTACGTCATCTCGACGAATCAAATTTGCTGCTCGCAGACCCACCCGTGTCCTTTTTCTCAAGACTGTGCAGGGTAAAATGTTCTATGAACTTTCTAGTAAGAGTTGGTACTAGAAATAACTCTTCCTTGGAAACAACTTCAGTCAACAGATTTCAGTGCTGTGATGCTGTGCTTGAAAAGCAAGTACCTGCAGATATGACAGAAGGTATTGGTATAGGCTGTTCCTGTCCCCATCCACGAGTGCCACGCGCCGTGCCAGTTTGCGTACATGAGAAAAGCGATGCCGCAGGGCGTCCTCCGTGTAGATGCCTCGTTCGGTGGCCAATTGGGGACAGCCGCCGTCATGGCGGTTGTTACGGCCAGGTTTGGGCTGACCGCTTGCATCGCATGTAGTGCGCAGCCAGTGGTGCACTCGGCCGTCGCCGTCGGTGTACGCAAGGACTCTTGCAGGAAGTCTATGGCCTGCCAAAGCCGTGTGCAAGACGCGCTTGTTCCTCACGCTCTGCCAGGCCTGCAGGGAAACCAGGCAATCCGGATATCAGCTTGACTAAAGAAAATTAAAAGTACGACATCAAAATGAAAGGGAAATGTAGAACAACTTCTCATTGTTATGACCGAAATACAAACCCAGGGGTGAAAAGTTTTTTTTAAATATCAACAAAGTCGTCATAAGAATCTATAGACTGTCAATGTTAGACTGCATGTTGCGTACCTTCCACAGAACCTCGATGGCCTGCAGGCGCCTTTTTGCAGCCTGCAATCTTCCATCCGGGCAAAGTGTACCTCTTGAGAAGCGCTGCGCAGTGCTAGTTCTTGCTCTCCAGCCTGCTCTGCATTACCTGTTTTTGTACCGAAGCAAACATGACATAGGTAGGATAGGCAAACATACACAAACCAAGCACTTTCCATCTGCACCATCTCATCATACAAGAAGGTAATCTCAGGATATTTCACTGCACCAACTACAATCTAAATCATTACAATCTACCTGCTGGTATTTTGCATGAAGATCATGTTCCTGTAGCTTCAGAGCCTCCTGGAGGTGATCTGCATGTGCAACAGTCTGCCTTTTTAGCTGGGTCCTCATCTCTATCTCCATTGCATTACGCAGTTCCACTACCTACGCACTAGTGGGGAAAAAGAAAAGGAAAACAAACAAAAAAAAACAGAGCAAATGGTACACACAACATTTTTTTACTTTATTCGCAATTGCAACAACCATCAATCAGTCTCTCTATCGAGTGCAGCCTGTGGCTGCTGGTTGCATCATTGGTTGGGACGCAGCTATGCCGCTGATGCAGTGTCCCCTTACCAGTACACTGGTGCTCATTTTGCCGACCTCGGAAGGATGAAAGGCTGAGTCAACCTCCTGGTGTATTTTAATTCAGCGGCCCACGGGGCTTGAACTCAGGACCCTAGGATCCCAAGCCGCCACCCTAACCACTAAGCCAACACCAGGCTTACCCATCAATCAGTTATCGATCATAACTGTAACATGCTTTAAATAGATGCAGATGTCATTACAAAATGGTCAAAGTAAATACAAACAAACTTTATCTTTTTGGGCATCAACAAGAGTGCTCAGGTGTGAGCAGGATAGCATGCCTTTGAGCTGCCAAGTTTGGGTTCAATTTCTGACTCGATAATATGAGACTCGGGTGATGCATCACAGACTATGCTTGTATTTTTATAGGGGCATAACTGGCTGGCCCGTTTGATAGCACCCATTTATGCATTAAAAAACAATCCAATGTTTTGAAAATTGCAGGCCAGTGTGGCTAAATACTCTCCGAAAAAAAATAGAATCTGGGCAAGCCACCCAGCATACTGTGTCCAAGAATCACCAGCATTTAATATCTCTTCGATGAATGGTACCGAATCATAATTGGGAGTGTACCTGCTGTCTCTGCAGAGCTGACAACTCTTTCCTTTGCTTGCCCAGCTCTAATTGAAGTCTGTCCTCCAGCTTACTCTGGGCATCCCTTTGTTGCATGTCCTGCACGGATTCCTGCCTCCGGCGCTCCAATGAGAGGTCACCCTCCAACTGCAGGACACGCCGCTGTGCCACGCCCAACAACCTGGAAACTTCATCTGCACCGAGCTTGTCTGGAGAGATGTGGCAACAAACCAAGGAGCTGATACTCGAGGTCCCCCACCTTTGGGGTGGTATGAGAATACATCTGTGTAATATGAAAGCAAAATCTTGAACGTTTTGTGAAATACCGTGTGAACAAGCCAAGTTACCGAGATGGTTGCCATGGCAACAAAATTCAGCCAATCACTGCCGTGATCTAATCAGGCTGAGATAATGTCAGAGTAATAGATTATTATCTGCAATACGAAAAGTAAACGTTCAACTGTTTTTGCACGAAAAGTACGCAACAGCGTTCAAACTGCGTACTCAAAAATACATGGATGAATGATCGGTGGGTTGGTCGGTCGAGTTCATTTTAATGTCCCCGTCTCCGACGCTCTCATATGGCAAGGGACAAAAAGTAATGTTTCTCATCACGAAGAATAGACCAAACCACTATTGAGCCGATTTAGCGAATCAGTTTTATTGAGTTATGTGTACTAGCAATACAATTTATGCAATCTCTCAAATATATGTTCGCAAAATAATGGACAACAATACCTTGTAATGCCCCACTATTCTCACCCCAACCCCCAGACCCATTGAAATCGAGTCGAAAAACTTATTGAATTAATGTTCTGACAGAGCAGGCATGGGGGCCAAACGGCCTCCTCCTAGGTTCAAGCTTCTTGTAATATGCCAATGAAACAGAAAACAACAACAGACACCCTCTTTGGAGTGAAGAGATGCACTTTGGGGAATTTGTACACAAAATATGTAACCTGGACAGGGCCATATTCATCTATCCATTGGGACCATACTCTGTGCAGAGCGTTGGTGGTGCCTAAGCAGTCTCCTTGGCTATTGGGTACAATAGCATCGCACGCAACTGGACGGGTCGCCACTCCGACACAGGATACCAGCAAGCTGGCACTCATTTGCCGACCTCGAAGGATGGCAGGCAGAATAAACCCCACCTGGTATTAATTCAACAGCCAAGTGGGATTTTAACTCAGGATTCTAGGATCCAAAGCCACCACCCTAACCATTAAGCCAACCCAGGCATTTTGTCATCTATAGCAATTCAAAATTAACCATTGCATTGATGCTGGCAAAGAATACAAAATGTGTGTTGAAAGCCTTCCTGGAGCCATGTGTTGCTATTCTCAACTGGAATTTTTCAAGACATACGATTCGCAGCATTTGCTGTTGATGCGGGTGAGTAATGATCAAGGGAGTTTTTGTTTAATCATTTCATAATGGTAGAAGATAAAAGTGCTGCCTCCTATCAAAATACAAACTAGAACAGCACTCGGTAGAGCGGATACCTCTGCCAGGCTGAACAGTTTACGTTTTATATCCCACTGGTAGGCTGGATTGTATCCAGATCTGAACCAAAATTTAATCGTCTTGTCTTGTCATCTACCAAACCTGTCGAACAAGTTTCACCCAAATCTGTCCAGAACGTTTTGAAATATCATGCCATATTGTTTGTTTTTTTTGGCCCCATCTCTCAATGGTGAAGAATAACTTTAAAAATTTAGTATCTGGATTTATATGCAGATCTTCACCAAAATCTAATCAATTCGTCCTTTCACACACCCAACCTGTCCATGAAGTTTCGTCCGAATCCGTCCTTACCTTTTTGAGATATTCTGCTCAGACAAACAGATAAACAGATTTGAAAACATAAACTACCTTCCACCTTCGGTGATAGAAAAAAAGATGAATAGAGGTTCTTAGGTTCCATAATTTTTCTCACTTCTGTACATCCATTTCAATAACAAGATGGCAAACGTTATGCGTACAGGCCATAGGCCAACATGCAAATACGAGTGGAGGCCAAGATTTATAGATGTCGAGTTATGGTCATCTTACAAATCAAAGGAAACCTGGCATCAAGAGGAACTGGGGTAACATTGTGTGTGGCTAAGTGCACGGGGTTCGGTCCATAAACATTTGCGGTTAACCAGCGAAGATTCTTGATCAGAGGCAAGCTTCCCATGTGCATCACTGTTTGCATAGATTTGATGTTATTCCATGTTTACTAGTAATATGTGTAAAGCAAGCAGTACGATCTCGGCTGTTTGAGAAATTTGCAATTAAAATGTCATATTTCCTGAGTAAAAGCGTACCGCTGCACCTTCAAGTGCTGCGACAATGAGTTGCCTTAAAAAAATTTTTTTATGAATAATCAAGATTTATAACGAACACTGTAAATCGAGGCTTACCAATTATTGGTGCTGACAATGTGTTTGTCCGACCGTTGAGCACGACTAAAGAAGCCTACGTCCCACATTTATAAACACGGACAAGTATTTTGGTAGAAAGAAAACTCACAGTCGTGTGCTTAAGCTTGGTATTAGCTTGGAGTGTTAATGTGCAGAAGCGTTCAAGGTGAGAGTCTTCAAAGCATGGAGGTATACAATAGATGAGGGAAGACTACAATGTCATTAAAAAAGGTAACTCACCCTTAGAATTCCACCCAGGCACCATTATGTCCAACTCTTCCCAAAGGCCTTGCTCCATTGTTGAGCCAGCTCTTGCTGCTGAGTCTCTGCCTGCACTGCCACCACCTTCCGTGGCCACAATTATAGCATTCAATTATCCAGGAAACATGGAACAAAGACTTACAGTTCACCCGGAGCAGCCATGCAGTACCCAATATCTCTCTCCAAGAAATATTGACATCACACGCAACTTGACTGTGCATGGAAACAATTTACAAACACAGGCAAAATGCTTGACAAATGGTGGAAGCCTTGCTTTATTCAGTGTTAATGGTTCAGTTTAAGGCAATCAGTGTGATGATTTCTGAATGAAGCCACAATTTTTTTTGGTATATATATATGTCGAGGCTCATGGAAGAGAGCTCGTACAATGAGCAGATAGGACGCAACAGGACAAAAGGAAACAGTTTCAAGGAAACTCTCAGGAGGAAAAACTGGAAATTTGGATGGAGCCGGGATTGGAATTGGGGGGCGGGGGGGGGGTGTGGGTTAACGAGGTTAGAAAAGGTCATAGTTTTGGGTTGGGGATGATCTGAGATGGTGGTGACAGCGGTTTTGAAGACCTAGAGGGAAGAATGACATTGCAGAGAATGTGGAAGTTGGTTCCACATGTGGGGGGGGGGGGGGAAGCAACGAATGCAGTGATCAAATTTTAAAAAGTTGCCATGGATACATCAAATTATCCATTTCATTAAGCTTAAAATTGACAATCTTAAATCAAAGCTTAGATCAATCAGATGAAAACTGACGATTTTTTTTTAGATTAAAATTAATTTTAGAACTTTGACATCGAGTTGACCTCTGATCTTTTGACCTCAAAAATAATTGGCTTCCAATTCAGTGACCCATTGCACAAAGCATGTTCAATTTCAAGTCAATCGGATGAAAAATGACGATTTCAGAAATTTGACCTCAAGATGATCTTTGACTCAAAATCAAAAGGCTTCTTAGTTGTAACTACCTCTACAACCTGGTAACGTTTCATGACGATTGGTTTGGAATTGTGACCTGCAGGCGATTGACAGACAGACAGAATAACAAAGTCGACCGACAAATATACTTGCAAATCTTCAATTGTTGTTGTGGTGTGCTCAAAATCTTCAATTTTGCAAGTAATAATTTCACTAAAGTTGTGTATTAGCAGGAAGCAATTAAAGCAACTCCATCCATCCATCCACCTCACCTTGCCCCAACACTTTCCAGTTGATCCTTCATTTCCCCAATTCTTTCTCTGCGAGAAGCATTTTGAGCTCATGCCCTTCTCTCTCGCCAATTTAATCTCTATCCTGAGGGTCTCCAACTCTCCCTACAGAAAGAACGACAAGCGCAACCAAATACAAATGGCTTTGTTGTACAGCATGCAATGACAAGTGGGACACATTTGGTAAACGGCTCGGTACTATTAGTACAATCCCATAAACCTTTTTAGAAATTGTGCATACCGTCCCTGCTGAAGTGACTACCATAACAACACTGTACAGCAAACCTCATTATCCAGTGAAATTGTACATTTGCTCATCCACGATGTACGCATAATTTTTTAATTAAAAAAAATTTTTTTTTTTGAAACTCCAGGTCTTGATCATCAATACAGGTTAAAGGATGGCCCATCACCCTGCATACTTGGCTTGAAGAAAGGAGGATGTGGCTTTATCCACAGACTGGTTTCGTATCAACATGGCTTCTTCTATGTCTCTCCACTGCTTCGTCTTGTCCATGAATGGCTGCTCACCACATGAAAAAGGCTCAGGGGACACTCTAATAGGACGACAGATGATTGAGCATCCAAACAGACTTAATGCCAGCGTTTGTTTCACTGTAAAGATGGGTTTTGATGCACGAAGTGGAAAGAAATAGTGAGTCAAGACTGCTGGAGCGAAAATGTCAAGGATTTCTAAAGAGTTGGTTTGAATAGGGAGGAGTGTTAAGCGAGAGCTTGAGGCGCTTGTGGGTAAAACAAAAAGGACAGGACATGCCGAACGGAAAGCGTTCCGGCGCTTTGGAAAGAAGAGATTATGGTGGAAGGAGAATAAATGGGAATTTGGAAAGTCATCGAGTATTTTGAAATGAATGCAATGGCATGTGGGGATCCAGTGGGGAGAGATGGCAGAGAGGGCTAACAAACGAGTAAAAATGAGAGAATGTGAAAGACCAATGTTAGCGGGGTATTGCAATTATTCGGATATATTTGGGATACTACAAGACCAAAGAAGAGGTAATTACAGTAATCAAGATGAGAGATAATGAGTGCAGCAGTCGCAGATGGGGAATGACTATTATAAACTCAAATGGGTTCGTTCTCTTATTTTTTAATACAGTGCTCTGAAGCTCATAAAGCATCCCATGCAAGACAAGGCTATTAGCAGACATGAGTAGACTTTGGTGTTACAAAGACATTACCATTCATACACGATGGAGAAATCAACACAACATGGAATTTTAAGCTGACATCCCAGCATCATGAGATAAGTGTTGAGATAGGAATGCACAAACAGCACTCGTCCGAGAGGTGAATAACCACACTGGGGGCCTCAGAGATATACATTAATTTCATGTAAGTTGTCGTGTGCTCATGGTTATTAGGGCACAAAAAGGCCGTAAAATACCGACTAACCCTCACATCCTTTCATATTTGCAAACACAAAACCAAGCCACAAACTGAATACACTCAGGAGAGGCAAGGACTCACACCATTCTGTTTCTCTCCTTAGAAGTCATGGTTGTTTTGTAATTTGATATGCCGAGGATGGGGAGACAATGCCTAAGTTAGGGTGTATAAAAATATTTGTAAAGCTTTGTTGGTATCGATATCTTGTTTTATTTTATTATTAATGATCACTTCTGTTTACAAAACAACAAACAAACAAATAAACCAATGTCACCCGTAGGGTGATCCGTATCTTGCCAAAGGTGACCACGTGTGACTTCTTTAAGGTCACCACTGAGGTGAACAGAGCTGCTATCCACAGGAGCGACTCTTGAGGAATATCTGCCTACGAGAGATTCCGATGAATACGTTCTACAGATAAACCATGAAAAATATGCGTTTGCCTCATAACGTCACCAAATGACGTCATAATGTCTCAAGCTGATATATCTAGAAAGCACTCATCGAGGTGTTCAATTTGAGGTACTAAACGATATGGTTCCTAAAACTTGAAAATTTGACCTTGGGGTCAAATATGTTTACCTTAGGCGTTAACCATGAAGGTCAGGGCAATCGCCACCAAAAATTAATCAGCTGAATGCCAGACCATGAACTATATTCCATGAAGTTTGAAGACGATCCGATCAAAATTACTCAAAAATGAGGGTTATGTCGATTACCCTGATTTGCGAAAAATGGACCTTGACTTTGACCTTGACCTTCAAAATTTTATGCGCTGAAAGGGACCTCTATAGGCCTCTGATATGCGAAGTACAAAAAATTTCCAATGAAAACTGTGCTCTGCAGAGTGATTTATACGTGATTACAGAAAAAAAAAAACACACAACAACAAAAAAAAACACATGAAGGTCAAGGCAATCGCCACCAAAAATTAATCAGCTGAGCGCCAGACCATGAACTATATTCCCATGAAGTTTGAAGACGATCCGATCAAAATTACTACCAAAAAATGAGGGTTTGTCGATTACCCTGATTTGCGAAAAGTGACCTTGAACCTTTGACCTTGACCTTCAAAATTTTATGGCCTGAAAGGGACCTCCATAGGCCTCTGATATGTGAAGTTACAAAAATTTTCCAATGAAAACTGTGGTCTGCAGAATTTTTTTTTTCGTGATACAGACAAACAACACAAACAAACAAAAAAAAAAATAATAAAACAAAAAAAAAAAACCAGACTGCAACATATCTTGCAAAAACTTCGTTTTGGCAAGATAAAAAGCCCTATAGTTGTGCTAATTCTCGGACGCAGTGAGGCACATAGGGCTGCCAAGGCAGTATCATTGGGAAGAGTAGTCCTGGATGGGTCGACAATCCGTGGCAGGGTACTCGAATGGCTTATGACCCAGGAAGCTGGTACTAATTTTGCCAATCTCAGAAGGACGACATGCTGAGTCAACCATATACAAGATATGGATTAAAAACATGCGTCAACGTCCGTGGCACGAATAAATAGTCTTGTACTAACTTTCCTTTTATATTTTCTTGTGAGCTCAAGTTGAACTCATGAAGACATTCACAATATGAAGCTCTTTTTTTTGTATGCAGTCGAGGATTGTGGAAGAGCTAGTACACTGAACAGATCAGGACATAACAGGATGCAAAATGATCAGAAGAGAGACACAGACAGACAGACAGACAGAGACAGAGAGGGGAGAAGAGTTGAAAGCCAAGGTAGAGGGAGACTTGGACAAATGGGTGTGGCAAAGAATGGGGAGGTGGGGCAGGATAAGATACAAAGGGTGGACAAGATGGAATATAGAAGGAAACTGTCAGGAAGGAAAATGGAAATTTGGGTGGAGGAGGGATTGGGTGGGTTAATGAGGTAGAAAAGATCATGGTTTTGGATTGGGGATGATTTGTGATGATGGTGAACAGCTGTCTTGAAGACCTGGAGGGAAGAATGACATTGAATAGAGTGTGGAAAGTGGTTCCACAGCAGAGGGAAAAAGGAACGAATGAGTGAGGTGAGCAGATCCTCACCTAAATCTAATCTGTACAAAATTTGGCCATTGAGCTGCCCTTGTTATCCACCAAAACAGACAAACAGAAACAAACACAGACGGGATCATCATGATACTCAAGTGCTCAGCTGATGGCGTGAGTAATAATTCCCATGTTTGCAGACGTAAAACAACAATTTTGCCGTGACATTTTCTCTCCGAATCATTAAAAACAAAGGATATATAGAAATATATATACACATATAATATATATATATATATATATATATTTGTTGGGGCCGGGGGTCGGGTGAGAACACACTAGGTGGGGAAGCTATCTCAGTTCCACCAGACTCCCGGGAATTGTAGGCCGTGGCACACGGATAATTCCGTAACGCGGCGGGTCGCTTAACCGACCGTGGACGCCAATAACTCAACCGCGTGACCAAGGGTCCCCCGTCTATGGGTTAATCGGGTTACCTAATTATCACATTATTTAATTACCGGGAACACGGCTCGGTACGCTTGTCCGAACCGGATCACTCGACCGGACCGGATCACTTCACCGGATCGGATGCAGCTGAGCGACACTGCCAAGGGTACGGCTAAAAGGAACGGATCGTTGGGAATAAAGTCCCGGCTAAGCTAGGATTCGGACCATGCTGAATCAATGAAAGAAACCACAAAGACGAACAGGGAACATTCCTAATGTAATTTATTAAGTCAAACTTACAAAGGGGACACAGAGCAGACTTAACGTGAAATTAATAACAACTAGTGCGTGCCCGTACGTGCAAAAAAAAAAAAATTCAAACCGCGTGCCAGAAACAACAACCACACAGGCGTTCCTTCGCTATCGCGTGCCTGTACGTGCGTGGCCGTACGTGCAAAAATAAAATAAAATAAAAAAAAAACTTTCAACCGCATGCCAGAAACAACAACCACACAGTCCGTTCCTTCGCTCTCACATGCCCGTACGTGCGTGGCGTACGTGCAAAAAAATAAAAAAAAACTTTCAAACCGCGTGCCAGAAACAAACACACGGCCGTTCCTTCGCTCTCGCATGCCCGTACGTGCGTGGCCATATGTGCAAAAAACTTTCACACCGCATGCCAGAAACAACAACCACACAGGCCGTTCCTTCGCTCTCTTGTGCCCGTACGTGTGTGGCCATACGTGGAAAAACAAACATTTCAAACAGCCACACAGGCCGTTCCTTCGCTTGCCCGTACGTGCGTGGCCGTATGTGCAAAAAAACCTTTCAAACCACGTGCCAGAAACAACACACAGGCCGTTCCTTCGCTCTCGCGTGCCCGTACGTGCATGGCAGTACATGCGTGGCCGTACGTGCCCGTGCGTGCCAACGTGCAAAAAATAATGAATAAAAAAAAACTTTCAAAACCACACAGGCTTCCTTCGCTCTCCTAAACAACGACTGGATTTGGGCCATTGTGTTTTATCTATAAATGCGCATAAGAAATCGAGAAATTATGAATACAGTAAGTCATCACTACCAAGTCCGTACTCTTGTACCCGTAATGGGGAACGCGCTGAGTGCAAACGCCAAGCAACGTGTCCTGTCATTGGTGACTGGGATCTCTTCCCAACGGCCACGCCTACGCAGCAACGTGTCCTGTTATTGGTAACTTAAATGGCGCCCTTCTCCCATCAGCCACGCTCAACGCAGCAACGTGTCCTGTCATTGGTTTGGTAAATAAATGGTCAAATTGGGAACCACTTGTCCGATTAATTATCAAACCTTGAAAAGGCACATACTCAAGTCCCCAGCAATGTACCTTGGCAAGTTTCAACTTAGTCGGACCAGTGGTTGGCGAGAAACAGCGGGCACACACACACACACACGGAATTATAGATAGATATAATGACAACGATCTTCTGCAGTCTTACTTAAGCACACGGTGCCAGCCACACCACACACACACACACACACACACAACACACACACGAAACCCCGATGAAGAGGAAGTTTTGCAACAGAAATGGGGGGAGTTGAGGCTTTATCTTGTAACCTTTGTGCTTGATAGCCCGACGGGCAAACAATACGTTTTTTTGGGGGGGGGGCGGGGATGCTCTGTGGTGCGGTACCGATAATGGGCGCGTCATCTCTGGCTTCAGCTGCGCGTTGGGAGACCGTGTTCGTGAAGGAGGAGCTGAATGGAGAAGGGGCGGAGTCCAGAGTGCGAGGACGGAGTGGTAGGCGGGACCAGGTAGGCGGGACCAGGTAGGCGGGTGTGGTCGACGTCGTGTGGGCGGAGATGAGGAGGCGTAGTCCAGACAGCAGGAGGCGGGTCGTGGCTGTGTCGACGAGGCGAGGCGAGAGCGGGTGGAAAAAGAGAAAGAGCAAGAAGAGAGAAGAAAGCGGAGGGACTGCTCCGACCTTTATCGCACTTGCAGCTCTGGGGAGGGGCCATGCCGAATCAAAACGTATCACCTGAATCGGGTGCTCCGATTGTCCCAGACTCTTCACATGGCCCGCCCAACTTGGGCCGGAAAACCGCCTCACTTCATTTCGGCAAGGTCATCCCAGACAGTGAACATATTTCGCTCCGACCCCACGACATGACACGAATCGCCCACACCGAATTGGCATGCGAATCGTCCTGCAAAAAACCCCGGGCCGCGCCCAGGCGGCCGGTCGAGGGTCCCGCATGCCTGCTCGAGGTCGCCGACCAGCGCGATCAACGCGCCCGCTCCGCGCCAACGTGGCCCGACTGAACAACCCCGGCTCGATCCGTGATCCACTGGCGTAGCAGACGAGAAGACGTTCACCACCACGCGAGAGAAATCCGCCGCCACCAGCGAGGGCCGAAGGACATCATCAATGGATAAATCCATGCACGCTCGCGAGCGCGTATGTGTTGATTTTAGCTCAGGAATAATCAGACGAAAAAGAAGAGTGGGGACGAAATCAAGAAAGAAAATTATTAAGCAACCCTAGCTATTTTAGATCGTCGCAACGCACTCCCTGTTAGTCCCTTTCCTTTATTGTTTAGCGGGACCATCTCCATGTAATAATAATGGATAACTGTTCTTGGGACACCTATCTGTTGTATGCATGCGGTTTCTGAGAACCGCAACAATATATATTATATAATATACTAATATATATATATTATATATTATATATATATATATATATATATATACAGTAATCCCCGTTTCTCGCGGGCGGTTAAGTTCCAAAACGCTCCCGCGCTAAGTGAAATCCGCCGATGAATGGGAACGCCTCCCCCAAAAATCGATTCGACTGGTCTGATCGGTTGGCATGAATTGGGTTTGAGGTGCCGGAGATCGACTGGTCTGGTCTGGTCGGTTTGGCAGTGAAGTGGTTTGAAGGTGCCGGAATCGACTGCGTCTGGTCTGGTCGGTGTGCAGTGGAGTGAGGTTTTGAAGGTGCCGAGAGATCGACTAGTCTGGTCTGCGTCGGTTTTGAGGTGCTGGGTATGAAGCAGTGCTCGTCCAACGGCGGCAAATCTCTTTTTCTTGCCGAAGCATATATCGAGGCACCTTTACTTAAACCTTCTCTCTGGAGCGTCCCAGGACCTTCCTGCTGGCCGTTCGGTCTCTTGCTAGAAACCTTCGAAGGTGCAGGGCGTTTGGGGCGCCATCCGTGGGGCTTGGAGAAAAAACGAAGAAAAGTATTCTAATGTTAACAAGCGAATTTTGTCTCGTGCGTTGTGTGACTGGTCGAGCACCACCGTATAATTATTGCTTAAATAATTTATTTTATACATTTTAACGCCGGATGTACGCGGGGAAATCCGCCAGAAAAATTAGTTACGTTCCAAGGGAAACCCGCGATGAACCTGGGCGAAGGCGATCGTGAACCGCGATGAAGCGGGGTGGACTGTATTATATAATCACTTTCAAATTTAATTGCCCATGTAATGAATAAACCTTCAAATTTTTATTTATACGCAATCTTCCAATTCTAAATTCCCTTTTTGAGTCCAATGGAGTGCCCAATGTCTTTCAGAAAACTGGTGTGATAAGTATTGTGTGGCCTGGGGGCGGTGAGAAGACCACTAGGTGAGGAAGCTATGTCGGTTCCCACACAGACTCCCCGGGAATTGTTAGCCGTCGCACCATGGAATAATTCCGCGATGCAGAGGGTCGCTTAACTGACCGTGGACGCAATAACTCAACCGCGTGACCAGGGTCCTCCCGTCTATGGGTTTAATCGGGTTTACCTATTAATCACGCTGGTTTCATTAACCGGGGAACAGGCCCTCGGTACGCCTTGTCCGACCGATCACGTAACCCGGGACCGCCGATACTTTACGCGATCGGAATGCAGCCGAGCCGACCACTGCCAAGGACGTACTGGCTAAAAGGAACGGATCAGTTGGAATAAAGTCCGGCTAGCTAGGATCAGACCAGATGGATCAAGGAAGAAGACAAAAACGAGCAGGGAACATTCTGTATAATAATAATTTTATCTTACAAGCAGGCGAGCGAAAGATATGTGGCACAGTGAAAGATTTCCATTGGTGTTTTGTGCAGAGAAAAGGAAGAAGCGTGTGGTGCAGATAACAGGCAACTTACAAGGGACACAGAGCAGATTTAACGTGAATTAATAACAATACCAAGTGGTGCCAGGCACAACAAATACCCGCCCATTTTGGGGTAATTTTGACCGATGACCATAACCCCAAAACTTCGACCCTACCGACTCACAATATGCATTTTTCACTATAGGAATGGGTAGGATTATAAAGTGACTAAATAGAATAAGGTCACTATAAGCTTAGTTTGAAGTAAATCAGATCATTTTTGACCGAGTTAATGAGCGAAAACGATTTTTGATCTTTTTGTGCCTTGACTTGACCTTGATCCAAAATTAATGGGGTCGTCCAATGGTTATTGCCACCTGTGGATTAAAATTTGACTAGTGGTTTTGCTAAAGCCGTTTTGCTTAAGTTGCTAACAGACAGACAAACAAACAGTACAAACAAACTGGACGATTACATATCCCGCTCCCTCCCTCCGGGGGGCGGGAATAACAAACCGGCCGATTACAAATATCCCGCTCCTCCCTCCGGGGGCGGGATAACAAACCGGACGAATTACAATATCCCCTCCCTCCTCCGGGGGGCGGGATAATAACAAGGATGTTTTTTTCCCCCTTTTCCTGGACCGCCGGGTTTTCCTTTCTTTTAAGGGCAGACAGGCGCCAGGACCACACACATACGCAACACCACAGACAGAGAATACCCGATGAAGAGGGAGTTTAGAAGCGGGAATTTGGCACGTAAAGGAGGAGCTCGAGTCAAGAAGGGGCGGAGTCCAGAAAAGAAGCGAGGGTGGAGTAGAAGGGGGACCACGGTAGCGGGTGGGGTCATCGTCGTGTGGGCGGAGGCCCGAGGACGTGGAGACCGAGGGAGGCGAGAGAGAGGCGGAGACGAGGAGCAGGAAGGCAAGAGAGGACATGCCGACTTTATAGGGCCCGCAGCCGGGGGGAGTGGCCGCATGCCCGAATCCAAAACGTCATCACCCGAATCGGGCGTTCCGATTGGCCCCGACCCCTCACGTGGCCCGCCAGCTTGGGCCGGAAACCGCCTCACTCGTTTCCGGCAAGGGCATCCAAACAGCAACCAATATTGCGCTCCGCCCCACGAGATGACATGAATCGCCACTAAGAATTTGTACCAAATAATCGAAAAACCCTGGCGACCGGGTCGAGGTCGCATGCCCGCTCGGGCATTCGACAGCCGTCGATCAACACGCTCAGTTTGCATGTGCCAACGTGGCCCAACTGCACCATTCCCTGGCTGATCGCAGCCTCGCTGGCGCAGAGACGAGAAGACGTTCACCATTCGTGGAGAATCCCTGCTTGCCAGCGAGGCACCGAAGGTACATCGCCATGGATAATCCATGCACGTTTCCACAGTGGCATTACGTGTCTCTTTCAGGCAACATTCATACTAGTGCGCGCAGCTCCGCCATTATGCCACGTGGCCAGCGCTAGCACCCACACGACTCCGCTAGCGTGTGCGCGGGGTGAACACCAATATGCGTCGGATATTGAGGTTCAAAAGGATCAAGCCGCTTCTACCCGCACACTCATATCCTGCCCAACATGGCGTGGAGTCGGCTTAATCGGCCTCTGTACGTGTTTCGTGCAGCGTGGGTGTCGTGCTGGCCGTGTTTC
>CM068963.1:95712710-95727643 GCA_035128595.1 Eptatretus atami | reverse complement strand
GGTGCCGTGCAACGTGCTCGCAACCATATCTTGGACATATATGGACTGATTTTATTTGTACTTGGCACAAAGACAATCATTGATGGTGTGTGTGTGTATATATATTATTATTATATATATATATATATAATATATATATATATATATTATAATACCAAGCTTGCACACTAAAAACTCGGCTCGCCGTCACACGATCCCTATGAAATTGCTGTGGCACTTAGCGGACATGCCGACAATGTTTGGGAAGTCTTGGCGTTCCATAGTACCACTTGCATTTTGCACAATGCGTATTTTTGTCATTCCCCGTGTACGGTCTGTCGACTGCTACCAGCTATGTTGTACTGCTATCCCGTGCATGTGCACGGGTATCGCTAGTATATTATAATACCAAGCTTGCACACTAAAAACTCGGCTCGCCGTCACACGATCCCTATGAAATTGCTGTGGCACTTGCGGACATGCCGACAATGTTTGGGAAGTCTTCGCGTTCCATACGTACCACTTGCATTTTGCACAATGCGTATTTTTGTCATTCCCCGTGTAGGTCTGTCGTCTGCTACCAGCTATGTTGTACTGCTATTCCTTGCATGTGCACGGGTATCGCTAGTATACATATATATATATATATAATATATATATATATATATCTGAAACGCAAAAGAAACTTACCACTTGTTTGAAATGTAATAAAATTGTAACAGTTCAAAATAAAACAAACCAACAATTGCTAATTGAAACATTGGCATTTTATTGATGACATGTCAGTTTTTGACCAAGATACACCATCTCATAAGTTTGTTCTGCAGTACAGAACAGCACAGGGTGCAATGTCAGTCCTCTTTCATAGCGTGTGTGGCCACCATTGTTTGGATACAGGCATTGCATCGTCGGCGCATACTACCTACCAGTCTTTGGATGGATTGCTGTTGGATCTGTCCCACTCAGTCCTCAATGTCTGAAGCCATCTGGCTTAGGACCATCTGCCTGTCCTGCCTTGCAGTGGTGACTCTTGGCCTCCCTGATTGAGGTCTGTCATCTGCAGAGTTGTGGAGGGTGTCTCTGTCCACCAGGGCTGATATCGTCTGGTGGTGAACAGCCAAGGCGACGTGCCACCTCACGGTAGCTCAATCCGCCTTGCAATATGCCCAAGGAACACTGCCGTTGATCCCTTGACAATCGTGGCATGTTGATTGAAATGCCCATTTTGCACTGGCCTTTTAAAAGCCAATATCTAGACATCACGTGCAGCTCATTAAAATCATCCCGCACCTCTTGGCTAATCACTGACAGTCAAAACGGCTGTTCAACAGCTGTGCTATGAAGTGACCATTGAAGGTTCAAGTGACCATCCGTGACGTTTTGTCTGACAGTGAGGACACTATTGTCCACAATAAAATTCACACATTTACTACACGCAGTGTTATTGTTGATATTTGAAGGTTTAAAAGGTGGTAGTTTCTTTTACGTTTCAGTATTTATATAGTTACGGTTCTAGGAACCGTATGCATATAACAGACAGTTGTCCCGAGTTAGTTATGCACATTAGTATACGTGCAGAATAGATCCCTTCCTTGTGTGTAGTGGGAAGACACGGGGGGGGGGGTGGTTGCGATGGGCTTTTAGTTCGGTTAATAAATCATTTTCTCCCTTTTTATTTATCTCCCCTTTTATTTGAACCACGGTACCTTTCATCTCGCTTGCCTCGCACCCTCGCCTCGCTTACACAACGTGACAAGCGCCTACCCAGAGACTCGTTTTCCGAGTCAGAATCCTGACGTTCGCTGTGGCAGTTCCATCTCGGCTTCCACCTTCCCAAACCCAGACACGTGGTGGGTGGCGGGCCTTGCCGGCCTCTGGCGATACCCCGCCCAGGAAGGCGGACCGCATGAAGGCCCGGTCCAATCAGGTGGACGATGACGCTTGCTTCGCCATGGCTCCACCTCGAGCTCCGTGATCTATAAGATACGAAGCAATCTTCGGAGGAGAGTGCTTGGTTGGTTCGTGTTCGGTGGGTTCGTTGGTTGGTTGGAAAGGTAGGTTGAAGGAGGTTGCGGTAGGAGGATTGGAAGTGTGCAGTTGTTGAAGGGGTCGTTGTTACGGAGTGTCTGCCCACGTCTCACCTCGGCGGCCCACCTGTTGTGCTGGTCCCGCGCACACCGACCTCGACCGGATCTCTCGTCGGGTCCTGTCTGCTGCCCCGTTCCCACCTTGGACTCCGCGCTCTCCACTCAAGCTCCTCCACGGACCCGAACTCCACACGGCGGCTGTGGTCCGAACTGTACGACTTGTCAGGTGCCGCACCACGGAGCACTCCTTCCCCGAAACTCTCAGGTACCGAGAACTGCGACCTTAGGCTGTCACACCTTGACGTTTTAACCAGCAAGGCAACGTATAAAAATGTATGTAAAACGTTGGCCGTACGCTGAAATTTTGATGTTTTTTTTTAAAGTTTGGGCGTATTCATAACGTGTTGGTCGTATGCATAACATATGTAACGGGCACAGAACGTTTCGTTGTGTTATTGATAACTTTTCCCAACGAATGCTTAGCCTGTTGTCGGCGTTCACAACCTATGCCCAACGATAGTTAACTTACGCATAGCGCGCTAAACGTATCGCCGGCGAACTCGTGGCGTAGCCTGTTAAGAACCTGCCGCATGCCGATTTAAATCATAACCGCCTGAGAATTTGAAGTGTCAACATCGCAGTCACACCTTGACGATTTTGCCAGCGTATGCGCCCTATGAAAAATGTGTCTAAAACGCTAGGCGCACGTCAATACGGTATAGGTAAGTTGTGTATACGTTAAAGTAGGCTGGAAAACAATGAAGTACGCTGTCATATTACGTGGTACGTGTAATACGTCGTGAAATTTCAAGCATGCTGAAAATTTTACGACGTACTCGGCGTATGGCTAACACGTTCCGCATGCGTTGTCATATGTTCCTGGCACGCTCCGCGATTGTTTACACACGACGGACCACGTTACTTGTTGGTTACTCATAAGTCGAAACACGTCAAGGTAAATATTTAACATACCCGCAACCTAATTTTCAACCAATGGGTAACATCCTTTTAACCTATGAGTAGCGTGCTCTGAACCTATGTTTAACGTGCTTGAAACCTATGAGTAACGTGCATTGAACCTATTTGTAACTTGCCTTGAACCAATGACTAGCGTGCTATGAACCTATGAGTAACATGCGTTTAACCTATGTGTAGCATGCTTTGAACCTAAGTATAACGTGCTTCTAACCTTTGAGTAACATGCTATGAACCTATGTGTAACGTATCTCAAATGCACATTGTCGTATGTAGACGAATTAGATTGACGTCTTCCGGACGACCACAGCACTTACTGAACGTGTTTCTAACTTACATCTACCGTGTAATGGCTATTGGTAGCATTAAGGGGAATTGGTATATACAAATGGGCTTCACAAGAGGAACCATCATTTTTCCAGACTCCATGTTGAGTAGATGTAATGCCAGTAGTATCAGTAGTTGTAATACTATTAGCAGTAGTTGGTGTGCGTGACAGTAGTATAGTAGTAGTAGTTGTAGTAGTAGCATTGGTAGTAGTAAGTATGTCTATGTCAGTAGTATAGTAGTAGTAGTAGTATTGTCGTCCAGTACTAGTAGTAGTAGTAGTAGTATGTCTATAGTAAGTGTATGTCTATGTCAGTAGTAGTAGTAGTAGTAGTAGTAGGTCCATGTCAGTAGTAGTAGGTGAGCTGATGGGAGGGTGTGGGTGATGATGGATCCTCTTATCATCCACGAATAGGGAACTACTTTGCACCATTGTTCGATGTTCTTTTCGGCTAATTTTTTTTTCCTCATTCCCACGATGAAATATTTCTTTGTTTTACTTTTAAAGTATTAAAAACGACTTTGACAAATGCATAATGTACTAGTAATGAACACAGAACGCTTCGATAACTTAAACATAAGTTATACCACGATTGTTTATCGTGTTTTAGGCGTCCAAACCTATGCCCAACGATAGTCTAGCGTATGCATAGCGTAATAATTCCCAAGCACGTTATTCATAGGTTATAATAAGTCACGGGTAACCTAAACATTACTTTGATTGTGTTTTCGCGTATGAGGAACTTTCAAGTAGCGTGTTGCGAAGTGTGAACAACGTTCGTGTAGCGTGCTTACAAAACGTTACTCATAGGTTAGAAATAAGTTTCGGGTACGCGAATGTTACCTCTACGTGTTTCGACTTATGAGTAACATACAATTAACGTGTGTCAACGATCGCATAACGTGCCTACAACTTATGGCCAGCGTAGCGGAACGTGTGAGCAAACGCCGAGTGGACAACCAAAAAGTACAACGTTTTAAACCAGCGTAATACGACCTATGGTAGTGTTTTTCAGCGTGCACCTAACGTACCCATAACGTATTCGACGTGTGCCAGCGTTTTAGACCAAATTTTTCATAAATCGGCATACGCTGGCTAAATCGTCAAGGTTGTGACAGCCCTTTAACTCCCTCCCTTCCTGGCTGCAAAAGGGTCCCTTTTCTTTTCGTTGGGTTTGCTTTGTCTGAGTGTGTGTCTGAAAGTGTGGCACCTGTCTTTTAAGTAAAATTGTATAAGATCTTTGATTATTGTAATTCTTGCTTTTATTATTCTCGCGTAAGTCTGCTCTTTGTCCGCTTTAGTAAGCTGCTGTATAATTGTCGCACTACATCTCTCTCATCTTCCCCCGCATAACATAACCAATAAACCTTGTTCCTGTGCCACATGCTTTTCCCCACTTTAGTGTAAATAAATCATTGTAGAAATGTTCCCAGCTCGTTTTTGTCTTTTCCTCCATTGGTCCAGCATGGTTCGGATCTGAGTTTAGCTGGGTCTTTATTCCCGATAATCCATTCCTTCTAGCCGGTACGTCCTTGGGTTCCGCTCGGCTGCATCCGATCCGGAAAGGTAGTTGGTAGTTGGTACTCTACCGTAGTCGGTAGAGTGATTAGGTTCGGGCAAGGTGTACCAAGGGCGTGGTTCCCGGTAGTTGAAACTGCGTGGTTAATTAGATAACTTGATTCTAGACAGGAGGACCCCACGCCACGCGGTTGAGGTATTGGCGTCCAATACTTCAATACGTTATTAATAAACTTCTGTCACGGAATTATTCCGTGAGCGCGGCCTACAATTCCGGGGAGTCTGGTGGGAATCGACGTAAATTCCCCCACTTAGTGGTCGTTCTCCCGCCAGATCCCGGCCCGCAACAATATATTATATATATATATATACACAACACATCATTTTGTTTCATGATGCGATCAAAGATGGCCGATTATATATATACTGTATTTTGTTACGTATAATCGTGTTGCAGTTCTCGGAACCGCATGCATACAACAGATAGTGTCTCAAGACAGTTAGTCCATTATTATATGTGTGGATAGTCCCTTCCTTTTGTTTAGCGGACAACAGGGGCATGCGTTGCGATGATCTAATAGCTAGGGTTGCTTCAATCATTTTTCCTTCATTTAATCCCCACTCTTCTTCTTTCTGATTATTCCTGAGGTAAATCAGCCACGTGCGCCTTCGCTGGAAGGTGGGGCCTCGTGGAGGCCAGCGCGTGTGGCGCCGCGGTGGGGAAACTGCAGCGCCGAGTCATGTGGTATGCTTGTTGGTGTGGGATTATCGACTCGAGCTTCCGATAGTCTGGGGGAGAATTGCCGATTAAAATTAAAGGATGCGAATAATACCTCTTAAGAGGCTGCACGAATGGTGTTTTTCACGGCACGGGAAACACGGCCAGCACGACACCACGCTGCACGAAACACGTACAGAGGCGATTAAGCCGACTCCACGCCATGTTGGGCAGGATATGAGTGTGCGGGTAGAACCGGCTTGATCCTTTTGAACCTCAATATCGACGCATATGGTGTTCACCCCGCGCACACGCTAGCGGAGTCGTGTGGGTGCTAGCGCTGGCCACGTGCATAATGGCGGAGCTGCGCGCACTGTATGGAATGTGCTTGAAAGCAGACACGTATGCCACTCGTGAAACGTGCATGGGATTATCCATGGCGATGTACCTTCGGTCCTCGCTGGCAGCAGTGGATTCTCCACGGATGGTGAACGTCTTCTCGTCTCTGCGGCCAGCGAGGCTGCGATCGAGCAGGAATGTGCAGTGTGGCCACGTTGGCACATGCGAAACGAGCGCGTTGATCGACGCTGGTCGAACTGCCCGAGCGGCATGCGGGACCCTCGACCGGTCGCCAGGGGGTTTTTGCAGGATGATTTGCGTACAAATTTCGGTGTGGGCGATTCATGTCATCTCGTGGGTCGGAGCGCAATATTGGTGCTGTTTGAGATGGCCTTGCGGAAACGAAGTGAGGCGGTTTCCGGCCCAAGCTGGCGGCCACGTGAGGGGTCGGGCCAATCGGAACGCCCGATCGGGTGATGACGTTGGATTCGGCATGGCACTCCCCCCGAGCTGCGGCCCTATAAAGGTCGGGCAGTCCTCTTGCCTCCTGCTCCTCGTCTCCGCCCTCTCTCGCCTCGCCTCGTCTCCACCTCTCGCCTCCGCCCACACGACGATGACCCACCCGCCTACCTGGTCCCCCTTCTACTCCACCTCTGCGCCCTCTGGACTCCGCCCCTTCTTGACTCGAGCTCCTCTTTACGGTGCCCAATTCCCGGCTCTAAACTCCCTCTTCATCGGTATTCTCTGTCTGTGTGTGTGTGCGTATGTGTGTGTCCTGGCGCCTGTCTGCCTAAGTAAAGACCGCAGAAGATCTTGTTATTATCCGCCCCCGAGGAGGGAGCGGGAATTGTAATCGCCGGTTTGTTATCCCGCCCCCGGAGGGATGGGAGCGGGATATTGTAATCGTCCGGTTTGTTTATCCCGCCCCCGGAGGGAGGGAGCGGGATATTGTAATCGTCCGTTTGTTTGTCTGTTTGTTTGTCTGTCTGTTAGCAACTTTAAGGCAAAACGGCTTTAGCAAACACTATCAAATTTAAATCCACAGGTGGGCAATGAACCTTGGACGACCCCATTAACTTTTGGATCAAAGTCAAGGTCAAGGTCACAAAAAGATCAAAATCGTTTTTCGCTCATAACTTCGTCAAAATGATCTGATTTACTTCAAACTAACTGCTTATAGTGAACCTTATTCTATTTGTCACTTATAATCCTACCCATTCCTATAGTGAAAAATGCATATTTGTGAAGATCGGTAGGGTCCGAAGTTTTGGGGTCATGGTCATCGGTCAAAATTACAAAATGGGCGGGATTTGTTGTGCCTGGCACCACTTGTTATTGTTATTAATTTCACGTTAAATCTGCTCTGTGTCCCCTTTTGTAAGTTGCCTGTTTATTGTCGCACACAGCGCTTCTTCCTATCTCTGCACAACACACCCCAAGATAAATCTTCACTGTGCCACATATTCTTTCCTCGCCTGCTTGTAAATAAATTATTATTATAAGGAATGTCTCCTGCTCGTTTTTGTCTTTTCTTCCATTATCCATCATGGCTTGATCCTAGCTTAGCCGGGACTTATTCCCAACGATCCGTTCCTTTTAGCCAGTACGTCCTTGCAGTGTCGCTCGGCTGCATCGATCCGGTAAAGTGATCCGGTCCGGTAGCGTGATCCGGTTCGGACAAGGCGTACCGAGGGCGTGTTCCCCGGTAATGAACCCGTGATTAATTAGGTAACCCGTTAACCCATAGACGGGAGGACCCTAGGTCACGCGGTTGAGTTATTGGCGTCCACGGTCAGTTAAGCGACCTCCTCGCATCACGGAATTATCCATGTGCGACGGCCTACAATTCCGGGAGTCTTGTGGGAACCGACATAGCTCCTCCTCACCTAGTGGTCTTCTCACGCCGAACGCACGCATGAAAGTGGAGACCAAATCCATAAGCCCCAATTTCGGACCAAGTCCAACAAGGGCTAATCCATCCATCCATTGGAACCATACTCTGTGCAGAGCGTTGGTGCTGCCTGAGCAGTCTCCTTGGCTATTGGGTACAATCCTGGAGGGTCGCCACTCCGACACATTATACCAGCAAGCTGGCACTCATTTTGCTCACCTCGGAAGGATGACAGGCAGAGTCAATCCCACATGGTATTAATTCAACATCCGAGTGGGATTTGAACTCAGGATCATCGATCCCAAGCCCACCACCCTAACCATTAAGCCAACACCAGGCACGGCGAGGCTAAACTGCCACGAGATATCATACAAACCTGTTTCTGTTCCAGCATGTCCCTAATGCACTGTGCATGGTTCTGCACAGTGCCCACCGCAACATCCTGGGCTGCAACCGCCTCCTGTGTGACAGTCATACACCGCTCCAATGCTGCATTCAGCCTCTGCATTGGGTCTGCAATGAGAAACAGGGTTGAGGAAAAAAAATCCAAGTGTAATACGAGCCAAATTGTTCACAAGATATGACATTTGAAAGGCTACATTGTTGACTGGTCTTTCACAGTCATTTTTTGGTGTCTGAGCCAAATAGCCAATGCAGACATTTTCAGAATGCTTTGAAACTCTACTTTTATAATGAAACACAAAAACCACTGTAAAGATATTTGCGACAACATACTCAGAAGGTTGACCATTGAACCGACCTCGTACACCATGGGGCGCAAATTATTTTCAATATTTTTTCTGTCACAGAGACCCACACATCTCTTTCTTGCCCGGGCGAAAGTAAAATTTGGAAGGTCCACTGTCAGTAGGGGGGAATGTTGGCATATTGACGGTGTTGCTCAGAAAAATCCAACAAGAATTTGGTGCCCTTCCCAACGATATGATGCAAACATGACATGTATTTTAAAAGTCCGCTTCAACTCACATTGCAAGCTCATCTGCAGCCAACACTACATAAACTGAAAGACAAACCACACCTACTTCCTTACAAATCATACAACCAGCTTGGCAGCAGGCCTTATCCATACACCGTTCAGGGAATTGAGGCAGCAGTGGTGTGGCAAGATGCCACTGCCTTGGGTTACAGGAGTGTGTCTTATATGACTGCTTGTGAACACCTATACAACAACTCCAGGTCATTCCGATTGCAAACTCGGACTAAAGAAGTGAGAGGCCCATCGACTCAGCTTCATCGCGAGAGATTCCAAGGATCTTCAAAGACTTGGTTTGCACGGCGTCAAGCCGAGAAAGGTGTGACGCAGGGGCACGAGCCCAGAGGGGGGAGCAGTACTCCATTAAGCTGTGGATGAAAGCCTCGCAAGTGGATAGAAGCTCAGCTGTGCCAAGGAAGGACATTGCACGATGGAGGATCTGTGACTGAACTTTTTTGAGAGGGTTGTTGAGAAAGTAAATGGCAGGGTTTGTGGTACAGTCCTTTTGGAGAGAGTAAGTGCGTCGGAGTTTTCATGATTAAAAGACATCTCCCAAGTAGTTGACAAACTTTATTTTTTTTTCCATGGTCTGAAGAGAGGCTAAGAGGCTGCAGCCGGCCTGTCTGAAGGATGAGGGATGTCACAGCAGAGGATGGAGTCATGAGCGAATAGATAAAGAGATCACTGATGGAGATTAGGAATAGATTGGGGCCTAGAACTGCCTTGGGGGCACTCCAGCCATGACAGGGAGAGGAGAATAAAGGATTCCGTTGAGAGACACACGTTGGCTAGAGTGGAGGAAGTCAGTGATCTAAGAGTGGAGTTGGCATTGGATTCCACAGGCAGACAGTTTGGAGAGCAATGCCAGATGCTAGACTTATGGGATTTTAAGTCTCGGAGTTAAGGATGAAACATCACCTGCGACAGAGTCTGCTCTATCCTAGGTGCTGTAAAATCTGTGGAGCATTTGTCATGGTCAGTCAACAATGCTGCCATATTTGAAAGTTCATATCTCGGGAACCACTTAACCAACGATGCTGAATATTTGGCAGAGCAAAGTGCATCAACAACAACTTTCAGTGTACCAATTTGCAAGGAATTTGGAAATGGTGAGGAAAGTGCTGTGTTGAAGTGGTATGGAGTGACCCTCATGCAGATCAAGGGAGAGTTCCTTTTATTTACAACACTGTGCATGCCATAATCTTGCTATTCAATAGCAAGCCATGGGTTTGAGTTTTTAAGAATCACATTATGGTCATACATTCTTGCACAACATGCATTCAGCTGCTCAATTCTCAAGAACCACAACAGCTAGATGTGTAAACTGGGAGGGCCATATGTGTGCAAGGCCATCATCTGGTTCATCGAACAAGCAGAAGTGACTTCATTGGTTTTTGTTTTTTTAACAAGCCAGATAACACACACACACCCAATATTCAATGAGACAAGGCTATCATGCTTGCTGCGATCACCCAAGGACTCTGCCAAGTGGGTACAGCTAAACAGCAAATGGGTACAGCTAAAAGAGCAGAGAAAAATAAATGAACAAATCAAAAAGGATCAAAGATTTGTTCAGCCTCCAAATAATCTTCACATCTCACAACAAATCCAAGTATCCCTCTAAATTCCCACCACAACTGCATCTTCACCGGCCAAATGGAGCCCTCACCTTGCGATGTTTTCATTTCATGCTCTTTGTGTGCTGCGTCTGCCGTCTGGTATGGCACTTCCTTCACATCACTCTCCAAGCCAGGAGCTGGCACGCTTGGCACATCTCCCGTGGATGAAATGATCACCGCAGCATCCGAGGAGAGTTCTGCACCCCAGAGCATGTAATTGGACAGCAGCCCTCAAAGTTGCACAGTCGTATGCCAAAACACAAGTAGCTTAACAGCAACTGAAAAAACGATCAGAAGCAAAATTGTAATTTTTTTCTTTTTAATCCTCAACACAAAATAAACATTTCCTCTCAAATTAAAAAGTACATCATGAACCTTGGAACAAACATGACACCGTTGTCCAAATTGTACTGCAGACTAGTGACCAAAGCAGAACAACAAGGTGTTGGAACAACACATTTACTGGAATGAGGAAAAGGAGACTCTGGGGTCAAGCCAAGAAAGTGAGCAGAGATGAAAAAGTAATAAATAAATAATGATATTACAGATTAGCTTGAGGATTCTGAAAGACACAAAAACAAGCAAAACAAAGTGAAATAACACAATATTAACAAACCGCTAAACGGAATGAGTTGAAAAGTGGTGGTTGTACTCGGAGTGGGGGGGGGGGGGTGCAGGGGAAGCATTTTTCATATAGCACCACTTGGTGGAAGGTAGTACTACAAGTCATAATATGATATGCCTTGACAACAAAGAAAACTAGAACTACGTTGTCGATGGCACACCATCGCATATTCCCGCACGCACTGCTTTGTCCCATTAACGCTAGGTGAAATTTATCTTGCAAAATGGATTGACTATTCTTTTCTATTTGATGTGCTTTATGACCAAAGACTTACTATGTTTACTAAATCAGAAGTCATTGCAAGCATGTCAACATTTCATGAAACATTAATTTAACACTGTCCAGCAATATATAACTGTGCATCAATTTAATCATAGGAATGAACTGTGTATAATATTAATTATAATTATTCATAATCAATTAGATAAATACAGTAAAAACCTGTGACTGTTTGTCACTCATGGGGACCACATAAGTAAGTTCTTTATAAAAGAATTTACCATGTACAATGGTAAATACACTTAAAAAAAAAAATCAGCCCCATGACCCACCCCCTCTGGCCCGCCCCTAGGGGTCATATCAAAAATCTGACAGTGTTGTGCACTTCCCCATACATATATCTACTATGTCCCAAAGTTTCAAGTTCCTATCTCAAACGGTGGAGAGGAGCTATTTTGACCCCTTTCCGCTAAGCACCCCTAATCATCATGTGTTTAAAAAAAAAAATGTCGTTAAATGTATAACTCATGAATATGTCTGATTTAAAAAGCTATGACAATTTTTTATTTTATTTTAAATCCATCCCCATGACCCAACCCTCTGCCCGGCCCCTAGGGGTCATATGAAAAATCCGAAAGTGTGTGCACTTCCCATATATATATATATCTACTATGTCCCAAAGTTTCAAGTTCCTATTTGAAACGGTGTAGGAGGAGTTACAGGGTAAGACAGACGGACGTACGGACGGCGGAGACAATCATAATATTCCCGCTTTTCTTCGAAAGCGCAGGAATAAAAATCAGCCCCATGACCCCACCTCCTCTGGCCCGGCCCCTAGGGGTCATATCAAAAATCTGACAGTGTTGTGCACTTCCCATACATATATCTACTATGTCCCAAAGTTTCAATTCCTATCTCAAACGGTGAAGGAGGGCTATTTTGACCCCCTTTCCGCTAAGCACCCCCTACCCCCAAGCACCTCTGATCATCATGTGTTATAAAAAAAAATATGTCGTTAAATGTATAATCATGAATATGTCTGATTTAAAAAGCTATGACAATTTTTTATTTTATTTTAAATCCATCCCCCATGACCCCAACCCCTCTGGCCGGCCCCTAGGGTCATATTCAAAAACCGAAAGTGTTGTGCACTTCCCCATATATATATATATATATATATATATATATATATATATATATATATATATATATATATATCTACTATGTCCCAAAGTTTCAAGTTCCTATTTCAAACGGTGTAGGAGGAGTTACAGGGTAAGACAGACGGACGTACGGACGGCGGAGACAATCATAATATTCCCGCTTTTCTTCGAAAGCGCAGGAATAAAAATCAGCCCCCATGACCCCACCTCCTCTGGCCCGGCCCCTAGGGGTCATATCAAAAATCCGACAGTGTTGTGCACTTCCCCATACATATATCTACTATGTCCCAAAGTTTCAAGTTCCTATTTAAAACGGTGTTGGAGGAGTTACAGGGTAGACAGACGGACAGACGGACGGCGGAGCAATCATAATATTCCCGCTTTTCTTCGAAAGCACAGGAATAACTAGAGGGGGAGCACTCGGGAGAGTGCAAAACCTCCACCGCAATACTGCTGGGTCACTCAAGTGAACCTTATTCATTAAATATGTCAACAGTGCTGACAGTTATAGTTCTTTTCTCCAACATTTTTTTTTGGGGGGGGGGGGGGTTGGAAATCACTTAAAACATGTAGAAATGAAAAAAAAAAAAAAACTTTTTCTCTAACTATTTTTTTTGGGGGGGGGGGGGGTTGGAAATCACTTAAAACATGTAGAAATGCAAAAAAAACAATTTTTTCTCTAACAATTTCTTTTTGGGGGGGACAAGTCCAAAATCTAATGGCATGATCCTTGGACCATACCTAACCCCCCACCAAGTTTCGTCGAAATCCGTCGAGGAGTTTTTCCGTAATACTGTTCACAAACAAACAAACAAACAGAAAGGGGTGAAAACAGTACCTCCGATCTCCGATGGCGGAGGTTAAAAATCAGCCCCATGACCACCTCCTCTGGCCCGGCCCCTAGGGTCATATCAAAAATCCGACAGTGTTGTGCCCTTCCCCATACATATATCTACTATGTCCCAAAGTTTCAAGTTCCTATTTAAAACGGTGTTGGAGGAGTTACAGGGTAAGACAGACGGACGAACGGACGGCGGAGACAATCACAAATATTCCCGCTTTTCTTCGAAAGCCGCGGGAATAATAAGCTGTCACCTTGTCTGTTTTGTCCTCCTCATGTCAGTCTCTCAAATATGTTGCCCATCACTAACTCACACGCTCACCCATGAAAATGCTGATTCTTTTCCTCTCTAGGCTATTACTATGGTTATTATGTTATTCCTGCTTGTGCATGTCTACTCTACACTCCTTCCTCCCCCCCCAAAACAAAATACCCTTTTGTAGTTTGTGAACCTGTTGCCCTTGGTTGTTTAGCTTCATGAGCTGAGACTCTTGTAAAAATAAAATAAACAAACGAACAAGCCTCAGAAAATTAGAAAAATACATTTATCAGTACTAGTATACCCACTCCCAATGGAAACATGATTCCTAGACAGGAAGGGTCATGATATCCCTCTGTAGTGTGTGTGTGTGTGTGTGTGTATATATATATTACAGTAGATATAGGCTCAGGTCCATTAGTCTACGGTGGACACGACCACGATAAACAGAGAATGCCTCAAGGATGTCGGGATTCCTCCAGATTTCTTTCAGTTTCATGTTAAACAACAGTAGCAACTGTTTAAAAAGGTAATCATACACGTTTGTGGTTTCGTTTTTAGATCCTCGTGGAGGATCTCCGTCTTACTCACGTTGTTGTTCTTGTGGACTTTTTTGTTTCACAGCCTACAGTTTTCATCGAAACTTCCTGAAACTTGGCGTATATATTGTTACGAATTTCGCCCGCCCGGCATGCGATCGGCCACGTAACTCAAATCGCGACGCGTCGCCCACCGGAACGACAATTCAGTCGTGACCCTCTTGGAACTATCGCCAAGGAGCTAGCCACGGGTGGGGTTTAACCTCACCACAACCCAGTCCGCATTCTACCGCGCGAAATAGGGTGAATCGCCGAATGTCGATATACCTAAGTACCCGCGCGGGTAGCGTACCTAGGAGTTGTACCACGCCGCAGGTCGGCTCGGACACGAACCGCTTAAGCGGCTCGTTCCGTGCTCAGGGAATAACCGAGCGGAGTTATCGCCAACCTCAACGGTTCAGATTACTTACTGGGTGTCTAAAGCCACTACCAATCCCTTACGTGATGCAAGATGGAACTTTCAAACGAAGGAAAGGACGCAACGAAACGGGAACAATTTGACAAGCACATTTATTTACACACACACAAGGCAAGCACGTATTCACAGCCATACAGTAAGAATGCACATATAACAGTCAAAACAATAAAAGCAACGCAGAGCTACTACCGAATAAAGCAATGTACAAGCACTTATTCAGGTTTACTTAAAGACTGGCGCCACACACACATTTACACAAAAAGCAAATACAAGCCACCCTCATAGGCAAGGGGGCAGACAGGTCCGTGGACCAAATGTAGTGGGACCTGGGTGAGCGGCCAGGTCCACGATACCGAAGAGG
>CM068963.1:95673293-95685309 GCA_035128595.1 Eptatretus atami | reverse complement strand
TGGGCCATGAAGCACTGCCAGTGGACTACTGAAAACTGGAAGAAGGTCTTATAGAGCAATGAATCAAAATTTGAAATCTTTGGTTCATCACGCAGAGTTTTTGTACGCCGTCGAGTAGGCGAAAGGATGGTTCCTCAGTGTGTGACACCAACTGTCAAGCATGGAAGAGGAAGCGTGATGATCTGGGGCTCTTTTGCTGGATCCAGAGTCGGCGACTTGCACAGAGTAACTGGCACCCTGAACCAAATAGGCTACCACAGCATTTTGCAGCACCATGCAATACCCTCTGGTCTACGCCTAGTTGGTCACGGGTTCATCCTCCAGCAAGAGAACGACCCAAAACATACTCCAGGCTATCAGAACTCTTGGAAGAAAAGAACAAAGACTAAGCTTAAATCAGGGAATGGCAGCGCAGTCTCTCGACTTAAACGCCCATCGAGCTGGTTGGGATGAACTGGACGAAGGGTGAAAGCAATGCAACCTACAAGTGCAACACATTTGTGGAAGTTCTGCAACAGTGTTGGGAAGAACTTTCCGAACAATATTTGATTTCCATTGTAGAAAGAATGCCACGAGTATGTTCGGCTGTCATATCTGCTACTTTGGCTGCTTTGGCCAAAGTGGCTACTTTGGTGGCTACTTTGTGATGAGTCAAAAATTTACATAAAATTTTGTTCAACAAAACGATTCCATGATTCTTTTTTATCTGCAATTGTTTATTTGTTTTATGCTTTAATTTCAGAGTACATTGAAACATTAACTGCTTAAATTTCAGTAAAAACTGAAAAATGGTGTTCTAAAAACTTTTTACGGTAGTGTTTGTTGAAGAGGATTGGAGCCAAGACAGACCCTTGGGGAAGTCAATCATTGAGAGTCTTTATGGAGCTTTTTGCTCTCCGAGTGAACCTATATTTTTGATTGCTAAGCAGAGGGTGGGGGGGGGGGGGAACAAAAAAAACAAGACATGCATTGTGCCTGGCACTGGAAAAGTCTGGCAGCTTTCAGCAGATGACCATGTCGCCATACCTGTATCATTCGCTGAAGAAAGTCAAAGAGTGCAACACCTGTCTTGAGCGCATGTTGGTAGCTAGCGAGCTAGCCTCAATGTGGTGGTAAGTGCACTACCATGTCTGAAGCCAGCTTGGACTCCACCAGTGGAGAGAGCCTGGCCAGAAGGACATGCTCAACTAGAGGGGGAGCACTCGTAGAGTGCAAAACCTCCGCCGCCATACTGCTAGGTCACTCAACTGAACCGATATCCTATTCATTCAATTTGACGTCAACAGTGCTCACAGAGTTATAGTTTGCAACTTTCCCTTTTACATACTCAATTAATTCGTCATAACTAGATTCCTTGAGACAGAAATTGATTTTACGTGGGTATATCCACCTGAAGTTCCAAAATCAGCCGCAATTATATTTTGGCATTTTTTGTTGGGAAATCACTTAAAACATGTAGAAATGCAAAAAAAAAAATCGAAATTTTGTTGAAAAAAAGTTGCAAAATTTTCTAAGTTTTTTTTTCTTATTTCTCTAACAATTTTTTTTTTTTTTTGGTTGGAAATCACTTAAAACATGTAGAAATGCAAAAAAAAAAACAAATATTTTTTCAAAATGGCCAAAACGGATCACACTCCACTGAACCACGATTGAATAAACTAAACTAGATTCGACGCGCATGTAGAAATGCCAAAAAAAAAGACATTTTTTTGAAAAAAAAGTTGCAAAATTTTCTGGTTTTTTTCTCTAACAATTTTTTTTTGGGGGGGGGGTTGGAAATCACTTAAAACATGTAGAAATGCAAAAACAAAAATTCAAATATTTTTTCAAAATGGCCACCATAGCGGCCATATTGGACTTTGGACCAAGTCCAAAATCTAATGGCATGATCCTTGGACCTAACCTAATCACCCCACCAATTTCGTCGAAATCCGTTGAGAGTTCTAATACGTTCACAAACAAACAAACAGACAGGGGTGAAAACTAACCTCCGTCCATCTTCGATGGCGGAGGTTAACAACTTGTATGTCATACATAGCAGAGATATGGGCCGATAGCTGGATGGGTCAACTGTAGGTTTCCCTGGCTTAAGGATGGCAATGACTTTAGCCTCTCTTCAGGTTGATGGTATGCCTCCAGTTGCATGGATGTTAGTGAAAAGAGAAGCTAACCAATCAAGTCTCTAAGATCCCAAGTTCTTCAAGAATTCAGGATCGATGCCTCAATTCCTGCTGTTTTCCTTGCTTTGGTGGAGGAAAGGCCAGTGTCAATGTAAGCTGTGGTGTCGGGGGGAAGAAAGTAAGGATGTAGGAGATTATTAAATGATCTGGGAGAGGTAATTATGGCCTTCACGGCAAGCCTTAGTTGAGGTAACTTTCGAGTTGAGGAGCACCGAGAAGCAACAGCATTAGCCGATACTTTGGGAGATCGATGTTGAGCAGGTGAAGCAGCCCCAAGATGCCTTCATAGGTTCCCTGCCTTTCCACTTGGATGAGTGAAATCAAGCTCAACAGTCTTCTGCCATCTTTGTCGTTTGGCCATGTCCAAAGATTCCAAAGCTCAGATGCAACATCTGGATCCCCAGAAGATTTATACTATTGGAGGAGTTGGTAAGTTTATGGCAACCAACAAGGTGTGTGGCAATTGCGAAAACCACATGGGATGGTGTTTTTGGCTGCATCTATTATGCTATTGCAGAAGCTGCTATAGCTCTTCAGGACAGGGTTGAGGCTGGTGATCTGCTCCTCAACTTCTGCTGTGAAAGCCTCCCCAGTTGGCTTTCCAAAAATCCCAGCAGGCCTTAGGTTTGGATGTAATCAAGGGAACCTCTGTTCCAATGTGGTTTAATGCTGATCACTGTTGGCTGTGTGGAAAGTGTGGAAGGATCCGATGAGATGCGTGAAGAGGGTGTCCATTACCGTCCCTGGAGACAAAACATAGATCTTGATCGTAATCCTTCCTCCATTTACGTGATTGGAAAGTGCCTGGTTGCTTGGCATTATGCAGGAGATAGCGATCACCAGCGGAAGCCCAAGCCACCAGTTTTTCACCTGCATCGGTATCTGAAGTATATCCCTATGAGGTGTGATGGCTGTTGAAATCACGAGCATGAACTTCAAAGTGAGCAGTAAGGGGTAGTGCAGGAAAGGGCCACTCTATCTGAGATGGTTTGTACACGTTGGTGATTGTTGTGTCCCCAACTTTCACATTGGCTATTAAGACATTATTGGCACTAGTTTCAAGAAAAAAGTCAGGTTGTGTTTGTAAGTAGGTTGCAATGCCATACTTCACATGGTGCACTGCTACAATAAGTTTGAAACCACAGATGTGGAGCATTAGTAATCCTCAACATGTTTCTCTTGAAGAACAAGGACATTAACTCCACTCTCAATGGTGAAGAATCACTTACAATATTTTATTTTTTTTATTCTCGTATCCAGATTCGGATCTTCACCAAAATCGAATCAATTCAGCCTCGTCACACACCCAACCTATCCACCAGGTTTTGTCCAAATCTGTCAACAACTTTTTGAGATATCCAGCTCACAGACAAACAAGAAATCACTCATAGAGCGACACTTGCCGAAACCAAGTGTCCCTTCGGATTTACATCCAGATCATGACCAAAAATGTGCGTTGCTGTCCTTGGCTGGTCACCTACATACACAAAAAAGTCAAATAATTGATTTTTGTCCACAGTTTTGAAGCATGTGGCAAACAGACAAACAAACAGACACTACAGACCAACAAATATAGTTAGCAAAATACTTTTGCCAAATAACAACCATTAGTACTTTTTTATTCAACCTGGAAAGCGGCTTTTAAAACAGGCAAGTTTGCGATTAAACAAACTAATTTCTGTTCCAACCAAGTAAATAGATAATTATCTTTTCAATGATACCATTTATATTATTATATGACAGCAGAAACCCTTTAGAATGAAGCATGATGGAGAAACTCGGCTCCTTTTATATATAGGATGAAAGGAATGGAAATAAACTTTGCACGATCAAGTAACTAATTCATCACCATCCTTTTTTGCGTACGACGTCGTCGTATTGCAATGCGAACAATGCTGTGGCTATCTGTACCAGTCAACACAGCTTATATTGAGGCTTACGTCTCCCATGTGATCGATTCTAGCTCCTCCACAAGCCTCAATCACGACAAAAATAATAATCTATCTATAATTCCAGCAGTGTGTGTGTGTGTGTTGTGTTGTGTGTGTGGTGTTGTGTGTGTGTGTGTGTGTGTGTGTGTGTGTGTGTGTGTGTGTGTGTGTGTGTGTGTGTCTGTGACCGCTGTTTCTCGACAACCACTGGTCCGATATAATTGAAACTTGCCAGATATATTGCTGGGGACCTGAGGATGTGCCTTTTCAAGGTTTGATATTAATCGGACAAGTGCGTCCCAAGTTATGGCCATTTATTTACCAAACCAATGACAAGACACGTTATTGCGTGGGCATGGCCGATGGGGGAAGGGAACCTCAGCCGCGCTCCCCATTACGGGTTACAACGTACGGGCTTCCGGAGAGTGATGACTTCGTGTATTCTAATAATTTCTCGATTTCTTATGCGCATTTATAGATAAACACTATATGATATGATATGACTATATGAACACTATATGATACCAAGTTATGAGAGTTTTCATATTAGACGGTGCATAAATTTCGGTAACATCAGAGTGAGCTGGTGTGCTCCGAACCAGGAAGTACATTTTTTTTGTTCCTCTCTTCTCTTCTCTTTTTGTTTTTCCTTGCGACGACATTGCGAAAAGGCAAAATACGTTGGCGCTAATTGAATAATTGGCCATTAAAACTAAATTGCGAATAATCATAACTGCGATATGCGAACTTCCGGGCAACGCACGTACGGGCACGCGAGAGCGAAGAAACGGCCTGTGTGGTTGTTGTTTCTTGCTCGCGGTTTGAATATTTGTTTATTTTAAAAAAAATTTTTTTTTTTTTTACGGCCACGTACTAGTAATAATAATAATAATAATAATAATAATAATAATAATACAAATAAAATAAAAACAATTGCAGAGCGTATTTTTCTGCCTTCAAATCAATGTGGAGTACAAGTCAAATTGGCTAATTTTCCCATGTTTTGTTTCCTTCATTCATTGTCAAGTCGATTTGGAGTACAAGACGAAGCTAGATCAACCACAATAGTTAGCAAAACTGTCAATCAGAACAATAGAGGTGTTAATTCCAACCTGACAATCACAATGCCTCACTAGCTATGGTACCTTCAGTCATGAATATTAATGAGCTGTTTTGTGCATATTATTTGAATTACTTTGTGGGACACCCTTTTGGATAAATTAGGAATGTAAATCGATTCCTCCAACTTATCCTCAATGTTTGTCCACCTTGCGTTGCAGCCGCAATAAGTCTTCTTGGTTTTCTTTGTAATCCCCAATGTATCCTTTTGCTTTATGCTAGTGCCAAACACATTTCACATGTCAGTGAACGGCAATCAGCAAACAATCCAGACTAATCATAATTTCCGTAAAGTACAGTGTACAACATTAAGTTGAAAATTTTAAGTACTGTCCTCTTTTCTTCTCAACGCAAGATTAGTCTTCATACAAATATTCATATTGACCGGTGCTCTGATCGCTCCATCGAGCATTTCTCCACTCCAGATTCCCTGCTCAGCCTGTTTGATAACTCGATCGGAGATTCCTCGATTCCAGATTCACCGCGCGACTCACTCAAAAGCCCGATCAGGGAGAGGGGGGAACTGTATCACTCCAGGCTTACTTCCCCTTTGCCTTCACAGCCATCAAATTATTGGAGCAAACCATCCGACACACAAAGGCCTACCTCTCTCTCCCTGTAACCCCTGCACCTCTCCCAACAAGCAATCTTCACCCTACAATTCGGTGAGTACCCCTGTAACTGTTCATTTAATTTGTGTTCCTTATTGATTTGTTTAATAAATACCTCTAATATGTAGTTAAGTGAAAGTTATGTGAGGGTGACTGAAAATGCACCCTGGGAACGCATCCCCCCGCACCCCCCATTATAACACTACATCTTTGGAAATATCTTGTCTGCTTAACATCATTTTTTTGCTTAATGTCGCACTTTCTAGGAACGCATCCACAATGACAAGTGGAAACTTGCTGTCATGTGTGTTAAATTAACAATTATACAATTTATTTCAGAAAATATCACACTTTGCAAAAAAAAAATTCATTCATGCAATTCAATGTCTTAAACCATAGATAAGTCAATTCCGAGTACAAGTCGAGGCCTGGAATTCTGGGGGAAAAAAAAACTCGACTTGTCCACTGAAAAATATGGTACTTCTCTGAGTTCTCTTGGATTTGGTAAAAATTTTGCCAAACTTACCGAGCCGGATCCGAACCGAGTTTTTGCTGCCAAGTCGCAGCACTACGATAGACCCAATGCAAAACAATGTGGACCCAATCCTCAAATATTCCACACATTGATAAAAATCTGCAAATCCATTTTTTTTTTACCCCCATCTTGCATTTAACAAAGATCTGCTAATGCTGATAGACAGGACACCCGGCCGAACGTCCATCCGAGGGACGGTGAAACAACTTGTCCCTGAGGGACAGGTCCGACAGTTTATAGTCGGGTCGGGAAACAAACCCCGACTAGACAGCTCAAAGCTAAGTGCACTAGCTCTGCACGGTCATGTCAAAACCAAGCTAACCATTCCAAAATGTAAAAAAGTAAATGTTTTCTTCCATTTGGATGCAAATATAGTAAAAAAATGTTTTGTGCAGTTACTGCAGATCTTTTCCACCTGCACAAATGGTTTTGAAGAATGTCTGATAAATCAAAATCAAGACTATGATGGTAATCATGCAAACACAGAAATGCTGCAGGTTCCTAGTCATGTACCTACCCTGAAGACGACTTGCTCCCAGAGTAGCATCGCATGGGCCCAAGCCATCGGATTCCTGCCCCACACACACACTGCAGTGCACAGCAGAGACCACAAGCAGGGTGAGTTGGAGGGAGCACAAGGCAATTCTCAATATCAACACAAGTTCATAGATACTATGGAGCAATGGAACAAACCTCAGATTAGAGAAATTCATCGAGTTACATCTTTAGCTACAATTCGCTGATGGAAACAGAATTCGAGACTCATGCTTCACATGAACGAGTCTGTTTTGTGTGATTGCATTCATAATTACCCAACAAGACAAGCTATGCACCATTTACAAACAAAACTATTATATATATTGGACCAAAGTTTTGGAATTTGCTTGTCGTGAGCCTAGGGCAAACTGTTGGTGTTCATAGCTTCTTCATTTTTTGTGTACATAGTCGAGGCTCATGGAAGAGCGAGCAAGCACACTGAACAGATCAGGATGTAATAGACAAAAACAGGATGCAAAACATGCATGCATGGAATGGACAATGTGGATAGAGAAGGAAACTCCAAGGAGGGAAAACTGGAAAATTGGAAGGAGGGGGGATTTGGATGGGGTTAACGAGGGTAGAAAAACTCATGGATTTGGATTGGGGACGATATGAGATGGTGAGGAACAGCTGTCATCTTGAAGACCTGGAGGGAAGAACGAGATTGAAGAGGATGTGGAAGTTGATTCCACAGGTGGGAAAAAGAGGAACAAGTGAGTGCAGGTGAACAATGATCCCAGATGTAGGTAGTTTCACCAGAATGGGGTTGATGGTGGACCATGTGAGCCCTGAAGAAACTGGAGGGGGGTGGAGGGGGACAAAGCACAGAAAGAGCAGAGGGTGCAAGACCAGAAAGGTGGCGGAAGAAGACAGAAAGACCACCGACCTGTCTGCGATGGCAAAGTGATAAGCCCATCGACTCAGCTTCATCACGGGAGATTCCAATGATCTTGAGAGCCTTGGTTTCCATGGCACCAAGTTCAGAAAGATGCGAGGCAGAGGAGTCAGCCCAGAGGGGAGAGCAGGACTCCATCAAGCTGCATATGAAACCCTTGTCGGTGGATATGAGTTCAGGTGTGCCAAAGGAGGACTTTTTATGACGGACGATGCTCAGTTGAAATGTTGTTTGCCCAAGAAATATCATGGCTGATAATTATGAGACCCAGGAGTTCGAATGACTGAAATTCCTCAAAGGATAAACACAATTTCAAAAGTTTATTGTTGGAGAAGTTTAGTGTACAACAAATTGATGTCGTCATCACTGGTAATGAGTGATATTTCGATGCTAATGCAAAGTATTGTATGCCAGCAGATTCCTCCTCCGATACTCGAATCCTCCATTTGTGTTCCTTCGTGTTTTATCTTCCATTTGTCCATCTCATTATTGGTATCTTCCGTCACAACATTTCTTTATTTCTGTCTCTTTCTTACTTCTTCTTCTTCTTCTTCTTTAACAACCACAATTATTCCGATTTTCATGTGGGTTTGGCGGGGGGATCTTTAATGTTCACAAACCAATGCCGGCAGACAGAACTAACAATTTAACGTCCATCAGCACCCAAATTGATGAATCACCCAACCTTTGGAACACTGGAATGACAGTTTATAGCTGGGTCGGGATTCAAACCCAGGCTAGACAGCTTAGAGGCAAGTGTGCATACCTCTCGGCCATCCTACCAGCCCTATTTCTACCTCTTCATATTTTTAAATCACATTCCATAACTGTCATAGGAACCTGAAATTTTACAAGCTATGCTTTTATTCAGGTTCCTCCACTGTTGTCACAATATGATGTACATACGTTTCTTGTATTTGTGTTCAATTGATTTAATAGTGGAAATAAACTGAACTGATCGTTTCGAAAGGCAAACATCAGATATTGTATCGAATGGAAAAAAAAAGCAATAAAATGAACTCTGAGCAAAGCAGAGCTCGAAAACGAATAAAACCCAAAATTCTAGAAATGCACAAAATACCTTTCCATGTCTTTCTCACTTACAAATGCTTGGTGCTGGCTTAAAGAGCAGGTTTTGGGTCGCTGATGACTTCGTGTGATTCAAAGGTTGTAATCACATTAATAATCATTGGGCAATTATTTTCTTACATTTGAAACTCAAAATATGCTAAAATTAACTTTGAAGTCAAAACTTTTGTCAGTGATCGAAAAAAAGACCGGAATTTACCGAAGATGCTATGACGTCACGTTCTCCGAAAACTTCGTGAACATTTGGAAACAGCGTGTGAACAATGGTGAGATGCGAATCAGAGAGTGATTTCAGCGGCGATTAAATTGAGCGTTTTCATTCCGATATTGCCGAGGACGAGTCGGAGGATGATGGGAATTTATACTATGGAGTTTCTGGCCCTGAGCCATATAAATTTGAGCCACTTGCAAGTGCCAGAAAACGGCCTATTTGTGTAAAAGTGGCAGGACTGACTGCCGGCAGTTCACACGACAGACTCCACCAGACAGATTGGTTTGTAGATTTTCATTTTCTTGTTCGATGCATAAAATAATGTAAAGTTTGATTTGTCTGTGACTTGATAGAATAATTTTTAATCTCTAGTCATCAAGAGTCAGAAATAGAATGAATCAATAATGGACCAAATATATTATACACCGCAGCTTGGCGTTGAAGTCTTCTGACAGATGAGCTTGACCCAGCGAAAGTGAACAGTTAGAACAAACCCCAACTTTCAAGAGATTGTTGTGGCATAAAATACCAAACATGTTTAGCCTCATTGGGAATAATCTACCAAATTACAAAAAAAAGTGGAAAATTGATCATTTTTTTTACAATTGAAATGAAATAGCCCAATTTGCTGATGATGTTAAAAAAGTAATTTAATCAACAATAAGTTGTTTGTTGAGAAATTTTTCATCTTGTGTTTTTCAGAAGTTTATTATGTGTTTTTCCATGTACTCTTTAAGAATACATTTCAAGGTTTTTCTCACTAAACTCAACTGATTCTGTGACAGAGCAGTGTCTGGAGAACTTGTCAACCAACAACTATATTCACAGAGTGGTGATCAGATGTGTTTATGCCTTCGTAATCCTCGCGCTGTGAAATGGTCACCACAAATGACAAGTCTATCCAAAGGGTCCTCTTTACCCGTTTTCTTTGGGGAAAATTCGCCCGTTTTGTTTGTACAAATCTTATCCACTGCCGGCGAATGTTTGATTCCTTCGGGAATCGGTGGGAGCGATTACCCGTTTCCCAGCCATTTTCGCAAAAATGACGACACACGTACGAGGCATGATGTACAAATATCCAAATAATTTTGTCTACAATAATTCAAAATAAAAAAGGATAATATAGACAGTTGCAAGCTCAAAAAAAGCGAAAGGACGGCCCGCTGAACTGGACACTCTTCAATGAGCGAGTGAGCGTCCGCTTTGTTTTGGAGAACGTGACGTCACCATCCATATATGGCATGCGGCTGTTTTTTTCAACAGCCTAGAGAAATAACTTCGGAGTTAAATTTCATTAATTTTCCCAATAGTTAGGCAACCACAATAGTTTGCATCGAACTATTTAATGCACATATAATCATATTGATAAATTTTCAAAACATGCTTGGTGACCCGCAACCTGCTCTTTAATGGTTGGGGTGGTGGGCTTGGGATCCTTGGGTCCTGAGTTCAAATCCCACTCAGCTGTTGAATTAATACCAGGTGGGGTTAACTCGGCCCGTCATCCTTCCGAGGTCGGCAAAATGAGTGCCAGCTTGCTGGTATCCTGTGTGTGTGTCGGAGTTGGTGACCCGTCCAGGATCGTGTCCAATAACCAAGGACCAACGCTCTGCACAGAGTATGGTCCCAATCTCCTCCTCCTCCTCACTTACAAACAGCAATTTGCACATTGCATCCAGGTGTCAGTACCAGGGGTGTGTTCGGTTCCCAAGTTCCTTGCAGAGCGCTCGCCAAGCGGCTTAAGTACTCAAGCAAGCACTCCGTCCATTCAAAACCGTTGATAAGGAACGGCTAGCTTGCAAGCGCTACCTAGCTGCTTGATAACTCAACACAACCCAGGTGTACCAACGTGACGTACGGTCCCCCACACAGCACCGCCCAGTACGCACGTCACCCCGATTCCCCTAAAACACACACAGCTACCCGAACTCATCAGCGCCATATGCTCGTACAAACCTTGACGGCATATCCATGACGGTGCACAACAACAACAACGACGACGACGACGACGTCATGAAAAGAAGGGAGGCTGAATGAAGCGACCTCATGCGGCCCGCACTCCGTGACACTGTACAACTCACCCTCACAACCTTGCCAGGACGGGAGAGAACTCGCAACATGTCGCCGAAGACGACGTCGGCAAAATAAGGTTCAATTCAGCGTAAAGGAAGAGCGAAGGGAACGAATTGTGAGCGGCAGAGAGAATGAAGAGAAGGTAAGGAAAAAGAGCCGAGGCTCATTTCAGGAGAAACACGGATGAGGGCAGAGACGTCAAAGTGCAGACGTCCCCGGAAACACAAGGGTAATAACGGCAAAAGTTATTTCGTTTGGCACACATAATCCAGCAAATAATAAAAGGATTTATATGACAAGAACAATGCAATCAGAATTAAATTAGTATTTCCTTCTTTTGAATTATTTAAATCGCGTGTTCAGAGCTGCGAGGCTCTAGATATGCCACGTACGTACGTTTGGGCAAAAATGGAGCCGTCGACTTCCGGTCAACTTTGTACAGTTTGTCCAGTTTCTCCAAATATTTTAACACCGTTTTATAGCAGAGTCAATGGTGTTTGTGGTTCAACGCTGACCTACAAGTAGTACGCAAACTTGCCTATAACCGTCTAGCCTGGTTCGAATCCCGACCGGCTATAAACGGTCATGTCGGTGTTTTAACAGGCAGGAAGATTCATCAATTTGGACGTTAAACGACGATCACGCGTGCTGCCGTTACTTGGTGGCCGTAAAATACCCCCATGCTGTCCTTCACGAAGAGTCGGCGAGCCATCGCCGGCATCATGAACAAATTACAAATTCCTGCTCTAACCAGCAGGGGGCACTGAATCAGCGGTGCGGCCGCACCCTCAGTGCAGTGCCGGATTAAGCCTCGGCTGGCCCTAAGGCACAT
>CM068963.1:95652515-95665303 GCA_035128595.1 Eptatretus atami | reverse complement strand
TCCCCCCCTGGTGGTCTTCTCACCCGACCCCCCGGACTGCAACAATATTTATGCTAAATAAAAAAGCAATGTAGCTACTCTCTAAACCAACATCATCCCTATCTTGTTTAAAACCTTTTTTAGACTGTAGTTTATCATCCCGACATTGCTTTTTTATTTGGCATAAATATTTTTATTCACTTGTTTCTGTAAAAAAAAAATTTATAATGTTGAATAACAAAATGGTATGGTACTCGGAAGATACTCAATCTTGGAGCAGAAGTGTCAAGAAATAATAGTCAGCAATGTCAAATACTGCATGTCTTCCTGCGTGTCTTACGTAACCCTGACTGTATCTTATCTTGCAGCTCTGTCTTATTGCTCGTTTCTCAAATAACTAGATGGAATTCAGTCTTGCAGTACCCTATGCACTCTTGAGAAAGACTTGGTGCGAGCGAACTCTTTTGTTTTTTGAGGCTTTTTTGGTCTTTGATCCAATATAACTGTCAGACCACGTGACTGATGATGTCATCTTTATCAAACCATATTTCCCGTGGGTAATTGATCAATTAGTTAAATTTTGCATTGATCGGTTAAGTGGTTTCTTCTACGAAGATTTTCAAACATTTTCCCTTAGATCCAATATGGCTGCCAGACCACGTGACACATGATGGTCATTTTTATGAAAATCCTGTTCAAATTTCAAGTCAATTGGATGAAAATTGACAATTTTAGAAATTTCCCCAATATGTTGACCTTTTGGCTGATGTTCGCTTCAAAAATAATTGGTAGTTGAATTCAATGACTAAATGCGCAAATTCTCTTCAAATTTCAAGTCAATTGGAGGAAAATTGTCAATTTTAGATATTTGGCCGATGTTGTTGACCTTTTGGCTTATGTTGGCCTCAAAAATAATTGGTAGTTGAATTCAGTGAGGTGATATGAAAATCCTGTTCAAATTTCAAGTCAGATGAAAATTGTCAATTTTAGATATTTGGCCTATGTTGTTGACCTTTTGGCTTATGTTGGCCTCAAAAATAATTGGTGGTTGAATTCAGTGAGGTGATATGAAAATCCTGTTCAAATTTCAAGTCAGATGAAAATTGACAATTTTAGAAATTTTGGCCTATGTTGACCTTTTGGTCTATGTTGACCTCAAAAATCGTCGGTGGTTGAATTCAGTGACTTCAAATGCAAATCCTCTTCAAATTTCTAGTCAATTGGATGAAAACTGATGATTTTAAAAAACTGGCTTATGTTGACCTCAAAAGTGACCGCTATATCACATGGTCATATAACATGTGGTAAAGTTTAAATTCCTTCCACTGAATGGTTCTTGATGTATGCTCTTAACAAAATGCAGACACATACGACGTACGACGTACTGTACATACGTACGTACGCTGAACCCTGTTTTTCGCTTCACAAGTGCAGGGTAATAATATTGTTGCGGTTCTCGGAACCGCATGCATACAACAGATAGGTGTCCCAAGACAGTTATTCCATTATTATACATGGAGATAGTCCCTTTCTTTTGTTTAGCGGGACAACAAGGAAGTGCGTTGCGATGATCTAATAGCTAGGGTTGCTTAAATCATTTTCTCCTTCATTTCGTCCCTACTCTTCTTTTCGTCTGATTATTCCTGAGGTAAATCTGCCACGTGCGCCTTCGCTGTAAGGTGGGGCCTCATGGAGGCCAGCGCGTGCGGCGCCGCTGTGAGGGAACTGCTGCGCAGAGCCCTCGTTCCCAAGCGAGCCCTAAACCCGGCGTGTGCAGCGAGTCACGTGGTGCGCTTGGCAGTGCGAGATTATCGACTCGAGCTTCCGATGATCTGGGGAAGATTGCCGGTTGCATTAAAAAGGCAAACGAATAAATACCTCTTCAGAAGCTGCACGAATGGCATTTTCACAACACAGGAAACACCGCCAGCATGACGCCCACGCTGCACGAAACGCGTACAGAGGCCGATAAAGACGACTCCACGCCATGTTGGGTGGGATACGAGTGAGCAGAGTAGAAGCGGCTTGATCCTTTCCAACCTCAATATCCGACACATATTGGTGCTCGCCCCGCGCACACGCTAGCGGAGTAGTGTGAACCTGAGCGCTGGCCACGTGCGTAATGGCCGAACCGCGCGCGCTGTATGGAATGTGCTCGAAGGCAGACATGTATGCCGCTCGTGAAACGTGCATGGATTTATCCATGGCGATGTACCTTCGGCCCTCGCTGGCAGCAGCGGATTCTCCACGGATGGTGAACGTTTTCTCGTCTCTACGGCCAGCGAAGCTGCGATCGAGCCAGGGAATGTACAGTGCGGGCCACGTTGGCATGTGCGGAATGAGCGCGTTGATCAACAATGGTCGAACACCCAAGCGGCCTGCGGGACCCTTGACCGGTCGCCCGGGCACGGCCCGGAGGTTTTTGCAGGACGATTCGCGTGCCAATTTCGGTGTGTGCGATTCATGTCATCTCGTGGGGTCGGAGCGGAATATTCCCGCTGTCTGGGATGGCCTTCCCGGAAACGAAGTGAGGCGGTTTCCGGCCAAAGTTGGCGGGCCATGTGAGGGGTCGGGGCCAATCGGAGCGCCCGATTCAGGTGATGACGTTTCGATTCGGCATGGCCCCTCCCCAGAGCTGCAAGTGCTATAAAGGTCGGAGCAGTCCCTCCGCCTCTCTCTTGCCCTTCCTCTTTCTCCGCCTCTCTCCAACTCTCGCCTCGCCTCTTCGACACCGCCACGACCCGCCTCCTGCTGCCCGGACTGCCCATCCTCGTCTCCGCCCACTGATGTCGACCCCACCCGCCGACCTGGTCCCGCCTGTGAAGACCCTTTCTCCGGCCGCAGGTGAAGAGTCAGAGAGGAAGTTCTCGAATACCCGGTTTATTGAAGAAGCACACGCATGCGGAGGTGGTCAGGCAGCTCAAACCGACAGAGGAGAGCCACCAACCACACTAAAGTTTCACATTCAAAAACTCTCCTATATATACAGTCATCTCTAGTTCCAATCTATCTCTGGTTTCAATCTTTCTCTGGGTGGCTTGACAAGGGCCCCGAGTGTGCACTCAAAAATGTCTCTCAGGCAATTCTCCCCCACAATCAGGCTTTTTATCACTGTAAAAGCAAAGCCCCCGTCTTTCATAGGAGTGGAATGTCTGGAAAGCCAATATAAAGTGTAGCATTTCAGTAAAGGACATGTGGTGGGCTCGCTAGGAGCGTGCAGTCAGTGCAATTAATTTATAAAGATTTTAAAATACTGTTACGAATTCGCGCCCGCCGGCGTGCGATCGGCCGCGTTTCTCTAATCGCAACCGCGTCGCCCACCGGAGGACAATTCAGTCGTGACCTTCCGGAGCAACGCCGAACCCTGTCACGGGTGGGTCTCAACCCCACCACGGCCTAGCCAAATTTCTACCCGCGCAGGATAGGGTCAATCGCCGAATCTCGATATACCTAAGTACCCGCGCGGATAGCTAACGGGAGACCGTACCTCGGCGCAGGTCGGCTTGGACACGAACTGCTTAAGCGGTCCATTCCGTTCTGCAGTGATAACCGAGCGGGTATTATCGCCCGACCTCGCCGGATCCGATTCTATTTAACGGGTGTTTAAAACCCAGCTATTTATTCCGCGATGCAAGATGGCATTTTCAATAGGGAGAAGACGCAACGAACGGGGTACATTTCAACAAAGTACATTTATTTATAATCTACACACAACACGTATGCAGGCAAGGCAATGAAATAATCATACAGTATGCAAAGAGACAAAAGCAATCACGTATACAGACAAAGCAAAAGCATTACAACCGAATATTAATATTATTAATGTACAGTCACTTAACAGTTTTACTTATGACATGGCGCCACAACATGCACTCAAAAGAAAAGAAAAGACCAACCCCACAAACAGGGGAGTCAGACAGGGTCCGCAGACCTTTATAACGTGGGGCCTTGGTGACCGAAAGGGCCCACGAGGCCGCGCAGGTTACCTTCCTCGCTGGGGCGACCCACGACGCTCCTTTCCCACGGCAGCTAGCGTAGCCGCGGTCCGGCCCAGGCCTCGTCCGACGGCCCGGTGATTCGGGCCCAGCCGGCAATGCCTCAGAGGAACGAACGGGCCTTCGCTCTTTGCGAGTTGATGCTCTCGTTAAGAGCCCGCTCGTCCCTCGCGCTGCCTGGACTGTCACGAAGCCCGATCACCTCGGACCGTTCGGAGCTGGTTGGCGAGTCCTCTCCGGCCCGTACTCGAGCGCGCAGGTCTGCGCGGCAGAGCAGGCGGGGCTGCGCTCCCAGCTCGCGTCTCCTCCTGGCGTCCGACCCTCTTCACCGACTGAAGGCTCCAAGCGCAGACTCCCGACTTCCGCGCAGCTCCTCGACAGCTCCAGACATTCACTCTCAAGAACCGACTTGACTACCCACTTGACTCTCCTCCGACTTGACTCTCCTCCGCGACTTGACTCGTTGAACTGGCGCTCTGTGCGGCCTTTTATAGGGCTGGTGAGACGAGATCTGATCTCCGCCTCTCACCTCTGACCTCTGACCTCTGCTCGGAAAGCGGACGTGGTAGAAATCACCGGCCCTCTGGATCCGATCTCCGAGAGCGAAGCTTCCACACAGAGCGGACGTGGTAGAAATCACCAGACTTGCGCTCACAACGAAACCTCCCGCGGTTTGCAGCGACGCTGTTCGCTGGGGACTCGCCGCGGCTGATGAAAAGATGGCGTCTTTCGGAGACGAAGGTGAGGCGATGTTTGTGGCGTGGAGATGTTGACGGTTGCTTGCGGAGTGGTGAGGATGGCGTGGTTGTTGAGAGGCAGGTGTGGTTGTGGTTGGTGTTGTGGTTAAGGGAGCGATGTTGGTTGTTGTAATGGTGGTGGAGATGTGGTTGGTTCAAAATAACGATAGGAAAAGAAAAACACTATCTCAAAGAATCACAGCCCTGTGACACGAATAATTCCCATTAAACAACGGTGGGGAAATCTAACTGAACACAGACTTATCGATCTAACTGAACTAAGGAACCTTTATGGTGTTCTGCGAATTTCCACAGCCATAACAATACATTGCGAAGGAAACAAGAAAATTGGTTTGAATCCCTACATCTAACTACTATATATATATATATATGTATTGACTATGGCTCAAATGTGACCATTAATAACACGTCTCACATTCCCTCCTTGGTCACATTTGACCATTCTTCACCCTCTCCCAGGCTCACCGAATAGGTGGGCCTTCATTTGGCGGCTGAGTTGACCATCCCTAGGCTCCCGCTCCTGCCAGACGGGATTTGCGAATGCTGTGAACCGCCAATGACAACCCCCAATGGGAAGTCCCTGACTACTGGTGGCCTGGGCCATCACCTATCCATCTTTATCCCTTATTACTACCACATTTATCACATCAAACTGTATTACACAAATTTCCCTTATTCAAAGTATTGTTTAGGTAATTCTACAAAACACTAACTGCAACAATATTATTTAGGTAATTCTACAAAACACTAACTGCAACAATATGAAAATGTAATAAAGTGTAAGCGAGCAGCAATGTGAACACTCAAGGCGTGGTGTAAGCTCCTCCAGCACAGGAGTCGCATCTTGCGCTAGAAGACAAAAGCATGGGTTAGTCATCCGTTCTTATATGGTGGGGGTATTGGAAGCCTAGTTCCAGGTCCCTGGGGTCTGGTTGTGACCCCATATGGAGGTCCTGGGCGTCTTCCTCCGTGAGTAATTATTATGATGGCCTGAACGAGGGGTGAGGCTTTACAACATTTCAACCAACCTCCCCAGCCCTGGAATATGGATCTCCACCATTAACCCTCCTCGCAATCCATTCGTCCGTTAGTGAGGGCTTCTGCAACCTTTTTTTATTCGGGCCATCGCACGGTTAGTTATGTCCGTAGGATCCGGAATCCAGACGCAACATTCTCCTTCAATAATCCCGCATACCCCTCCTTGTTCCGCCAAAAGCATATCTAAAGCTACTCTTTTGCATCACCATAGCACGCATTCATACTAACATACCCGACAATTCCGTATAATAGGCCATGGATACATTAGCTACATATTCCAAAGCTAGTGAAAGTTTACCTATCCCATCGCTATTCATGATCGTGCCGGCTCCCGAAATGACAAAGCCAAAAGCCTTTTCCCACCATCTTCCCGTTAGGGGTCCTAGGCGCGTTGATACACCGGCCCATCCCTTTGGGTCCAAAGTTTCGGGCACGTCGCGCCGGTACCGTGGAGGTGGGGAGGTTTGGTGGAAAGTGGTCTTTATTTTGCCATCCGGAAATACTGAGGCCAACTCCCTGCCCATCCTTTTTGTAGTGAGATGCATGAGTCCATGATTGGCTTACCTCTTTACTTGACAGCTTTGTGGGTAACCAGTAATACCTGGAAGGGTCCAGTCCAACGTGTCCCCAGGACGCCCCTCCACGTGAACACCCCGTTGCCCACTCAGTCGCCGGGCTGGAAGTTGCCGTGGTGTTCCTTTGCAGCCTGGTCTGGTCACCCTTGTTTGACCTACGATTCAAATTCTTTCACAACCTTTGTTAGCACAGCACAATAATTAATCTTCATGTACTTTCCCATATATTTTACGGACACTTTACCAATATTATAATCTACTCTTGGCTTATCACTTAGAGTGGTGGCTTGGGATCCTAGAGTCCCGAGCTCAAATCCCATTTACCACTAGAACCAACCCAGAGGGCCGACTCAGCCCGTAACTAGAGGCATCGCACCAGCGGCACAGCCATGCCCCAACCAAATGTGATGCACAAACAGCCAAAGAAAAACAGCACACCTTCTACATTTGATAATTAATACACATAGCTTCTATTAAAATTTTCGATTTTCTAAATTTTCGATTTTCTCCCACCGCTCAAATCCTTGAGTGTAGCATGTTCGTTAATCGTACGCTGCAATTTGGACTACTGTGATTTTCCCACCAATGTCATTGACTGTTGTAATGGACACATTACGGTAGGAGAACTGCTCGTGCAAGCAGGTCATAGAGTTTCTTTCCTGCTGCGAACTTTCCCGATCTCCTACAGCCCATCCAATTTTACCGGCCGAGCATGGAAGAATGAAGACCCCGCACAGGGCGGTCAGACGTAAGGAAGTTGAGGTCCCGTGTAAACAAACCACAACAGCCGGACAAAGTCAAGAGAAGATTAATAATAATTACATCTCAGATGCCATCAATGGCAATGCATGCAAGTCAGGAACAGGTACACTTACAGTCTTACACAAGCAAGTCAGGTTACACAGGCAAGTCAGGTTACACAAGCAAGTCAGGCACAGGTACACTTACAGTCTTACACAAGCAAGTCAGAGTTAACACAAAAGCAAGTCATTGTACAACAGCAAGTCAGGTTACACAACAATCAGCAAGCAGTCAGGTACACAAGCAATCAGGTTACACAGGCAAGTCAGGTTACACAAGCAAATCAGGTTACACAAGCAAGTCGGTGCACATCACCGACACAAGCAAGTCAGGCACAACACCTAGATGGACACTATTCACCATCACTTGAATCACACCTGAACCAACAGTGATCGTTCACCAACTCTAGTTCAACTGCCGATTCTTCAACATTTTCACAACTGTACATGAAGCACAAATCTGTGCAACGAACATTTGCACGAACATTTACACTGGTTTGCCAAACATCTGCTTTTCTCACAGCACAAAGATTCATGGATAACAGGCCACGTGGAGCTACATCACCTGATACCACTCGCGGATACGCATCCACAATTATTGTCATCATTCTCATTGGGTCAGGGATGTCCATAATCCTGCTCAATGCTTGCTGTTGGAGGTATGTGGTAATTGACGCGAAGGATATGTTGCATCAATGCGTCTTGGCAAGGAGGAATCTTGCTCACCCAGGGCTTTGGTGCAGAAGAGTCTATGACGCGCTTATTCACGGACGAGCACTTCACACCATACAGGTGCAGACGAATTTCTCCAACATCCAGGCTAGCGTCCGCGGTTTCTTTCAGCGATGAAATTTGTGCTCATTCGCCATTACCTCATCGGCGAAAGCTGAATGCTTTGTCAAATTTTTCGGCTTGTCAGCACTGGAAGAAAATGTAAAAACAGACCGTTGCATCAATGAAGGAAATGGCGCATTCACGAAATTCAAGGATGCTTTATAAACTGTTGACATGTCACTGAATGACATCTATCTGAAAAAACTTGAATTGGATTCTTGACTGGACTTCAATCAAATGAATGAGAAGTGTAAGTAGCATGACCTAAAGAGGTATGAAGAATGGCTGACTCCAGTCATTCATGCCTATGAATAACGTTCATTACCTTGTGCCTTCACCACGTACCAGTTGATTTTGATACTCGTGGTGGTTCTGAATGGCATTCTCTCATGATAGTGTGCTTCAAGCCACTAAAATATCCCCTAATTTGTAGCAGTATGTCTTCACGTTTCAGGCATTCTGCAGCTGCCCTTAGAGCCCTGGAAAGAAAGTTTTGAGATTTTTAGAACTGAACGTAAAATCACAGAACATTGACATCAACCGTAGTCTTATTACTTGCACATCAATGCAAGTTTGGCTAGATTCCTCTAGTACTGCTCCATCCTCAGTTTCAGCCATCATCACCGACTGCGTTGCGACTTGCCACGAGACTTGAAAATCGTTAGGTTTGTGGCAGATTAAACATCTATCTTCGGCAAAACATGAGATATCACCCCTGTTCTCTTTGTCGGTCTCTTGTCGACTGGCGACAGGAATGGGCACTTCTCTGGCAGAGGCATCATCAGCACTCCGACTACCATGATGGGCAATCTCCTCGGATATTGTTGTGTTGCAAAACGCATTATAGCACAACTGGTGATACCACCATCAGTGGGGAACTCTTCACATTCCAATTCCCAACGTGCCGCCAATTCGCTTTCTGGGCAATCCACGTCCACGTTACCCAGAGTTTCCCACTTTCTTGATTTTGACCAGCTTTTGTGCCCCAGTTATCTCTGCTGTGCGTGGGCTGCCCTCACATGTACGATGCACTTCATATTCCTTAGATGTCTGTAACGGCGAAAAATGTCGAAAAAATGAAAATATTTAGGCCGACACCACATGTTATCCATGGGCGCGGCCATCTTGAACTGCCTCCGCACGCAAGTTTCTCCAAATGGAGAGCTGTCAGTGTAACCGTGTCTCCTCTGATTGGTTCCACGCCCAATGAGTTTGGCACCGCCCTACACAGCTCGCGACGAAATCGCTGACTTTTCACCCTTTTCACCCTTCGTGCCGGGTTATGGACTTGAAGTTATACCATTGTGAACAACTGGTAAATACACTATACAGCCGACTTTCATCCATAATAAATTTCTGTCACGAAATTTCACTTCCCAGTGGAACGTAACACGGCCTATACACCGACACTTGATTGTAGGGATGTTGGAGAGAAGGGGGTGTTTGGGTGTGTGGTAGTGGGTGGTGTGGGGACGATGGTTGATGGAGGATTGTGGGTGATGTTGTAGGGGGAGTGGTGATCTGTGTACATGTGTTGGTAGATGGGTAGGGATGGTGTTCGGGTTTTGAGCGACGGCTGTTTCTTCCACCTAATAGTGGGAATGACATCCTCTCTCATTTGTGGTAGAAAACCACAAGGTCTCGCCATTCCTGTTGATTCATAATAATTCTCTATAACATGTTCTGAGAACAAAAGTGAACATTTTTCGGCCCGATCTACACATGGGTATTTCGGACAAACCTCGTCCAATTTCTGGCAAACTTTGGGTGTTTCCGCCGTTGGTGGAGCATGAAACTATCTCGGTTTGTATTACGTGCTGTACAAGTACCAAGGACTCATCGACTCGGTATTTTGGTGAAAAATCTAAAATTATTCTCCGTTTGAGTTCAATCGTACCACGATGTAACCCATATTCAATGTGAAACGGATCTCGAGGTGTACTTCTGGGTGTGACGTCACGGCTAAGTTTGAAGATTTTGAAAATTTTGACTTTTATTGCAAAAGTACCTTCTTTATAAATCACAAATCGGAAAAAGACACATTATATATATTTTGTGGATTAATTATCAAAGGATAGATAAGAGTTGAGGTGTTCTGAGCGTTGAAAAGCAATGTGAACGAGGGAAAGGGGGCGTGGCCACAGTCCATTGTGACGTCACAATGAGAATTCCAACAATAGGGAACTCCAAAGACAGAGCGTGTCGTTAAATCTTCAGTTCGTGGACAGCCGTGCACCAGCCATGTTGTTTCCCATTGCGCTGTTCGTGTTCACCGTCCTCGGAAGTGGAACCTCCCGTCCGTCACAGCAGGTAAAGGGGGATTGTGAGAAATAACAATGCATTGTACTCGGCGAAGGTACACAACAAGATCGGAGTCACTTTCTTTGTAATTTGCTTAATCAGGTCTGTACGGAGGATTTAAAATGGTTTAAGGGTGGGGGGTGAGTGAGGGTGTGTGGCTTCAACAATTTGGACCGTTCATAGCATGATGGGTTGTACCGTCGAATACCAATCGAAGTTCGAGTTCAAGTTCAATTCACCAAGTGATTAGTGACAGGAAACACCACATGTCAGAAGAGGGAACACTGTGAATACACGGATTTACATGCACGTAGCCGACTTTACTTTTCATAATATCACAAGTAAGTTCATCATCTTGAAACGTCGATAATGTAACGTTGTTTTAATAAAAAAAAATTGAAATTCCCCAAAACAAGGTTGAAAGCTCCTCAAGATTTTGTGGTTGGATGCAGTACGTACTGCAGTCAATAATCACACAAACTCCAATCAGCCGATTACCGAAAAATTGCCGATTTCGGGAGTGTGTGTGTGTGTGTGTGTGTTCGTGCGCGTGCGTGCAAATTGTTCATCAGGCACAACATATTCTCTCTGCTAACTCACCTACCCCCCCCCCTCTCTCTCTTTTTTTGTCCCATGTTCGTGACATCCCCTCATAATACAGTGCAGCCCCTGCCTCCCACACATCTCTGTTTCCGGATGTATCTAGATGGTGGTTATGTCCATATACGGTGGTGATCTCCGCACGTGTCCGGACAGTGGTTATGTACGGATGGTATTTGTCTACGACGTGTGCGTGATTGGGCGGTGTTTGTCTCCGGATGTCTGTCGCCTGTGTATATCTCCGGACAGGATTCTGTCTCTGGACATATCTGGTGGTGTTTGAATTCACTCATAGTAATTTTAAACAGATCATTCAGTGCGCATTTGACGGGGTTCCCGTCTTTCCCCGTGCTATCCCAACACATGGAGTGGAGTTCACTCTCTACCGAACTACATGATAATTATTTACCAATATTCGATTTCACAAGGAACAAACATGGGTGGAAACATCACCTTCGTCCACCTTCGGTCGTGGATGTGTTGAGAAAACGAGGTGGTTGGGTGGGAATCTATAAAAGGTTATCTATTTATTACGTATGCACGTACACACACAAAATGAATGTTCATTCACACTCACACCAAAGAGACATAAACGAATATGGAGGTGAACCATTACTCATTGTGTGTGAAAGCTCCTTGATAACAAGGTTTATCATGAATAACATAAATTAAATAAACACACGTTTGTTGTACAATGTTTGTCATCAGAATCCCAACTGATCAACATGAACGTTTTAAATCCTGTCCTCATTGGTGGAAAAGATTTGAAAGATAAAGGATTCGTGTTGTTCATCAACCTTGGATCACGTGGTTTTCACCGGAAGAGGTAAATCATAACAAAAATATATAATTATATCTCGGTTGAGATATCAATGTAGATGATGGAAAGGGGGCGTGGCCACAGTCCATTGTGACGTCACAATGAGAATTCCAACAATAAGGAACTCTAAAGACAGAGCGGTGTCGTTAAATCTTCAGTTTGTGGATAGCCGTGCACCAGCCATGTTGTTCCCCATTGCGCTGTTCGTGCTCACCATCCTTGGAAGTGGAACGTCCCGTCAATCACAGCAGGTATGGGGGGATTGTGAGAAATAACAATGTATTGTACTCGTGGAAGGGACACAACACGATGGGAGTCACTTTCTTTGTGGTTTGTTAATCAGGACCGTACGGAGGATTTAAAATGGGGAGTTGGTGTGTGAGTGAGGGTGTGTGAGATGAGGGTGTGTGGGTGAGGTGTGTGAGTGAGGGTGTGTGGGTGAGGGTGTGTGAGTGAGGGTGTGTGAGTGAGGGTGTGTGGGTGTGAGAGTGTGTGAGTTGATGATGTGTGAGTGAGGGTGAGTGAGGATGTGTGGAGTGAGGGTGTGTGAGTGAGGGTGTGTGAGTGAGGATGTGTGAGTGAGGATGTGGTGAGTGAGGATGTGTGAGTGAGGGTGTGTGAGTGAGGGTGTGTGAGTGAGGGTGTGAGTGATGATGTGTGGGTGAGGATGTGTGAGTGAGGGTGTGTGAGTGAGGGTGTGTGAGTGAGAGTGTGTGTGAGTGAGGGTGTGTGAGTGAGGGAAGGTGTGTGAGTGAGGGTGTGTGAGTGAGGGTGTTGTGAGTGAGGGTGTGTTCCTTTAACAAGATGGACCGTTCAGAGCATGATGGGTTGTACCGTCGAACACCGATCGAAGTTCTTGTTTAAGTTCAATTCACCAAGTGATTAGTGACAGGAAACACCACGTGACAGAAAAGGGAACATAATGTGAATACACGGATTTACATCCACGAAGCCGAATTTACTTTTAATAACATCACAAGTAAGTTCATCGTCTTGAAACGTCCTTAATGGAACGTGGTTTTAATAATTTATTTATTTAAATTCCTCCAAAATAAGGTTCAAATCTCCTCAAGGTGTTTGGGTTGGAC
>CM068963.1:95616019-95627993 GCA_035128595.1 Eptatretus atami | reverse complement strand
AAAGAGAGAGATTGATAGAAAAGAGGCTTTTAATTCACATCAAAAGAGTACATGACAGAAAGTGAGACAGAGACTACCTACAGTATCCCAGCTCAGTTAAACTCTCTCTCTCTCTCGCAAGCAGTTTTGGTTACTTTATATACTTTTTCCTGCTCATCTGTTTCATGATTTCCCCAACTTCCATCAGGTTTATATTTCCTTTCTTAGACATCGTTTTTCTTTGAAGACAACACCCCAGCACTGGTTCCCTCCCTGGCCTGGCAAAGCATTGATCTTTTCACTAGCAAGAAGATCTGTTATTGGTCAGGCAGATTCTTTATCACAATATATATTATCTTCTCATTCTATTGCAAGATGTACCCATTTTGACCTATACCAAAACAGTGTTGATTAATGATCGGGCTTCTCCGAGCTAAAGGCTCAAAGAATGTTGTTACAAGGCCAACAAGAAAGCCAGATGTTTGAGAGAGAGAGAGAGAGAGAGAGAGAGAAGAGAGAGAGAGAGAGAGAGAGAGAGAGAGAGAGAGAGAGAGAGAGAGAGAGAGAGAGAGAGAGAGAGGCTTTGATTAGCAATAATCAAAAACTGTAGCTGACTGAGAGCTTTTAAAATGCTTTGGCTTCCTTTCTTAAATGCTACATTCAATTTAAGAAAGGTAATCCTACTACAAATGGCTGCTCTCATCTTGGGAGCTGTTCAACAGCTCCACATACATACATACATACAAACATACAAACATACACATACATATACATAACATATAAAACATACGCAACATATACATACATATCTACGATATAAATGGCAGTCCTTCTGTCTGTTTGTCTGTCTGTCTGTTTGTTTGTAACCAATAAGCTCCTAGACCAGTGAACCGATCTTGATGAAACTTTACACACATATAGAACTAACATTCAGCTCCAGGATGCGCTCAGTGGCTTTCCCTAAAAATGAAAAAAAATATATTAAAAAAAAAAAAATTCCATTAAAAAAAAAAGGCTTTCGAATAGTGCGCCGGCGTATTAATCGTAACAAAAGGCTTCATGGTTAAAAACGCTGGGTTTTTTGAAATACAAAATGTTCGTATTCGTTGACTTTTTTAAACATACACATTCTCCTCCTGTTATTTGAATTCTCGAACTACACGCGCACGGCAACAGCTAACTGCTGATAGATCTGCTCATGAACGAGCCAGGCAAGCAGAGTCGGCTGCAGAGAGAGAGAGCGTCGCCTAACTGCAAATAGAGCGTCACACCGACGGGCGAGAGAAGCACAAAACTCACGTTCCAGCTTTCTAGGTCCGGGTTTTGCAGGACATCAAGGACAGTTGCCACTGCTGCTAGAAACATTAGTGGCTCAAGGCGCCTTCAACTATGACCTCTCTGAGGATTACGGCAGCATAAAGCCTTCCTTCCATAAATCTGAGGAATAAAAGAAGCCTTCCTAATTTTCTCCATACAACTAATGCCTCAGTCTAACTAGCGTGAGGAAAATAGGGCAAATTTCCCGGGTATTACCGGGTACTTCAGCTAGTACATACATATACATACAAGATGAGAGTTTTAGTGATATATAGATATCGATAGATGTAGCAGATGGGGAGGCCATTTTTCCACGCCATCCCGACATAGAGTCCTAGCGTACTCTCTGATATGTACGCAGTACTCCACTCCACTGTGATATTGGAAATGAACACGTGACTAAATTTTTGTTTGGCGTAAGTTTCATACTTGCTTGCAGCGATCCTCCACACATTGTGCTGCAGTATTTAAATGGTGAAGACAGATTAAGTTCCAATTCCAAAATTGCTGGAGAGTTGTGGGGGGAGAGGAGGGATTCTTCCGTGCACTGCGTAAATGGTGCATTCTGAAGGGATTGTTGAGCAGCGAAACACCAACATATTTGTGTATGTAATAAATAGATGGCGTTTTTTTGTTGTTTCGTTTTTACAACAATAATATCTCCGTAATGACGTGCAAAATTATTATAATTTTAAAGCAGAGGACCTGTTCTCCGAGCGATCTTGTTCCAAGCATGCAACACATTCTTCTGACGCATTCCTTTTTTTGGACAGTGTATAGGCAACTGACAGCTCTGTATACGCAAAAAAAAATAAATATATATATAACCTGGGTTACGTGCATGACGTAAAAGCATACCAACTACTTATAATTCAAAACACCTCACTGAAGTGGAAAACGTGGGGACAGGAATATTGTCCTGTAAATGGTGAACACTTGTAATACCCTCTCGCACCTGGAGGCGGCGCTACACGATACACATTCACATAGAGAATTTGCGTCCCCTCCCCACCAAGACCACCGGCAAAGATTAAAAAAACAAAACACCCGTAGACTTTATTTGGGGTTATGCTGATCCGATACAGCAAGTCTGGATGTAATCAGCCCAGAACTGCGGGAGTATCTCGACAAACCAACACTCAACCACTGGTCCTTTAATTTATAGACAGGATTTACATAAAAAGTTTATCCGCAGGTTTTTGTAAAGGATACGATACATCATTTTAAATATACCAGTGCGGGCCCGTACGTGCAAAAAAAAAAAGGGGGAACAAATAAAATAAAATAAAATAAATAAATAAGGAATTGTGACGTAAATTGTGATGTCATAGCACCCTGTCCTGTCATTGGTTTGGTAAATAAATGGCCATAACTTGGGAAGCACTTGTCCGATTAATATCAAACATTGAAAAGGCACATCCACAGGGCCCCAGCAATATACCTGGGAAGTTTCAATTAGATCGGACCAGTGGTTGTCGAGAAACGGCGGTCGCAGACAGACAGACACACAGAGATTGCTGGAATTTTAGATAGATAAACGTCATATTTATTCCCGTGTCATCCCTCTATATGTGATACTACCGTAGTCCATGATATATAAACCTGTTCCATTTAAAAAAAATTATAGCGAACGCAGTGAGCTTCATACTTAACGCGTGCACGTGAGAGAATAGGAAACAACAACAACACAACAACACAATACCCTGGCTATTTGGAATCCGTGTCGTTAGCTATGACCCTTTTGCTTCCGTTTTTGTTTTGTTTCTGGTTTTTTATCCCCCGCCGCGTGGCGGAAGGGGGATATGTTGTCACCCAGGTCGTCCGGCTGTCCGTCTGTCCGTCGTCCGTCCGTCCGTCAACATTTATAGCTGTGAGTGCAATAACTCATAAACTGTTCGCCATATCGATTTGAAATTTGGGTCACACATGTACCACCTGAAAAGGAAGAACCGCATTGATTTGGGCGTGGCCGGATCCAAGATGGCCGACTGGGGCGGCCATCTTGAAAAAAATGTTTTTTGTAATAAATGGAAAACCGCTTATCTGATTTCAATTATTTTTGGTTACTACGTTCCTCACCCTGGGGAACTTTTTCGAGATGATGACCAAATGGTGTCTTGTTTCCAATTCACCTCCCTCATTATCTGGAATATGTATGACCTTTTTCATTCAATGGCGGGGGATTCCCCATCTCTGATGGTATATTTTTGTTTCCGGTTTTTGTCATGGGGAATGATGCATGCCGGGAGATAAAGGCATCGTCGGAGACATGAAAGACCCAAATAATATCCGACATGGTGTATATTTCCTCCACTGATTTTAATAAAGATATCTCCCGCATCATCAAAAAATAATTTTTAATCGTGATAAAATGATCATCGAATGAAATCCGAATGATCATCCGCTGATCCCGAATCCAGGCCGAAGTAACCGGAAATTGCGTATACAGTTGTCAACAGGTTATAGGTAAAGTCAGAAGTGAATGTAAGAAGAAGTCTACGTTCGCTTCTAGGCTTTGCCTATTCCATATTATTCTGCAGTCTGCACCTTCCTGTAATAATTACCGGTTTTATGGGCGGTATAATTGTTGCGTCTAACTTTAATTAATTATTACATGCTAATCTTTCTCTTCATCAAATATAAAGTTCCTAGAAATTGATGGACTTGATTTATGAAACCTTTCGCGGGGTTTTCATGAAGAACCTGGTTGTCGAGGAACCAACGGAATCATCAGCCGTGGTGACGGTTTCCTGTTAGGAAGACAAAATGGCGGCGGCCGTGCGAGTGGTCGGGTGGGGTGAGCTGCATCGGTGATGTTACTACATTCGGGATTTTAAAAATAATAATAATAATAATGATTCCGGGTTAATGTCTTTGTATATCACCGATCACTTCGTCCTTTATATTTCTAAGAGATGTTGAGTCAGCTGTTTGCATTTGCTCGCCATTTGATATTATCATCCAACAATATATTTAATTTTCAGTATAAAACCCTCGGTTGAAATTATTGTTTTCGAGGAATTCATTTCGACTCGTATGTTGATACTTTTGGTTTCATATGAACATTTACTTCGTGCGGCTGAAGTTGATCAATTCTTCCTAAAGCGAGTCGAGACTGTTCAGGAGTGGGAGAGACGACGAGGTGGTGGTGGTGGGCAGTGGTGGTGGTGGTGGTGGTGGTCAGTCAGTGGATTTAAATTCTGGTCGTGAAGAGGTTGAGTTACCTTCAGGATTGTAGTTTATTCCACTCGTCCATCACTGTTTGTATTTCTAGTATTTCTTGACATCCAGATGGACATGTTGCTTTTCTACCTTCACGACTGAAGGTGAAGGAGGTTATGTTTTCACCCCTTTTTGTCCGTTTGTGTACAGGATATCTCAACAATTTGTGGACCGATTCGGATGAAACTTGGTGGACGGGTTGGGTGTGTGGCCAGGACGAATTGATTCGATTTTGGTGAAGATCCAAATCCGGATCCGACTACTAGAATTCTTAAAGTGATTCTTCACCATTGAGAGATTGGGCCAAAAACGATAAATAGCATGATATCTCAAAAAAGCAAGCCGATTGTTGTCTCAGTGGTTATAAGGGGTGAGCGATCCTAGTGTCCTGAGTTAAAGCCCGTCGCCCGTCTGAATTAATACACCATGGGTTGACTAGACCTGTCATCTCTCCCAAGGTGCTACAAAATATGCATAAATGTACCAGTTCCAGTGTGTGTACTGTCGAGGGGCACTCTGCATCAGCGACACAGTCTCGCGCTTCAAGAATATAGCTACCCGGCAGCTAAAGCTACCATAACGACCACCACCACCAATATTTCAAAAAGTTATGGATGAAGTGGATGAGTTGAATCTGAATGTGGTAGAAAGAACAAAGCTGATTAAATTTGGTCAGTCCAGATGCATATCTCCAGCTTATCAGGGATACAAAACATTAAATGTTCATCCTGGCGTAAGTTTGGAGTTGGTCTCCACTGTTCTTCTAGTTTCTGTGGTCAGGTCTCAGTCTTCCTCTAATAGCTTCAGTGGCAGTTCGCTGATACTTGGATAGTTTGGTGGCCCTGGCTTGTACTTTTTACGGTACCATTGATCCTCTCGAGTGTGTGGACTCAAAATTGCGACACATTATTACAAGGTGTACGAACAGGGATTTTCGAATCTTTAAAAAAAAAAATTTAGTTCAATATTAATGTTTATTAATCTATCAAGGACTTCTTGGCTATCTTGGGAGACTTGTGAAATGAATACTCCCACATTTCCACCCCCCCCCCCCCCGACCGGATCCAGTTCCTCCTCTCTTCATTATCCTTATCCGATAATTTCCCATTTGTAGATGTTGATGTGCTGCAAGCCTTTGTACATGCATCGCTCCATTTTAAAGTGAATTTAATTCATATTTTCATCAAGTTCGAAATGGTTTATGTCTTGTTGTAGGTTTCTTAGCCTTTCTCCTGATACCTTGTGTGCAACTTTAGTGTCATCCACAAATTTTCTGATCCGTCGTCCCCTCGTGTAAATTTTCATCTGAGTCATTCATATAGATCAGGAAGCATAATGGCTCAAGTACTGATCCTTGTACTATAGAGCTTGTAACAACTGCCCACTTTGATTTTGCACCTCAAGCAATTGCTCTTTTTCCGACTTGATAACTGTGCCTTGATCCACTGTCGAACTTTGCTACTTACTCCGTACACTGTAGTTTTGGCAACGAGTCATTTGTTTGGAACTGTGTCAAAATATTTGGCCGTGTCTATGGACAGACAGCACATCGACACGTTTAAAGTAACATTTCGTCGATGTTCCAAGAGATTTGTGGTGCACGAGTTCCCTTTTCTAAAGCCATGCTGCGTCTTACGGATGAGCCTGTGTCTGCCAAGGATGATTGGTAATTCGATTTCGAATGATGTTTTGTAATACTTTTCCAGCCACTCGAGTAAAGCTGATGGGTCTGCAATTCTCGGGGTTTGATCTTGCCCTGAATCGGTTGAGACAATGAACTCGGGAAGTCAGTTCCACAGGCGAGAATAGAGGGGTGTGAAAGAATGGACGTGAGTTTTGAGTTTAGACTGGAGGAGGGAAATGAGAGAACACATGTATCTTGGAAGGGCAGGGGCGGATTGTTGAGAGTGCACGAAGAGCAAGACTAATTTAATCATTCATGAAAACGGCAAGGCCACTAACTGCCTATGTTGAGGAAGGAGACCCGGAGACCAGGCCTGTTGATGCCCCATTCCATTGGCACAGAGTCAGATTCCATGTCCTCAAAGGGGGTGAGATCAAAGGAAGCAGCAGCCCTGGCCACAGGGGGGGGGGGGGGGGGGGGAGGGGGAGACATATTCCACCAGGTGAAGGCTTTGTACGCCGTTCTTCAAAGCTGAGAACAGCAGTAGAAAGACTAACCCCACAGATAATTCACAGGTCGTGGCCGGCCTTGGAGGCCACCTTGGATATGTGATATTCCCAAGACAGCTTATAGCTGATTGTGAGGCCCAGTAGCTCCAAATACTGTGCTGTACTTCTCCCAGAGGCTGACAATGAATAGACGGAGGGATTTTTGCTGGCCAGTCATGATTTGTGAAGGGACAGTGAGAACATGGATTATTCGTGCACTTTTATCCTTTGTAAAAACCATGACGTGCTAGTCACACTAAAACTCTGTGTCATCAGCAGAACAGGGCAAAATGTCATTTTAATTTCTGTATATTATACCAATTACAATGGGAATTCAGTAATATTTCACTTGTGATTAAAACGTGCATTCTGTTTACCAGATCATTGTTTGTTTTGAAAATTAGACTTGTTTTTTTTTTCTTTCTTTTTTTTTCTTGGCTTAACTGTCAACTTCTCTGAATCATACCTTACATTAGGATTTGTTGATTGTTACCGTGTGTTTTTAGGGCTGATGCGTCTTACAGTCCCCATAGTCCAGGCAATGGCTCCTCCCCGGCTAGCCACGTTGAACCCAGTGCTGCGAACCTTCTCTGCGGGTGCTCTACCACCGGCAGCTTTTACAGGAGCTACCGTGCCGTTGCTACGAGCAATGACCCAACAAAGACGAGGGTTTTTCTTTTTGAGGTAACTAGAAGCACCCGCTCACTACGGGAGTCGTCAAGGGGGTCATGTTATTATATTTATGCCTATTTTACTCCAAGGGGTCCCAGGATTACAATGCCAAAAAATGGTTGCGATCGGTTCAGACTAGTTATTGAACGATACCTGGGAACAGACAGACAGACAGAGGTGAATTATAGTCAGATGATGAGATCGTTTGTTATAACAACCCAGAATACTGGCATCTACCTTGTTATCATATCTGATATTAACCTCCGCCATCGAAGATCGGAGGTTACATGTTTTCAACCCCCTTTCTGTTTGTTTGTTTGTTTGTTTGTAACAGTATTACGGAAACTCGACGGATTTCGACGAAACTTCGGTAGGGGGGTTAGGTATGGTCCAAGGATCATGCCATTAGATTTTGGACTTGGCCCCCCCCCCCAAAAATATGTTATTGGAGAAATTTTTTTTTTTTTTGCATTTCTACATGTTTAAGTGATTTCCAACCCCCCCCCCCCAAAAAAAAAATGTTGGAGAAAGAACATACTGCAGCACTTTTGACATCATATTTAATGAATAAGATTTATATGATGACCCAGCAGTATTGGCGGCGGAGGTTTTGCACTCTCCCGAGTGCTCCCCCTCCAGTTAATAGAATGTAATTGTTTTCTCTCTGTAGACGCCTAGCTCGAATCAACCAGAGAGGTGCTCTCCCCAACCCCTCTTGGAATGCTCCCTGTACCTCTTATAAAGTACCTTGTTCCTTAAAAAGATGTAAAACACACTGAATGAAGTTTATTTCTTTCCTATCTGCCTGGACCCACTGTACGATTCACCATTTTGGCTTAGGTCTTCAAAATATTTGTTGTCAATGGCGTGTATCTGAAGGATGGGGAGGGTCACAGCATGACCGAATGTGAAATAAATAATTTATGCAAATCTGGAACTATTTACACAAAGGTGCACCCCCCCCTCTTCCCCATCCCACCCACTGCCCCCTTCCCCGACTGGTTGATGCCCCATCCCGCTCGCAAGCACCCCATCCGAGTTTGACTTGCACCCTGCCCCCATTTTATTTCGAGCGAAGGGTCTGCTCCTTAATTCCTTCAGTTTGTACATCACATGGTCACCTGTTCCTCACTGTCAATACATTAACCTTAGATCACCTTCTGTCATTCAGCTTTATCAAAAATGTAACCAAAATGTTTTGTGCTTGTGCTACAGAAATGCAATTGTTGCTCCAGCTGTTACAACAGTGATGCCTGTAAGATCGCTCATCAAGTGTAGTATGAACAAAGGCAAGAAAAAGACCGTGAAAGCTGTTGTTCATCGCTTCTTCCGACTCAATTGTGGTCTCTGGTTGCGAAGGCAGGTGTGTAGAGCCTTATAAAAAGACTACATTTTCTATGTCCTTCCCCCTGTGTATCTTGTATCGGTGAGTGTCCAAATATTTCCCTCCTTTATGAGAAATCTCCTTTGGGAACATTGTTCATTGCATTATATTAGTCTGGATTTCTTGATTATTACCTCCACCACCGAAGGTGAAGGAGGTTATGTTTTCACCCCTTTCTGTCTGTTACTTGGCCAAAAAATTTTTTTGACACATGTGTTCATCACCTCCGTTTGTTTGTTTGTTTGTGTGTTTGTTTGTCTCTCCGCTCGCCTCCAGCCCAAACCGCTCAACCAATTGTAGTGAAATTTTCACAGATTAATGTCACTGACCTTGCGACGGTCCCGCATTGAAGTTTCGTATAATTTGGTTGACCAAAAAGGTCTACATCGGCCAAGAGGCCAATTTGAGCCAAATTTTCTAAAATCCTCAAATTTCATCTGATTGACTTGAGATTTGAACAGGGTTTGCATATCATGTCAGTGAATTCAACCACCTATTATTTTTGAGGTTATTCTAAGTCAAAAGGTCAACATAGGCCATAAGGTCAACCCAAAATAGGCCAAATTTTTAAGTTTCCAAAATTGTCAATTTTCATCTGATTGACTTGAAATTTGTAGACCATTTGCACATCAATTCGCTAAATTCAAACGCTTATTAATTTTGAGGTCAACATAGGCCAAAAGGACAATTTGGCCAAATTGGGCCAAATTTTCTAAAATACTCTATTTTCATCCGATTGACTTGAAATCTGAAGACCATTTGCATATCAGATCACCAAATTCAACCACCTGCTAATTTTGAGGTAAACATAGACCAAAAGGTCAACATAGGCCAAATTTCTAAAATCCTCAATTTTAATCCTATTAACTTGAAATTTGATGCAAATTGAATGGCTACCCCCTACAAACCATGTTTTTGGGCGTCGTCTGACCCAAGAATTAGGGCTGTCTTCGCCAAGCTCCAATTCAGTTTACGTTAAGGAAAACACAACTCGATTCATGATATAAATTGACCATACGTAGTAAAATTTTATCAGACGGATCAAACCCACGGGCTATGCTTTTCAGAAGACAGACCAAGACAGGACGACAGAACACACACCATCATATATCGAAATAAGTGGTACATCTTTATCTTTTTTTTCCTGTGAATGCCATATATATACTGTAACTTAAGTTAACCTGTTTCATTGAAGATGATTATGTATTAACACAACTTTCTAAACTAATATAATATCTAATTGAATTACAGATCATGCAAATTGTTTTTAGTCAACAAGGAACTATGTTGTTGGTTAGAATAGTTGGTAGCCAATTGTGGAAGGCTAAAGTTAATATATTTTTTAGCATTTTTCCCTTTAAAGCACATTAAGAAATAAAAAGATTGACATAGATCTGTTAGCAGTCCACAGTGGAGTTTATTCGGAGGTTCCAGCAACACGTCTGCCTTGGTAATGATTTTGGATGAAGGCAAAGTGCACGAGATTCAGACAACCTGACAAAGTGAAAGTAGTGAGTGGTGCATCTCATAATTTCCGAACTACATAGTAATTCGCTGCTGAATCCAAATGTTTGTGCCACGTTATTAAGGATAATTCGGCCCAGTCTGGTGCTAGTAATGGTAAGAAGTGTTTTGGAAACACTCACTAGTTTCAATGGCTTCTTCCTCTCCTTATTTCATTTTTTTTCATTCCGGCAGAGGTTGTCCCAATGTAGTTCTGGCCTGTTATTTCCAGAGGTGTTATTTACATTCTTGAGAGTAAATACTTTTAGTATCATTTGTGCGGCAAATGTATGATACAGCTTCTCTGGCCTGGTTATTTTATACGATTAAAGCTGACATATCGGGAGGTGATCAGTGAGACAGTTAGCCTGGGGTGGTTTTTGGCCGTATCTCTCAATGGTGAAGAATACTTAATTAAAATTTAAATTATTCTCGTCCAGATCCAGATTCAAGATCTTCACCAAATCGAATCAATTCTCTTGTCACACACCCAACGTGTCACACTCCATCTCTCCACTCCGCACTCCTGCCCCACACTTTTTGAGACTATCGTTCAATGAATGAATTTAAACCCATCTCTCAATGGTGAAGAATCAATTTTAAATTCTAGTAGCGGATCCGGACCCATGGATTTCACCAAATCAATCAAGTTTGTCCTTGTCACACCACCCTGTCACAAATTCATCTGGATCCGTCCATACTTTTGAGATATCCTGCAACAAACATAAAAAACATGAACTAGATGACACCAAAAATCACTCATAGAGTGACGATTAGCGATAACAGCACAAATGAATGGCACCGGTAGAGCGCATACCTCTCGCAGGTGTAACTAGTTCATTGTTTTGTATCCACTGATGGGCTGGATCCGAACCAACATCAATCCGCTTGTTCTTGTCACTATTCACTCATGCCACGCTTGTTTGTCATAATCCACCACAACTTTTTTGATAATAAGTGATATTTAGTTTTTTGGCCTATCTATAATTTTAGAAATACAGGCTGTGTTGACTTTTGACCTTATAATTGGTGGTTGAATTCAGGCAACCACAGAAATGCTCTTCAATTTTCAAGTCAATCTGATGAAAATTTGAGGATTTTAGAAAATTTGGCCAAATTGGCTTTTTGGGTTATGTTTATCTCAATTAATAGGTGGTTGAATACAGTGAGCTGAATTCAAATGCTCTTCAAATTTCAAGTTAATAGATATTAAAATTGCAGGATTTTAGAAATTGGCTATGTTGACTTTTGTCTATGTTACCTTTTGGCCTATGGTAACACAAAAAGAGTGGTTGAATTCAGTGAGCTGATATGCAAATGCCTTTTCAAATTTCCAAGTTAATAGGATTAAAATTGAGGATTTTAGAAATTTGGCCTATGTTGACCTTTTGCGTCTATGTCTTTTGCTAACCACAAAAATAAGAGGTGGTTGAATTCAGTGAGCTGATATGCAAATCTCTTCAAATTTCAATGTTAATAGGATTAAAATTGAGGATTTTCAGAAATATGGCTGTGTTGACCTTTTGGTCTATGTTTGACCTCAAAATTAGGAAAGGTGGTTGAATTTGGTGATCTGATATGCAAATGGTCTTTCAAATTTCAAGTCAATCTGATGAAAATTGAGGATTTTAGAAAATTTGGCCCAAATTGGCCTTTTGGTTATGTTTACCTCAAATTAATAGGTGGTTGAATTCAGTGAGCTGATATTCAAATGCTCTTTAAATG
>CM068963.1:95594569-95610335 GCA_035128595.1 Eptatretus atami | reverse complement strand
AATGGACAGACAGCACATCGACACTTAAAGTAACATTCGTCGATGCTTCCAAGAGATTTTGTGGTGCACGGTCCCTTTTCTAAAGCCATGCTGGTCTTACGGATGAGCCATGTGTCGCAAGGAGTGATTGGTAATTTCGATTCGAATGATGTTTTGTAATACTTTTCCAGCCACTCGAGTGAAAGCTGATGGGTCTGCAATTCTCCGGGTTTGATCTTGCCCTGAATCGCGTTGAGGACCAATGAACTCGGGAAGTCAGTTCCACAGGCGTAAAATAGAGGGGTCGTGAAAAGAATGACGTTGAGTTTTGAGTTTAGACTGGAGGAGGAAATGAGGAGAACACATGTATCTTGGCAAGGGCAGGGGCGGATCTGTTGAGATGTGCACGAAGGAGCAAGACTAATTTAATCATTCAGAAAACGGCAATGCCACTACTGCCTATGTTGAGTAAGGAGACCCGGAGACCAGGCCTGTTGATGCCCCATTCCTTGGCACCAGAGTCAGATTTCCATGTCCTCAAAGGGGGTGAGCATCAAAGGAACAGCAGCCCTGGGCCACAGGGGGGAGTGGGGGGGAAGAGGGGGAGACATATTCACAGTGAAGGCCTTGTACGCCGTTCTTCAAGCTGAGAAACAGCAGTAGAAAGACCCTAACCCCCACAGATTAATCACAGGTCTGTGGCCGGCCTTGGAGGCCACCTTGGATATTTGATATCCCAAGACAGCTTATAGCTGATTGTTGAGCCCAAGGTAGCTCCAAATGACTGTGCTTGTACTTCTCCCAAGAGGCTTGACAATGGATAAGACGGAGGGATTTTTGCTGGCCAGTCATGAAAATTTGTGAAGGGGCCAGTGAGCATGGATTTTCTGATGCACACTTTTATCTGTAAAAACCATGACGGTGGCTAGTCACACTAAAACTCTCTGTGTCATCAGCAGAACAGGGCAAAATGCATTTTAACTTTCGTATATTTATACCGATTTACAATGGGAATTCAGTAATTATTCACTTGTGATTAAACGGTGATTCTGTTACCAGATCATTGTTTGGTTTTGAAATTAGACTTGTTTTTTTTTCTTTCTTTTTTTTCTTGCTGTAACTGTCAACTGCTCTATCAACCTTACATTAGGATTTTTGATGTTACCGTGTTGTTTTTAGGGCTGATTGCGTCTTACAGTCCCCCATAGTCCAGGCAATGGCTCCCTCCCCGGCTAGCCACGTTGAACCCAGTGCTGCGAACCCATTCTCTGCGGGTGCTCTACCACCGGCAGCTTTTACAGGACGCTACCGTTGCCGTTGCCTACGAGCACATGACCCAACAAAGACGAGGGTTTTTTCTTTTGAGGGTAACTAGAACACACCGCTCATACGGGAGCCTCGTCAGGGTGTCATGTTGTATTATATTTTATGGCCTATTTACTTCCAAGGGAGTCCCAGGATACATGCCCCAAAAAATGGTTGCGATCGCAGCTGTTTTGGCGCGGGTACCTGGGAAAGACAGACAGAACAGATGGTGAATATATAAGATGGATTGATCGTTTGTTATACAGAATACATGGCATTCTACCTTGGTTAGTTATCTGAATATTTAACCCTCGCCAATCGAAAGATCGAGAAGGTTACTGTTTTCACCCCTTTCTGTTTTGTTTGTTGTTTGTTTGTGAACAGTATTACGGAAAAAAACTCGACGGATTTCGACGAAACTTGTCAGCGGGGGGTTAGGTATGGTCCAAGGACTCATGCCATTAGATTTTGGACTTGTCCCCCCCCCCCCAAAAATAGTGTTATTGGATGAATTTTTTTTTTTTTTGCATTTCTACATGTTTTAAGTGATTTCCAACCCCCCCCCCCCAAAAAAAAAAAATGTTGGAGAAAAAGAACTATAACTGTCAGCACTTTTGACATCATATTTAATAATAAGATTAATAAGTTCACTTGAGTGACCCAGTAGTATTGGCGGCGTGCGAGTTTTGCACTCTCCCGAGTGCTCCCCTCATTAATAGAATGTAATTGTTTTCTCTCTGTAGACGCCTAGCTCGAATCAAACCAGAGAGGTGCTCTCCCCAACCCCTCTTTGGAATGCTCCCTCGTACCTCTATAAAGTACCTTGTTCCTCCTAAAAAGATGTAAACACACTGAATGAAGTTTATTTCTTTTCCTATCTGCTGACCCACTGTACGATTCTCCACCATTTTGGCTTAGGTCTTCACCCATATTTGTGTCAATGGCTGTGTATCTGTAAGGATGGGGAGTGGTCACAGCATGACCGAAGTGACAATAAATAATTTATGCAAATCGGAACTATTATACACAAAGGGCAACCCCCCTTCTTCCCCATCCCACCCACTGCCCCCTTCCCCGACCTGGTTGATTGCCCCATTGCGCCCGCTCGCAAGCACCCCGATCCGAGTGAACTTGCCCTGCCCACATTTATTTCGAGCGAAGGGTCTGCTCCTATAATTCCTTCAGTTTTACATTTCACATGGTCACCTTTCCTCCACTGTCAATACATTAACCTTAGATCACCTTCTGTCATTCAGCTTTACAAAAATGTAACCAAATGTTTTGTGCTTGCTGCCTACAGGAAGCAAATGTTGCTCCAGCGTTACAACAGTGATGCCTGTAAGGATCGCTCATCAAGAATGTAGTATGAACAAAAGGCAGAAAAAGACCGTGAAAGCTGTATGTTTAACATCGCTTCTTCCGACTCAATTCGTGGTCTCTGGTTGCGTAAGGCAGGTGTGTAGAGCCTTTTTATAAAAAGACTACATTTTCTATGTCCTTCCCCCTGTGTATCTTGTATTCGCGTGAGTGTCCAAATATTTCCCTCCTTTATAGAAATCTCCTTTGGGAAATTGTTCATTGCATTATATAGTGGATTTCTTGATATGTACCTCCACCAACCGAAGGTGAAGGAGGTTATGTTTTCACCCCTTTCTGTCTGTTACTTGGCCAAAATTTTTTTGACACATTTGTTCATCACTCTCGTTTGTTTGTTGTTTGTGTGTTTGTTTCGTCTCTCCGCTCGCCTCCAGCCCAAACCGCTCAACCCAATTGTAGTGAAATTTTCACAGATTAATGTCCACTGACCTTGCGACGCGCTTCCCGCATTGAAGTTTCGTATAATTTGGTTGACCAAAAAGGTCTACATCGGCCAAGAGGCCAATTGAGCCAAATTTTCTAAAATCCTCAAATTTTCTGATTGACTTGAGATTTGCAACAGGAAGTTTGCATAATCATGTCAGTGAATTCAAACCCTATTATTTTTGAGGTTATTCTAAGTCAAAAGGTCAACATAGGCCATAAGCCGTGAACCCAAAAATAGGCCAAATTTTTAAGTTTCCAAAATTGTAATTTTCCATCTGATACTTGAAATTTGTAGACCCTTTGCACATCAATTCGCTAAATTCAAACGCTATTAATTTTGGGTCAACATAGGCAAAGGACAATTTGGCCAAATGGGGCCAAATTTTCTAAAAATACTCTATTTTCATCCCCGATTGACTTGAATTCTGAAGACCATTTGCATATCAGATCACTCAAATTCAACCACCTGCTAATTTTGAGGTAAACATAGACCAAAAGGTCAAACATAGGGCCAAATTTCTAAAATCCTTCAATTTTATCCTATAACTGGTGAATTTTAGAAGAGCATTTGAATATCAGCTCACTGATTCAACACCTATTAATTTTGAGGGTAAACATAACCCAAAGGCCAATTTGGGCCCAAATTTCTAAATCCTCAATTTTCATCAGATTGACTGAAAATTTGAAGGACCATTGCATATCAGATCACCAAATTCAACACCTGCTAATTTGAGGTAAACATCAAGTTAACAGACAAAAGGTCAACACAGGCCATATTTCTAAAATCCTCAATTTTAATCCATATTAACTTGAAATTTGAAAAGCATTTGCATATCAGACTCACTGGAATTCAACACAGCGTCTTATTTTTGTATACATGCCAAAGGTTAACCATAGGCAAAAGGTCAACATAGGGCCAAATTTCTAAATAATCCTCAATTTTTTAATCTATTTAACTTGAAATGTTGAAGTAGCATTTGCATATCAGCTCACTGAATTCAACCACCTCTTATTTTTGTGGTTACCATATGGCCAAAAGGTTAACATAGACAAAAGCGTCAACATAGGCCAAATTTCTAGAAAATCTCAATTTTAATCCTATTTAACTTGAAATTTGCAAGAGCATTTGAATATCAGCTCACTTATTCACACCACCTTATTAATTTTGAGGTAAACATAACCAAAAGGCAAGTTGGGCAAATTTCTAAAAATCCTCAATGTTCATTCAGATTGACTTGAAAATGAGAGGCATTTTATGTTTGTTGCTGAATTTCAACCACCAATTTAATTTTAAGGTCAAAAGGTCAACACAGGCCTGATTTCTAAAATTGATAGAATAGGGCCAAAAACTAAATATATCACTATATTTCAAAAAGTTGTGGTGTGAGTTATGACAAAACAAGGTTGGATGAGTTGATAGTGACAAGAACAAGCGGATTGGATGTTGGTTGGATCCAGCCCATCAGTGGGATTACAAAACATGAACTGTTACACCTGGCAGAGGTATGCGCTCTACCGACGTGCCATTCTACTTTGTGCTGTTTCGCTAAGTCGTCACTCTATGAGTGATTTTTTGGTGTCGATCTAGTTCATTTGTTTGTTTGTTTGTGTGCAGGATATCTCAAAAAGTTAGGACGGATCAGATGAAATTTTGTGGACAGGTTGGGTGTGTGACAAGGACAAACTGATTAGATTTTGGTGAAGATCGGATCCGATCGACTACTAGATTTTAAAAGTGATTCTTCACCATTGAGAGATGGGGTAAATTCATATATGGAACGATATCTCAAAAGTTGTGGCAGATTCGGATGAAATTGGTGGACACGTTGGGTGTGTGACAAAGAGAATTGATTTCGATTTTGGTGAAGATCTGAATCTGGATCTGGACACGAGAATAATTTAATTTTTTAAGTTGATTCTTCACCATTGAGAGATAGGGCCAAAAACCACCCCAGGCTAACTGTCTCACTGATTCACCTCCTGAATTTGTCAGCTTTAGATCGGTATAAATAAAGGCAGAGGAAGCTTGTATTCATCATTGCGCCACAAATGATACTAAAGTTATACTCTCAAGAATGTAAATAACACCTCTTGGGAAATAACAAGGCAGAACTGACATTGGGACAAACCTCCTCGGGAATGAAAAAAAAAATCGGAAAGTAAAAGAGGAGAGGAAGAAGCATTGAAACTAGTAGTGTTTCAACACACCAGACTGTGAGCGAATACCTTAATAACGTTGCACAAACTTGTTTCAGCATGGTTAATGTATTCATTTTGGAGCACCCTCACTCTTCATTGCATGGTGTTATCTCGTGCACTTGCTCATCCAATCATTAGCCAAGGCAGCTGTGTTGCTGGTCCTCCAAATAAACTGCCACTGTGGACTGCAACACGATTGTCAATCTTGTTTTTCTGTAATGTGCTTTAAAAGGGGAAAAATGCTTAAAATATTACTTTGGAGACTGCAATGGCCGAAAATGTCCCCAAATGCAGCCACAACTAGTTCCTGTTGCAAAACAATTTGCATGTATCTGTAATCATTGATATTATACTTTTTATGAAAGTTTGTGTTCTACACATTTATGGTAACATAAGTACAGTATATTGGTTCACGAAAAAAAATAGTGACCACTATATTCGTTATTGGTGTGTGTTTGTCTGTCTGTCTGTCTGTCCTGAGCATAGCTCCGTGGGTTTTGATCCGATCCTGATAAAATTTTGGTGGGAGGTTTATATCATGATCTAGTTGTGTTTTCCTAGAATGTGGCGCTTGCGCCATTATGGGCGAGCCATGCCCAAAAACATATGTGTTTTTAGGGGCTAGCCGATTTCAATTTGCATCTTCTCCTAGGGGTTTGTCGAATCTGGCAGGGTTTCGGTATTTGGTTAGCCAATGGCACCTGCATAGCCCCACGGAGCTCGATTTTTCATTTTCGTCACAAGGTCACGAACTTAGAAAATTGCGAATTTTGATATAAAAATCCATCTTCTCCTAGGGGGTTTGTTCGAATCTGGCAGGGGTTCGGTATTGCTTAGCCCAATGGCACCTGCAAGCCCCACGAGGTCGATTTTCATTTTCTCCCAAGGTCAAGGTCACAAGGTCACGAATTAGAAAATCGCGAATTTTGACATAAAATCATACGAACCCGCAAACTTGAGAGCTAGGATGACAATATTTTTTATGCATAATTTGAGGTCATTCCCACCTAAAGTCTTGAAACCATTTTGCTCTATCTCAAACACCTTGCCCGTGGCGCCCCTTCAAGTTTGTTTTTACGCCGATTTCATCAAAGTATGGATAAAATCCGAGGAGTGCGAAATGCTAATAGCCTATATGACGTTATATTGTTCTGGAATGTTCCAGAGGAAGTTTTGCACCAAAGGTCATAATCCTTGACCTTTGACCTTTAAAGTTCACAATGTCAAATTTTCAAAGTTGTGGGGAATCGAACTGGGTTTTCGACCTTCTTCGACGAACTAACTCCATTAAGCTATAGCACGTATCCTGCTTCCTTATTTTAATGTCCACAACATTGTTTTTGGACCTTTAAAGGTTATGCAAAGGTAAATTTTAAAGTTGTTGAACGAAACCGGGTTTTCGACATTTTGCAGCTAATAACCTGTCACTCGTACCCATCATGTTGATCATTTTTATAACTTGGTCAAACATTATCACATTTGTCTCATCCTTGACTTCTGAAACAATCTACATCGTCAAATACCGCTCGTGAACCATCGTCTTCTTCAAACTTGTCATCCTTAATTTTATGACATTACAAAATACCATGAGCAATATCCAAGCTCAATCATCCCTTTAAAAAATTTGTCTTTACCTGCTCTCCAATAAGTAGCTTTAACTCAAAAATATGTTGAGGCCTATCACTTTGGTAATGCTTTGAAGGTGTGAAGGTTATGTATTTGTGAAAGGAAAGCAGTGTTGACCAAAGGACGATGTTGTGCTGTGCAGTCCGGATACAAGAAAAGACTATGGCGGAAAAGGCCAAAGCAAAGAAAACGTCTACGGGAACACATTTTGTGCAACAAAACACAGAGTAAGAAGCTGGCAAAATGGTGACAAGTTTCTGGAAGCGCGCCAGTGGTATGTCGGTGACCCTTTCAGATGTACCATGACAGACACAACTTTTTGCCATGACATGACACGTCGCCTTTAAGTCTGTCTTGATGTCTATAAGGTATTATAATAAAAAAAAAAACACACAACATGCCGTGATACTTTCGCAACACGGGTCATTCTCACTGATGTATATGGCCTCCTCAAGGACTTGTTGAAAAATACCGATGCAGATGTCTCCTGTACATTATCTTAATAAACGTTTGTTTTAGTTCCCCTTCAGCTCTTGATTTAGTTGAAATGTTTTTGTTGCTTTGCAAGGTTGATCAATTTGCGTCTGATCTGCTGGATAAAGAAAAGTGAGCGAAATGGGTTTTCTTCGATATTGCAAATGTATTATTTATTTATTGTTCATGAGAGTATGGTTATTTATATAGATTCGAATTTGTTGTGGATGATTAAAATGTATATCATTTGAAAGGAGGTTAGGTTATGATGCAAAACTTAGAATGAATCTAGCTATACTAAATGAGGTACTGCTCAAACTAGTATACTTTATTTTTGGAGAAGTTATATTACAATTTACATTATTTATATTACTAAATGTTTGTGACAGCTGCCGGTGCTACTTGAATGGACCAAATTGATCTCATATTATGGGGTTGACCATGGCTGCTAGAGCATGTATCCTTGATGAAGTGATGAAGCAACTGCTTGATGAAGGTATTATTAATACCAGCAGATGAGAAAATCAGCTTAATATCTGTCAAAGGGACAGCATTAATGACTGATGCAATACCCTGCATATATGAAGCACCAATCTGACAGTTTCAAGTCAGACCAGGAATCGAACACAGACGATACAATCAAATCTCTCGAGCTGCACATCCTGTCAGACATACTAATTACTTGTATTTTGTGTTATCATTATTTCCATAAAGTAAAAAGCAGTTATGTCAGCTTAAAGAACATGACAAATATACTTCCTCGAGACAATGAGCATGCCATGTCTCCAAATATAAACCATAACAGATCCATGTCTCATCCAGGGTGTGCCATAAAAAGGTAAACAAGAACCCATCTCATAATGCAAAGTCCACCTGTGTCCTCAAACTAAAGTTGACGACAACAACAGCTAACTTTTAAAAAATATAATTAGCTTTCTCCATGTTTTCATGACAAATGTTTTGTTGAAAATTTGATGACAAAAGCTCAAATGATGAAAAAAGGTTGCCACTGATGAACCAGACAGAATCTGCCTTATAGAAACTTTTCTCCCTCAAGACGTCTCTGACGCCCAATTATCTCTCCCTGGTTACTCCCTCCTCGTATGACAGACCTGATCCTCGTCCTGGTGGAGGAGTTGCTCTCTTCATCAAAGACTCTATTCCTCACTCTCCATGCACTGCCCTCACACCCCCAGGAATACCTCTGGCTACGGCTTCCCTTCCACTCCCACCTCATGTTTATATGTGTGTTGTACCATCCACCAAACAGTGATGACTCCATTACGCCTCACTATCCGAAAACATGGACCAACTTCTATCCTCTCATCCAAATTCTCTCTTCCTCACATGTGGTGACTTCAATTGTCATCATGCCAGTTGGCTGGGTGGGTACCTTCTCACCTGTCATGGCACTTCAGCAAAAGACTTCTGCGACTCATTGGGACTGACTTAATCGGTCAACTTCCCGAGCCGGATCTCAACCAACGGTACTCCATCTCTTCTGGATCTGATTTTGATAAATTTCCCTGAAAACATCTGCTGTTCTTCCTCCACTCCAATCGGTTCTTCTGACCACGTCCTTGTCAAAGTGGACATCTCAGGCTATTATCAGAGATCCACCTCAGCACCGTCGAGTCTGGCATTTCACTCAGGCTGACTGACAGGGTCTACAAGCAGCCATCAAACTTTTAGACTGTCTCCCATCGCTACTTTCTCCAACATCAACTCATCCGGGAATTCTTTCAAAGAAACTTGCTCTGTCTCATGCACAGATTTATTCCCTCTCGTCTTCAGTTGTCCTACCCTTCCTCCGCCAATGGTTCACTGAAGCTTGTGCGAGGCAGTTGTCCTGAAACAACTTGCCTTTGCCTCATGGAAAGCAAACCCAACTGAGGGTAATCTCAGTTTCTTCCATAAATCATGGAACAAGTGTGTATCTACCCTCAGGAGAGCCAGAAAACAACATCTTTCTGATCTCAAGTCTGAACTCTCAAACCTCTCTCCCTCCTACAAATCCTGGTGGCATCTAATCAAATATGTTTCTGGTGTATGATCCCCCTCCATCCCCTCCCTTACCTCAAATGGCTGCACTGCTGATACTGCAGGTAAAAAGGCTGAATGCCTAAACTCGGTGTTTGCATTGAAATCTTGTGTTCAAAACCCATCGCTTTCTGTACTTACCTTACGCAGTCGCATCCAGCTGTCCCTGGACCCTGTGTCCTTTTCTTCTGACAAGGTGGAGAGCTTACTGTCAAACCTCGACTCAGATTCTGCAACCGGTCCAGACGGCATCACAGCCCACGTTTCCTAAAAACCTGCTCCTCTGCTCTTGCTCACCCTCTCTCTGTTCGATTCACCCTCTCATTTGCTCAAGGCCATCTGCCATCTGCTTGGAAATCAGCAACATTACTGCTCTGCATAAAAATGTGCAAAAACAGATCACTGCAACTCAGAGCAATCAGCCTTCTCCCAATCAACAGCAAGATTATGGAATCATCATTGCTTCAGACATATAATCCTTCCTCTTCTCCAATGGCTTGATTTCCGAGAATCAATTTGGTCAGACCAGGTCACTCTACCCTAGAATGCTGCTTGTCTCTCCCAACAAGATGAGAAATATTGTACCCCTCCTCCTTCTCTCTAAGCCGGGACATGAAATCAGAGCCAGATCCCTCGACATATCACGTGCTTTTGACATGGTCTGGCATCCTGCCCTGCAAACCAAACTCTCTTCCTGTGGTATCCAAGGCCATCTCCACTCATGGCTTGCAGACTTCCTCTCCTGTTAGTCAACGTGTGGCCCTAAATGGAGTTCTTTCATCCCCTCTTCCTGTCCAGGCTGGAGTTCCTCAAGGTAGCGTTCTGGGCCCTGTTCTTTTTCTGGTTTTCATCAATGATCTCTCCGACTCTCTGGAAAATCATCTTTATCTCTTTGATGATGATTCCACCCTCTGCCGTACCATCTGTCATCCCTCAGACCAGCAAGCAGCAGCTTCTTCACTCACTGCAGATCTGGATAAAATCACAAACGACTCCAACACGTGGAACATGTCTTTCAATCCTGCCAAATCTCACACTCTCACTATGTCTCTGAAAGGACCGTTTGGACTGGCAGGGTCTACACTCTACACCCTGATGGAGTACTGCTCTCCCTTCTGGGCTGGTGCTCCTGCCTCTCACCTTTCTCGGCTTCATGCTGCTCGGCTTCATGCTTCATGACGGGCAGCTACACGAGAAACAAAAACTCGTAACGACACCAGTGGCTCGTGAAATAATTATATAATGTGAAATATTTGTACAATCCTCATGTTTCAATACATAACCAAGTGCTAAATATGACATCCCCCTTTGTTTTATACTTTTTCTTATATGCCGCAACAGATTACGCACCACCTTCTGAAGGGTATCTTGCTTATCTCCTGAGATTATCTGAATACGTCATCATTCAAATCAGCAGTTGTGGTTTGTTTCAACTGAAACACTCTTCCTTTGATTAGTCCCCATAAAAAACAATCTTGCAGTGAAAAGTCGGGGCATCTGGGAGACCATGGGAATTCAATTCCCTGAAATCTACAATTTTGTTTATTCCTCATCCAATTAATCCAAATAATGGTACTCATCAGAGAAAATGTTGTCATCGATACTGAGATCTTCATTCTCCAGTGCTTCACAAAAGCAGTTAAAAAACCCATACCGTCTTCTGTGATCATTTTCATCAATTGCTTGTAAAAGCTGAATTCCTTTAATATTCATCACACTGATATGCGACTGATTCCTGTTTCAGCTGAGAGTCGTCTTGGTGATTTTCGTGGAACTTCTCTCTTTGCGTTTCCATACAGCTTCAATTGTCTGAACACGAACACGCCATCCTGAACACGAACAGCCCTTATTCGTGTTTCGTAATGAGACTATATTTCATCTTTCGCCATAATACCTTTGTTGTTTTGTGAGCAGGTACATGAGATGCTGGGTATCTTCTCTGAAATGCTCTCTGCACTCTCTTTGTTGATTTTGTTTCAATGTACGTGCCATAACCAAAGTGCTGCTCGATGTTAAATTCCCCCATTATTTTAATCCGACTATTAATCTGCAATTGGTCACTGGCTTTGACACCAATACAATATTTATTTATTTTTTATTAGACATGAAAGGTATGAAAAAGCTACATATTGTCGAACCCCGACATTCGTGGATTCGACATTCGCGGAATTTTTCAGGAATGTACCCCCCGCTAATGTCGGAGTCCGACAGTATATTGAACAAACAGTTTCAAATAGAGCACCTCACCGCCTTTAGAGTATTTAAATTGCATCAGATTCGGCAATAAATGTGAATTGTTGCTCTCAGCTTGCTGGCTCGATGACAGAAGATTCCATTTGCATTTTTGCCCCCCACTTCCTTTCCCTGTTTTGAATCCCATGTGAGCATGGGCAACTTACTAGTACCTGTAAAAATAAATAAATTTTAAAGAAAAAAACAATTTCACAGGCAATTTAAGGAAATTAGAAATCTATTCACAACCACATTACATAGAAAATCTTGGTATGAGCAAATGTTGCCCTTTTTGTACTTCGTCATCCTATACTTGCAAGAAGAGATTTTATCAAAATCAAAGCAGCGGTTCAATGATAAGGAGCAGAAAGATTCCACTTCAACCAAGGTGCCTCATTGCTTACCTCCTGTCATTAAGATATCTCTACATAACTAGAAGGGCATTTGGGCACTAGAAGGGCACCTCCACCACGCAAGGCCTGATCCACGAGAACGAACATATCGGACCCAATACATTTTTGAAATATCATGCTATATATAGTTTTTGGCCCATTCTCTCAATGGTGAAGAATCACTTTGAAAATTAAATAATTCTCGTATCCGGATCTGGATTCGGATATTCACCAAAATCGAATGAATTCGTCCTTGTCATGCACCCAACGTGTCCACCGAGTTTCGTCCGAATCTGTCCACAACTTTTGGAGATATCGTGTTATCTATCGTTTTTGGCCCACCTCTCAATGGTGCAGAATCACTTAAAAATTCTAGTATCCTGATCTGGATCTTCATCAAAATCTAATCAGCCCATCCTTGTCACACACAGAACCTGTCCACCAAATTTCATCCTGATCCGTCTACAGCTTTTTGAGATATCATGTGCACAAACAAATAAACAAACAGACAGAAATGGGTGAAAACATAACCTCCTTCACCCTCGGTGGCAGAGGTAATAAGGTTTGTGTGTTTTTGACAGGATCCCAAGCTCGTAGTGTAGCTGCCACACACATCTCACACATATAGACATGATTTTCATGTCTGATTTTCAATTTTTCTTTTGACAGACGAATACATGAGACGCAACACAGGACTGTTGGATGACACGAACACAGCCACTAAGCTTGGGGGAAGTGCCATCACTTCCCGGGCCACTCTGGGTTCCAGCGACACCACAACAATGACATCGCCTTTCTCACCACCACTCAGCATAACATTTTCTAATAAGGAATTTCCTCTTCCTCATGGATGCCAACCTATTGGGATTGTCCGTGCTGCTTATCCTTTTAAATGCTGACCATCATTGAAGGAAGCAGCATGTACCATTTTTATACGCCCGATATATATATCGGGGCGTATTATGTGATACCGGTCGTCCGTCCGTCCATCTGTCTGTCTGTCCGTCCGTCTGTCCATTCCTGTCCGCACTCTAACTCCCAAAGTTTTCAACTTTCACGTTTCATATTTGGTACATACTAGGTACAGACTGTGGAGACGGTGTGTCGTGACATACGTTCGTCATCTAAAGTGGTTGCCATGGCAACCAGGATGCTGTTTTCCATGTAGTAGCACAATTCTGTATATACCTTCTTGTTCATTCTTTGGTATGACTCGGCCAAGGTTTTAATCGCCGACCTCCCAGACTCAGAGCTAATGCTCCAACCATTACACCACCGAGTCCGTTTGCAAATCATTGGGACATTGAAAAAGTGAGGGAGGGCAGGAGCGAAGACATTTTGGGAATGTGGTTGGGAGGAGATGGTAGTAAAGCATTAAAATTATAAATGAATGGAGCAGATGGAAACATTTAATGGTTGGAAAAAGTAAAATATTCCACAATTAAATGGAATGTCAGCACAACTTCTAAATTTGTAGTTGTCGATTTGTTTGGGCTGGTAGAATACCCTTGAACTATAATGTACCTATTTGCCTCTGAACTGTTTCGCCTGGGTTCGAATCTTGTTCCAGTTTTTAACCGTCACCCTGGTGTTTCGCACGCAGGGGGATGTATCACTGTGTGCCATCAATTGGATGGACGTTGAGCAGGAGGCAGCGCATCTTTGTTAATGACATAGGCCGGCACTGGTTGATAATAATAAACAAACTAGCAGTCTTACAGTACAACAAATCATTATTTACAGGTACAGTGCGAACATGCTTCTCAACAATCAAAATTAAACTACACCTGGCTACACCAAATTCCAGAATTGAGCTTCCCACCTGATCTACCGTCAGGTATGTTGCTCTGTTCTGAATTCTCTGCCTCGGTTTATTTGGTTTATAACTAAAGTCATGTGTAAACTGAACAACCTCTATTTGAACAAATTTGCAAAACAACAAACAAACAAACAAACAAAACAATTCCACAATGGATAAAATATGAGAGGCTACAGCTTGGCATTGTGTGTGGCATCAATCTTTAAACCTTTTGGTTGTATTCGCCTGGTTAATTCATGTGACACACCTTTCCTCCCAGACGGGTAAGAGGGACCAAAGGGCGAAGCCTGTGACGGCACATTCTTGTTTCTTTATAAATCATTCGACGACAACTACTACTACTCTTCCTCCTTTTCCACCTTTCTCCATATTCTTCTTATTTATCCTCATTTGTCTTTGTCTTTCTCCTCTTCCTCCTTCTACTCCTCTTCCTTTTTTCTTCTTTTTTTTCCTTCTTTCTCCTATTCCCACCTTCGTCTGGGGAAAAATATTTTGACCCGGTTAGCCAGACCTGAGTGAAGGTGGTTTGGGCAAGAATTTGTAATTTTTTTACGGTGCCGGCGATAACTTGCCGACGCGTCGTCAAAGACGCCGTGGGATCTTCAATGGCCACCAGCTCGTGCTATAGGAGAGGGGACACCCATCTTAACGTCCAGCCAAGGAACCCGATACTTTGTGATACAACAGCCTGCTTCCAAAGCATCAATCCGACATTTTTGCAGTCAAGTCGGGAATCGAACACGAACGAAGCTCTAAGGTTAACGCACTACCCTGCACCATGCCGTCTGCTTCGAGGGAGAGGTAGACGGTAGACCCGCAGGTATTGTTTCACTTTGAGTGATTTGTACAACCGAATGGACCTCACACAGGCATCATGGTGTTTCACCTGGAAAAGCAGGTCGTTGGGGGTAACTTAGGCCTAGGTCACATTTGCCACGGCGGCCATGGGGTCTCCAAAATCACGGCCATTAGCAATTATACGGCGGCCGCAGTATTTCCACGGTCACACAATGTAGCAGTCACATATGTTTTATTTTTCGGGGAGCCGCACGGCGTATTTATAAATTGTGGAGACCGAAAACGTGGGTTGCCGTACGGTCTTTGATTTGATGTCGCACGGTGACCTTAGGGCGTTCCTGCGGCGCCAATAGAATTTTCAAGGCAGACGCAAGGCGACTGCAGGGGGCCCTAAGGCGAACGTGCGGCCAGACGGACGGTAACGAATGGGTTAATTTTTTTTTTTTTTTTTTACCAGTTTTTTGTTTCGGCTTGTCGAATTTCTACGGCAAACGTAGAAATGAAAAAAATTATAACTCCGCGTTATAATTCCACGGCGACCTTACGACCTGTAAAATATAGCCATACGGCGTAGGGCCACCCTGAGGCCACCTCAGAACTCTGCGGCCGCCGCACGTTTCTGTCAATTCAGAGGGGCGTACGGCCGCCGTATCCTCGCCGTAGAGCAAATGTGACTTAGGCCTTAATGATCCAACAACCATGGTTAGAACTACTTTTAATCCAGATAGACCCATCATGCACCACGGAATGAGTTGCAAGTGTAATGGGGACAGCATCTCAGGGTAATTATTGTTATGAACTCATGCCAGTCACGCTGCCGCCTGGTGTTTCGCCGGCGGGGTGTTTCACCACAGTGTCCCGTTTGCTTGCATTTGTGGTGAACGTTAAAACATCCCAGGGTCTTTCACAAAGGATAGGCCGTTGCGTGCTGTTACCCCCTTAAACAAATTCCTGCCCTGATTATCCAAAAGCATTCTCTCGTGGCATGAGACTGCTTCAGCAACATCGACGTCCTGCCAATTGCTTTGGTTCACCATCGCCGTGCCGTATTAGACACTATCTTGTGGCCATGATGGAGTAGTTAGCGTCGTCGCAAAAA
>CM068963.1:95572449-95585065 GCA_035128595.1 Eptatretus atami | reverse complement strand
TGACCTTAAAGTTCACAAAGTCAAATTTTCAAAGTTGTGGGAATCGAACCGGGTTTTCGACCTTCTTCGACGAACTAACTCCAATAAGCTATAGTACGTATCCTGTTTCCTTATTTAAATGTCCACAACATTGTTTTGTGACCTTAAGGTTATGCAAAGGTCAAATTTTGAAAGTTGTTGAACGAAACCGGGTTTTCGACATTTTGCAGCTAAACCTGTCACTCGTACCACATTATGTTGATCATTTTTTATAACTTGGTCAAAAATTATCACATTGTCTCATCCTTGACTTCTGAAACAATCTACATCGTCAAATACCGCTGTGAACCATTGCCATCTCCAGACTTGTAAGACTCGTTATTTCTTTCAATTATCAGATTTCACAACAGATTGCAACACTTTATTTAGTAACGGACGATGTCCAATCCTCAAAACCGAAATAATATTTCGATGATCTACTAGCCCGTGATGGTATATCGTTTAAAATTGTATCATTTCATGCATTAAATCGCTCCAAGCTCTGAATTTGAAACAATAGTACTTACAAAAGTGATGTTTACAGTGATTTGTAGCTATGACGAAGAGGCATTCGATAATATAAGTGAGGAAAGTTGGGGGGGGAACTTTATCATAAAGAAATTGTTCTGGCTTGTTCTAAGTCAGCAATGTTCAGCAGGCCAAAAAAGGCGGCTTCAGACCCCAGCAAGGTACCGAGGAAGTGGTGACCGAGGATGCGCCTGTTAAGGGATATAATTAAATAAGGACGTTAATTATTTTAAAAAGGGGTGTTTAATTAACCCAAACATCCAGTTTTCACTCTTGCACTTCCTTGGAGTTTTCTTCGTATGCTTGTAAAGTTTGTCTGCTAGGTTTCATGGTTTTGGAGTTATGGAGGAGACACACGCACACGCATACACAAGCAATGTATAGATATAAATGATAATAATGTAATTGCCAATTGAACCCTCAATAAAAAGGACAAAGCATTTGAAGTCATAAATGTACGAGGTCTTGATGTGAATTCTGGGTGTATTTTCCACCAGCTTTTTGAAGTTGGGAGTAAGGCAGGTTCAGGTACTCAGCAGTGAGGTTTACACCTATCGGTCTGTTGCGTTATTTGATTTTGATGTCTCCCATCACATAGGACTTACAGCATACCTTTCTAGAGTTGGTGGAAGTCTCATTCACATCAACTGATTCAGAACCTTGCAGAGATTCGTTCACAGAATCCGATTCCGCTAAGAGTGATTCTTTATAAGTTCCCGTATTCTCTTGAAGTTCTCACCGAGCCCTAGCTTCTGTTTGGGAATTTAAACCTCCGCCATCGAAGATGGACGGAGGTTACTGTTTTCCACCCTGTTGTTTGTTTGTTTGTTTTGTTTGTGAACAGTTTTACGGAAAAACTCCTCGACGGATTTCGACGAAACTTGGTGGGGGATTAGGTATGGTCCAAGGATCATGCCATTAGATTTTGGACTTGGTCCAAAGTCCATATGGCTGCTATGGCGGCCATTTTGAAAAAATATTTGAATTTTTGTTTTTGCATTTCTACATGTTTTAAGTGATTTCCAATCCCCCCCCCCCCCCAAAAAAAAAATTGTTAGAGAAAAAAAAAAAATTTTGCAACTTTTTTTCACAAAATTTCGATTTTTTTTTTTTGCATTTCTACATGTTATAAGTGATTTCCAACAAAAAAAAACATGCCAAAATTATAATTGCGGCTGATTTTGGAACTTCAGGTGGATATACCCACGTAAAATCAATTTCTGTCTCAAGGAATCTAGTTCTGACGAATGAATTGAGTATGTAAAAGTTAAAAGTAAAAGGGAAAGTTGCAAACTATAACTCTGTGAGCAGTTGACGTCAAATTGAATGAATAGGATATCAGGTTCACTTGAGTGACCTAGCAGTATTGGCGGCGGAGGTTTTGCACTCTACCGAGTGCTCCCTCTAGTCTTGTTGCAGTTTTTGTTGAGATCTGTTTGTTAAATATGTTGGTCATTGAAAAATTATTTTGGTGACACTTTATACTGATACGAGATTGTTTGTCTTAATATTTTGATCTTTTCATTCAATTTCCGATGTCCAGGTGTTTGTCATTTTGATTTGTCTCTGCTCATTTCCAACCTGCCATTGAGGCTTTTCGTCGTTGTTTGTAATTCAGATACATTTGGATGTTGTTGCACGAGACCTCAGCAAACCTTATGAAATGATTCATAGGGCATTTTTTGTATACATTGTCGAGTTTTGTGGAAGAAGCTAAAGCAAAATGGAAAGGGGGAAACACCAACAGCAGAGTATAAGTGAGAGTGAGATCAAGGGAGGGGAGAAGGACATGTGGGGTGAACAAAGTTGCACACAAGTTGAATGAAACACAGCAGAAGAGGAAAGGAAAAGCTGGAATGAAACAGAAAAGCAACAGATGAAAAGAGGGGGGGACGGGGAAGAATCACAATACCTGGAAAAAGGGAGTGCTTGGGAATGGGTCATATGGGGTAGATAAGATCATGGTATGGATGTGGGATGAGCTGAGGTACTGGTGAGCGGCTGTCTTGAAGTCCTGGAGGGCAAATGGGACTGAACAGACTGGAGAAGTTGTTTCACAGGTGAGAGAAAAGAACAAATGAGACTTGGTTCCATTGTGACTTACTTTTCAATGTTTCATTTACTTACGTATAACTACAATAGTTCTAAAGAGCAAGATTAATCCAACTACTTGTTACCCATAACATCACTCGAGAGTTCGTATCTGTTTGTGTTTAGTCATTCGTGGCAAAACGGACTATTGAAGGTGACATTAATCTTGGACTTCTGCAGTCTTTTACAATTTCTGAAACTGCCGGTCATTGTTTTGCCAAATGTCTTGGAATGGGAATTTCCATTTCAAACGTTTGGGAAAAGTGTCAATAGATTTCAACAACTTATTTGTTGAGAAATGTCATGTCCATTCTTTAAGCTGACCACTCACTTGAGCAATTGGGATGACAAGCTGGCCTAGAAGTATGCATGCTCACCTCTAATCTGTCTAGCCTGGGTTTGAATCCCGATCCAACTATAAATTGTCATCCGCGGTGTTTCACAGACAGGGTGATTCATCAATGTGTTTGCTATCCTCGGATGGACGTTAAACTGAACATCCCATCCGCGGATTATTTGGTGGATGTTAAAGATCCCCCAGTGTCCTTCACGAAGAGTAGGCGAGCTATCGCCGGCACTATGAACAAGTTCCAAATCCTGCCCTAACCAGCAGACTTGCATTAATTGCATCAGCGCCACAGCCACGCCCTCAGCCAGTGATGCTACCCTACAGCCTTGTGCTGCATACGAACGAATCAGAAGACTGGAGCAATTTGTCTACTAATCCCTGATGTTTCGCTGAAGTCTCCACGGCTTCACCACATATAATTGGGTATGGTGTCGGGTTAGACGGTTCGTTAACACAAACCCCACAGATGCCGAAACGATCTTTACCTCCGTCATCTGTGATGGACGGACGTTGGTAATGTTTACACGTCTGTCTGTCTGTTTGCATGCAGGATATCTCAAAAGGTTGTGTACGGATTTGAACGAAACTTGATGGACAGGTTGGGTTGTGCGACGAGGATGAATTTATTCGATTTGGTGAAGATCCAAATTTGGATCCAGGTGGAGGTATGTGCTCTACCGAGTGCTCTCCTTGTTAAATTACTATATTCAATTGCTATCTCTAAATTATGTTCTTTACTTTTTCGTTCCCCAAGGATCGTTCCAATAACAGCCGAACCTGACAAGAAAACACGTGGGAGAAAAGGTGGGAAAACATTTCTTATCATTAAAAGGGGGTTTATTGAAATAATACAGGGTTTGAGTGAGACAGGACCCTATAAATATAGATGATGAACGTAGCAGTCGACAGACGCAAACCATGGATGATGAGACATGCAAACTTGTGCACAAATAAATAAGGCTTAGCCCAAGTAATGGTGCCAAATACCGGACTCTCACAAGGAACAGAGGCAGGCACGAGTTTGTGGATGCAAGGCGCCGAAGCACAGGGTGAAGTGCGGCTCAGGGTGTGCAATGTATTGAGTTACAGGAAGTCCTACGGAACAATCTTGCCTTATTCTGCTTTCTAAAGGATGCTCATTGCCTCCTCAGTGCACATCTATGGTTTCTCTGATACAAGAGTAGATCTATCCGACGTGAACACTCGGTTTGGCTAAAGTCTAACACAACCAAGTTATGGACCTCCCCCTACCCTTCTCCTTTAATGTAACAATACCTTATTTTGATTGAGAATTTCCCCTTGACCAGCATGAGTCAGAAATGCTCGACTGCTTGAGTGAATCATTGGTGACTGAGCAAATCCATTGACATCACATCCATGATTCTCGCAATATATCCACATGGATTTCCACACATTTGACATCCCCTGAGTCGGGGTAAGGCAAACATTTTAGTAGAGCTGTCTGCTCAAATCAGAATTGGATTTTGTCTGTTTAATTTTGATTTTACCACCGAGATACATAAAGGATATGTTTGCATCAGTGCATGCTCGTATCAGTGCCGAACACCAACTTGTGTTAAACAGTCTTGAATAACCGTCAAGGATTCGCACGGATGGATTACCCTCGTGAGTGAGTGGCTGGCTTAACATTATATTTAATATAAAAATGCTCTGAATGCACTCTTGTAGATATCATGGAGGACACAGTCCATCAACATAAAGATCTTCTACCTTACCCTCTTAATTTTGCTTCAATCGAAGGTTTGTGTTTTCTTTCCCCAAATGTAGAAGAACAGATAGTACCACACTTGCAGCAGGAGGGTATTGTCCACGTTCTTGTAGATATCACAGAGGACATGATGTTTCTGAACATAAAAATGTCTACCTTGTACCCTCTTGACATTTTTCCTTCAAGAAGGTTTTTGTTTGCTTTCAACCAAAATTTAGATGTGCAGATCATGGTACTGCACCTTGCCAGCAGGAGGGGTGTGGTTTGTAGTATTTGGGCATTATCTGGATGTAAATGCAGAATATTGAACCTGACCCTGCCAACTTTGCCTTTTTAGGTGGCATCGGGGTTTCCACACACACTCAAAGATCATAAATCCGATGCTCTGCTGTGTGTAGCTGGAGGATGGGCTGGAGGAAATGCCAAGGCTAAAGGTTTGTATTGTACAATACATTTATGTGGTACTTTAATATTAGCTGAACACAAGCTGTTTTTTATGGGTTTTTTTATTTTAACAAGTTAAGTCTTGGTTTGAATGCACACATTGGAATAGTTTGGTGTTTTTTGTAGATTTTATTTTTTTTCAGTGATTCAATCTTATCGAGGAATTCATAAGTCGATGATATAACCGATAAGCTTATTAGGGCAGAAAGATTTATGTACGACGTGGAATTTGACCCAGCACCTTCCGTGTTAGCAATCGGTGCTCACAGCACTATTCCATCTCTATGTCACCAATTTACCTTAGCTTCTGTCTTCTCCTAGATATGGCAACATGTATATGGTCCTTGGATTGAGGCAGATATGTGACATCATACCCTGCACTACAGCACTCTCTAAGAGCACCGACCTGATGCTGAAGCAGAGTATTTGGACATCCACCATTGCAGCCAGTGTGGCTCTCGCATCTCAAGGATGGGGGGCTTCTGCAGCTCACAGAGACAAGCTGCCCTCAGTGGCACACCTGGTCTGGTTTTTTTTTGTTTTGTTTGTTTTTCCTGCATCAACATCCACAACCAGCTAACTCGTTTATGCCTCATTCCGAGAATTGGTTGGATTGTAATTACTTTCCTCTCCAAGGTCTAAAGGCGCTGTCACCACTTGACGATTTAGCCAGCAATGGCAACGTATAAAAATGTATGTAAATAGTGGCGTACGCTGAAATTTTGATGTTTTTTTTTAAAGTTTTGGTTGTATTCATAACGTGTTGGTCGTATGCATAACATATTAGTAAACGGGCACAGAACGTTTGTTGTCTTATAGATACTCTATACCAACGAATGCTTGGCCTGTTGTCGGCGTTCACGAACCTATGCCCAACGATAGTTTAACTTGGGCATAGCGTGCTGCACGTATCGCCGACGAACTCGTGGCATAGCCTGTTAAAAACCTGCCGCACGCCGATTTAAATCATAACCGCCTGAGAATTGGAAGTGTCACATCGCAGTCACACTTGACGATTTAGCCAGCGTATGCCGACCTATGAAAAATTTGCCAAACCAAGATGGCAACACTCGAATACGGTATGGTAAGTTGTGTATACGTTAAGAGCACGCTGAAAAAGGATGAAATATGCTGTCATATTTCGTGGTATGTCTCGTACGTCGTGAAATTTCAAGCATGCTGAAAATTTACGACGTACTCGCCATATGGCTCACACTTCCGCTATGCGGGAATAAGTTGTAGGCACGATATGCGATCGTTGACACACGTCGACACAAGTTCCTTGTTAAGTTACTCAATAAGTCGAAACACGTCGAGGTAATGTTTTGCATACCCGAAACTTATTTTCTCCGTCAAGGCACATTTTCTTTTTTTCCTCCTTGGCTCCGTGAAGGCACGTGACGAAATATCTGATGTTGTTGTTGTTTTTGTTTTTTGCTTTTTTTGTTAGTCTATCACGAATTTTTTAAATTATATTTGGACATTTGTTTAAGTTTCGACGTCGACGTGACAATATCCTCAAACAGAAAATATTCACAGAGGAGGAACTAAGAATAAGACATGAGCAAACTGAAGAGGCATCGGAGTGACGTAACGGCACGTGACGAAATATGGAAGTTATTGTTGTGTGTTTTTTTTTTTTAAACGCTGCCAATACGCCATTATACGGTAAGTGTAAATTAGAAACGCGTTCAGTAAGTTCTGTGGTCGTTCCGGAAGACGTCAATCAAATACGTTACATACGTCAATATGCGTTGGAGGTATGTTACACACATAGGTTCAAAGCACGTTACTCATAGGTTAGAAATAAGTTTTGGGTACGCTAAGCATTAACTCGACGTGTTTCGACTTATGAGTAACTTACAAGTAACGTGCCTCGACGTGTGTGCAACGATCGTGTAACGTGCCTACAACACATTACTCATAGGTTATAAATAAGTTTTGGGTACGCTAATCATTACCTCGACGTGTTTCGACTTATGAGTACTTACAAGTAAGTGCCTCGACGTGTGTTCAACGATCGCATAACGTGCCTACAACTTATGGCAGCGTAGCGGAACGTGTGAGTCATACGCTGGCAACGTCGTAAAATTTCAAGCATGCTAAAATTTGAGGACAACCGCAAAGTACAACGATGAAAGCCAGACTACTACGACATATGGCAGTGGTTTTGCAGTGTGCTCTTAAAGTATACAAACTTACCCATAACGTATTCGACGTGTGCCAGCGTTTTAGACAAATTTTTCATGTCGGCATACGCTGGCTAAATCGTCACGGTGTGACAGCGCCTTAATCAAATTGGGATTGTAAGGAATCCTATTAAGTCTTAGTAGTAAAAGGAGCAAACCATTGGTATCAAGAGAAGGCGGCAGTGGATCATGTATTTAATTGTATGAGAAAAATCGGCACACCTAGAGAGGAGTGTTATCGCTGCTTAATAATTTTAATGACATGCTTCAAATGTACCTGCGGAGAATTTCTGGTGGCGCAAGTCACACCTTTCGATAGTGGGTACATCGGACCAATGCTTGTGCCGTGGTACAAAAGGAAAAGCAGGGATTTGAAGGAGGTGGGTTTGGGGTGGATTAACGGGGGTAGAAAAAGAAGGATTTGGATGGGGACGATAAGAGATGGTGGTGAACAGCTGTTTTGAAGGTCTGGAGGGAAGAATGGGATTGAACAGAGTGAGGAGTTATTCAAAGGCGGGAAAAAAGAGGATGAAATGAGTGAAGGTGAGCAAGTGATTTCGTGATTTTGGTAGTTTTACCAGGAGGGAGTTGTTGGTGGACTAGAAGCGTCCTGCGGAAAATATGTCGGGGAAATCGCAACACAGCAGTGGGGGGCGAGACGGAGAGGAGACGGTAGAAGAACAGAAAAACCATCACCTGCCTGCGGGAGAGAGTGAGAGGCCAACAGACTCAAGCTCCATCACGGGAGATGCCCATGATCCCAATGCTTGGTTTCCCACAGCGTTGACGCCGAGAAAGTGGAGGCGGGAGCACTACCCAGAGGGGAGAGCAGTACTCCATCAGGCTGCGGACGAAGCTTTGTATGTCGTCAGGAGCTCAGTGGGCGCGGAAGGACTTTGACGACGGAAGATCCCAGTCAGCGCTGCTTTGAGGCCAGGTCATGGAAATGAAGGCTTTCCAGGAAAGGTCATGACAGATTAGTGAGACCCCAGAAAGCTTGAAAGAAAGGATTCTTCCAGAGGATTGTTTGAGAAAGTGTAATGGGGGGGGGGGGGGGGGGGGTTTGTGAGACATTGTGAGATTTCGGCAAGACGTAGTGAAGTGGTGAGATTTGCTGGATTGAAAGACAATGTTCACCACCGTGTTGACCAGTTTGTGATTTTACCCAGATCTGCAGTGTGCGAAGAAGCTGCTGCTTGCTGGTCTAAGGGATGACCAGATGGTCCGGCAGAGGTGGAGTCATCAGAGATAAAGAGGATTTTCCAGAGAGTCGGAGAGATGAAAACCAGAAAAAGAACAGGGCCCCAGAACGCTGCCTTGAGGAACCTCCAGCCTGGAACGAAAGAGGGGATGAAAGAATCATTAGGGCCACCAGGTGACTGCGAAGGAGAGGAAGTCTGCAGGCCATGATATGAAGTGGAGATGGCCTTGATACCAAGGAAGAGAGTTTGGTGAGCAGGGCAGGGTGCCAAACCATGTCAAAAGCACACAATATGTCTCGGGATATGGCTTGATTTCATCATTGAGGACCTCCATCCGTTGTTGGGAGAAGCAGAAGCAGCATATCAGGGTAGAGTGACCTGGTCTGAAACCAAATTGATGATCGGAAATCAGGCCATTGAAAGAGGAAGGATTTAATGTCTGAAGTGATGATGGATTCCATAATTGCTGATGAGTGGGAGAAGGTGATTGGTCTGGAGTTGCAGGGATCTGTTTTTGCACTTTTTGTGCGCGGGCAGTGATGTTTGCTGATTTTCAAGCAGGTGGCAGATGCCTGAGCAAATGAGAGGGTGAATAGAAAGAGAGAGGGTGAGCAAGAGTGAGGAGCAGGTTTTAGGAACATGGGCTGATGCATCTTGGACCGGTTGCATCAGAATCTGAGTCGAGGTTTGACAGCAAGCTCTCCACTTTGTCAAGGAGAAGGACAGACCGAGTCCAGGGACAGTTGGTTGCGACTTAGATGGTGGGTACAGAAGCGATGGGTTTTGACACAAGAATTTTGATGCAAACAACTGAGTTTGGCATTCAGCCTTTTCACGTGCGGTATAGCAGTAGGCATTTGATGTAAGGGAGGGGATGGAGGAGGAATATACACCAGAAACATTTGAGTAGACGCACCAGGATTTGTCGATGGAGAGAGATGTTGAGAGTTCAGACTTGAGATTAGAAAAGATGTTGTTTCCTGGCTCTCCTGAGGGTACATACACACTTGTTCCGAGCTTTATGGAAGGAACTGAGATTATCCTCAGTTGGGTTTGCTTTCCATGAGGCAAAGGCAACTTGTTTCTGGACAACTGTCAGCTGGTGTTGGCTCAGTGGTTAGGGTGGCGGCTTGGGATCCAAGGGTCCCTGAGTTCAAGCCGTCGGCCGCTGGAATTAATACACCAGGGGGTTGACTCAGCTGTCATTCTTTCCGAGGTCGGCGAAATGAGTACAGTCCAGTGTGTGTACTGGGTAGATGGGGACTGCATAGCGACACAGTTCGCGCTTCAAGAATGATAGCTACCCCCCGGCAGCTAAGCTTGCCAACGAACCACAGGACAACTCCTCGCCACAGAGCTTCCAGTGAACCATGGGTGGGAGGAAAGGTAAGGACAACTTGAAGACGAGATGGGATAAATCGTGCATGAGGGAGAGCAAGTTTTCTTTGAAAGGAATTCCCGGAATGAGTTTGTTGGAGAAAGTAGCGATGGAGAGAGCTCTCGATGTTTGATGGCTGCTTGGAGACCGTCAGTCCGGCCTGAGTGGAAATGACAGACTCGACGGTGCTGAGGTGGTTCTTCTGATAACAGCCAGAGAGATGTCCACTTTGACAAAGCAGTGGCAGAAGAACCGATTTGAGGCGGAGGAAGAACAGCAAGATTATTTTCAGGGAAATTTGTGCATCAGATCCAGAAAGAGATAGATACCTTGGTTTAGACGGGTCGGGAAATTGACCGATTTGGTCGCAGAGAGCTTTTGCTGAAGTTCATGAAGGTGAGAGAGGTACCCACACGAGCCAATGGCATGATGAGCAAGTGAAGTCACCAATATGAAGGAAGAGAGAGTTTGGATGAAAGATAGAAGTTCGGTCCATGTTTTTTCGAAGTGAGGTGAAGATGGAGTCATTAACTGTTGGTGGACGGTACCAGTAACATATAAACATGAGGTGGAGGGGGGCAGCCGTAGCCAACGTATTCCTGGGTGTGTATGGGAGTTGGGGCAGTGCATGGAGAGTGAGGAATAGAAGTCTTTGGGATGAAGAGAGCACTCAACACCAAACAGGCTCAGGTCTGTCAGACCAGGAAGGAGGGAGTAGACCGAAGGGAGAGCTACTTCGGAGTCAGAGATGTTCTTGAGGGAGGAAGTGTTCTTTGAGGAGAATTAATGTTTGTTTGTCAGTGGCAACCTGTGAAGATCTGTAATGTTTGAGCGAAGGCCCCCCGGATATTTGAGGTCCGCTGTTAATGAGGAGGATTTGGGTACAGGGGAGGGAGGGGAGGGAGGGGGTAGGATAAGGGAGGAGAAGGTAGGTAAGGAGGTTTTGAAAGAGTGGTGGGGATTGCATAATAGCTTTGGGAGGAGCCGGATGAGGAAGGAGAAAAGGCTCTGTGGTGCTGGGGCGAAGGGGGCGTGGGGCAAGAGGGGCAGAAGGCAGTTGCAGGATTTGAGGAGGTTGGATGATTGAGATGGAGGTGAGAGGGCAGTGGAAGGAGGCAGCTTTGTGGATGAAGGGGGGCAACTTTGAACAAGGGTGAGTGGAGGGATGAATGGTGGAGAAGGGTAAGTGGGGAGAGTTTAGGGAAAGGTGAGAAGGGAGGCTTTGAGGAGAGATGGGATGGTTTGTTTGAGAGTGAGGGGTGAGAGGAGTGAGTTGGCACGAAGTTGGAAAAAAAGAATGGTTGATGGGAAAGCCGAACATTCATTGCAAACTGGGTTTTTAACATTTTTTTAGGTCAGAGATGCGATACAGACATTCTTGATGGATGCAATAAAGGCTAATTGAGAGAATGAGAGAGAAACGCTGTAACAGTTGGATTTTTTTAGCGAAGGTAATGAAGGAAAGGTCGAATGAGAGCAGGTCTGTTTAAATATAAGAAGAGTAGTGCTATTATGATCAGTAAAGAGTACCACACTGTTGAAAGAGGGAGTTCGTTTTTATTTTTATTATTTTATTCATGTTTTTATGATATATAATTTTTTTTTTTTTGGCGAGAGTTTCATTGATTAGTAATGGAAGGTTTGTAGAAAAATCGTGAGGTGAATGGTGAATTTTGATCGTAAACGCAGAGGGTGAACAGGATCACATGGTTATGGGAGAAGCATGTGGCCTATGGAGGTGGTATGTCAAAAGTGGATTTATTTATTTATTTTTTTAAATAAGGTTGGGTAACCATTTGGAACAAGGAGGTTGAAGTTAAAATCTGGAGGTGTGTGGGTGGAATTTGAACTGTAAACAGCAGATGAAGCTGCTCGGTCGATGAAAAGTTCAGGAAGAGGGTGGAGAGAGACCACGTGGTTACAGGAGTGTATAGATAGAAAGGATATCAAGGACAATTATTAATTTTTGATGTATTTTTGAAGAATAGGTAAGATTCAAGAATGGAAGGTTTGTAGAAGAAAATCGTGAGGTAATGGCGAGAGTGGGTCAGCTCAAGTAGAATTAAAGATGGTGTGCGGCAGAAGGGGAAAAGAAGAAGAAGAAGGATCAGGACTCGTGGGTTTGCAGGGAAGAAAGGTAGTTTTTTTTGGGGGGGGTTAGACAAGAACAGAGAGTGTTTAGTTGGGAGGATGGGGGATCATGGGAAAGTGGGTGAAATGAGAATTGAAGGTAATGGGGAGAGAATAAAATAACACGATCGTACACCGAGAGGGGAAGGAATGGTAAGGCCCCCTCAAGGAACTCGGTAAGAACAAGGTCAACGAAAACTCACGAAATAGGCACATTTTTGAAACCATCCTTGACTTCTGAAACAATCTACATCGTCAAATACCGCTCGTGAACCATTGCCATCTCCAGACTTGTAAGACTCGTTATTTCTTTCAATTATCAGATTTCACAACAGATTGCAACACTTATTTAGTACGGACGATGTCCAATCCTCAAAACCGAAATAATATTTCGATGATCTACTTTAGCCCGTGATGGTATATCGTTTAAAATTGTATCATTTCATGCATTAAATCGCTCCAAGCTCTGAATTTGAAAACAATAGTACTTACAAAAGTGATGTTTACAGTGATTTGTAGCTATGACGAAGAGGCATTCGATAATATAAGTGAGGAAAG
>CM068963.1:95548736-95566671 GCA_035128595.1 Eptatretus atami | reverse complement strand
GCACGTGACGAAATATCTGATGTTGTTGTTGTTTTTTGTTTTTTGCTTTTTTTGTTAGTCTATCACGAATTTTTAAATATATTTGGACATTTGCTTTAAATTTCGCGTCGCGTGACAATATCCTCAAACAGAAAATATTCACAGAGGAGGAACTAAGAATAAGACATGAGCAAACTGAAGAGGCAATCGGACGTGACGTAACGGCACGTGACGAAATATCGGAAGTTATTGTTGTTGTTGTTTTTTTTTTAAACGCTGCCAATACGCCATTATACGGTAGCTGTAAATTAGAAACGCGTTCAGTAAGTTCTGTGGTCGTCCGGAAGACGTCAATCAAATACGTCTACATACGTCAATATGCGTTGGAGGTATGTTACACATAGGTTCAAAGCACGTTACTCATAGGTTAGAAATAAGTTTTGGGTACGCTAAGCATTACCTCGACGTGTTTCGACTTAGAGTAACTTACAAGTAACGTGCTCGACTGTGTGTGCAACGATCGTGTAACGTGCCTACAACAGTTACTCATAGGTTATAAATAAGTTTTGGTACGCTAATCATTACCTCGACGTGTTTCGACTTATGAGTACTTACAAGTAACGTGCCCGACGTGTGTCAACGATCGCATAACGTGCCTACAACTTTGGCAGCGTAGCGGAACGTGTGAGTCATACGCTGGCATACGTCGTAAAATTTCAAGCATGCTAAAATTTGAGGACAACCGCAAAGTACAACGATGAAAGCCAGCGTAACTACGACATATGGCAGTGTTTTGCAGTGTGCTCTTAACGTATACAAACTTACCCATAACGTATTCGACGTGTGGTCCAGCGTTTTAGACAAATTTTTCATGTCGGCATACGCTGGCTAAATCGTCAAGGTGTGACAGCGCCTTAATCAAATTTGGGAATTGTAAGGAATACCTATTAAGTCTTAGTAGTAAAAGGAGCAAACCATTTGGTATCAAGAGAAGGCCGGCAGTGGATCATGTATTTAATGTATGAGAAAAATCGGCACACCTAGAGAGGAGTGTTATCGCTGCCTTAATAATTTTAATGCACATGCTTCAAATGTACCTGCGGAGAATTCTGGTGGCGCAAGTCACACCTTTCGATAGTGGGTCACATCGGACCAAATGCTTGTGCCGTGGTCACAAAAGGAAAGCAGGGAATTTGAAGGAGGTGGGTTTGGGGTGGATTAACGGGGGTAGAAAAGATCGAGGATTAAGAAGAGCGTAGCCACAAACAGTCAGATTCACGAGTCTGACTGTAGATCGATACTTGAGGAGGAGTAATTTGCCATAATAGTAAGACTACAGCCATGGCATCGACTAGTGTGATTTAACAGGATTGTATTAAAATGTGGACAATTACTATATCATTTTAGTGACATTTTAGGCTTCTGTCCCAAATTTGAACTTAACACAAATTTTTCTGATTTCGGTAAGGGGTGTGTCATGATTTCCAAGAAGTGATGAACGACTCATTAAGCTATTACCAGCTGTGCAAGGGCTATCATACTCAAACATAACCTAGAGCACATGTAGCCAAGCTAACAACTAACGCAGCATTAGTTCACTCGGGTGGTCGGATATCACACAATAGAGCGTACATAAGGACTTCATGGACCTAATAGGTGAGTTCTCATAGGCAGTACGCCCAGATTAAAAAACTTTTTGGCGCTGCAATTCTCACCATCAACATCCTTTCTTCTCGTTCTGACGACCAACAACACGAAAAAAATGTTAACTGATAATAAAAAAAACCATCCCAGCGACAGAGCAGGAAAGCAGTATCAGTCTCAAGTGTAGGCAGGAATGTCTTATATATGCAGTCAACTTCTTTCTTTATGTGCATGTTCTTTCTATTCCTGAAGCTTCTTAATCTCCCAACAATGGTTGGAAGCCTTCATGCCAGACATGAGCTTAGGGCGATCTAGACATATACTTGAGCTTTCATATTCAATATGGTCTGTTGCCTTGCTCCTCCAACCCATCTGCCTTGACATCCAAGGCCAACTCCACTCTTGGTGACTGGGACTTCCTCAACTGCTGTAAGGCCAACGTGTGGGCTCTCCAACAGAATCCTTTCTTCTCTCCTGTCAAGGCTGGAGTGGCACAGAGGCAGTGCTTCCTAAATCTGTGATCACACAATGATGTCGTCCGACTCTGGAAATCCCTTTATCTATTTCTGATGACTCATTGCTTGCTGAATCATCCCTCATCCTTCACAGGCAACAGCAGCCTCTTCCTCTCTTCAGATTTGAAAAATTCGAAGCTTGGTTCAACACTTGGATATATGAGTTGCGGTTTGGGAATGCACTGAGGACAACATCCATGAAACATGCAGGAATTCTCAGTTTTTCTTTTAGTTTGTGTGTAGGTAGATTCCTTACCGCATGATATCTCGGGGAAGGGGGAAATGCGTGGGAGAATCAGACGTTTCATGCGGATGACTTCCCCTTCTATCAGCCCCTTCAATCTTCTCATCCATAATGAAACCGCTGTCAACAATCTCAATCAACAATCGCTCTTTCAATTCATTTGTTTCTTAGATCCACAATTCGTCATGACCGAAATTCGAACATGCTGTTTATCCGTCTCTCAATTCCGACCGCCTGCATCTTATTATTCACAATAAACCATCTCTTCTCAGTCCATCCATGCCTGTACTCTCAGTCTCCAAGTCACGCACCCCGTGACCCGTACACGGCAAACAATTCTCTCAACATTTCAAACATCAATTCTCTGTACTGGTAAAAATTGAAAAATTGGTAACAAAACAAAAAAACAATCAATTCTCTTCCGATGAATGACGAACCATGTCTTGTCAGGTAAGTCTGCTCTTCTGTTTGCCTCCTGACTTTGCTGGCTTGCTTGTAAAAACATGTTCGACTATTGTCTTGCCATGTAGAAATAACGTGATTGCTGTTTGTTATTTGAGGAACATCTTCACACCGTGCCTGGGGTCCTTTTTTCATTGGCTGGCATAGCAGCCACATAATAGAGCAGACGGAAGTTTTGCCCACTGATTGGCTGCTGCGATTAGCCAATGCCTGCCTCAACTCTGCTCGCTGTAATAAGTACTCGCAGGTTGAGGCATTGAGGGCGTGGTTTCCTTAGTTAAATCATTAAAATCCAGTAAAATAGGTGAAATGAATTGAGAGCTTAAGAACCATTAGAATTAATTATTTTAAATGACATCATGGGTTGTTTGACAACCCGTCGGGCCCGGAGTTATCCGTCGGCCAGCGGACTTATGGTTAGATGCGAGGCGGCTTGTCTGGCGACCATCCGTGTCCTTACTCAAGCCTGTAACAATGCTTTTAACCCTGAGAAAGCTCGCCAGTATCCAAAATTTACGGTCTGAAAGACGCTCCCATCTACTTCTTAACAATCCTCTTGAGGAGTTCAGTCAGTCAAACTACTGGGTCTATCAACCATGATCTTTATCAGCAAACAAATTTCAAAGTTGGCTCCAAGCCAGTCCGCTAACATAGGCATCCCTCTGATCGGTACATCCGTTTGTGGAATAGCGGCTGAAACCAAACCTAATCCCCAGGTTCCTCCTGATGAGTCCATCTTTGCTTCTTCAGCTTTGGGTTCTTCTTGGTCTTCCGTTTCCTTCTGTCTCAACTCAGCAATATTGGACCCCCTAAATTTCAATCAGAGCGTTTAGGATTTGGCCATTTTTAAGAACAGTGCCTGGTATTGCTTTGCTTGCCAAGCTCCACCATGACATTGCGATTTTTTCCTGACTTTCCTCCACTCGGCAGTCAACATGTTGCTATCATATGGAACCAACTCACTCTACAGTGGATTCCCAAACAGCGTGTTGGGCCCAGTCGTGTTCTCTCATCATATAAATGATCTCAATCAATATCTGGAACCTCTCTCTTCTTTGGAGACATCACATTATGTAATATCGTAAACCCACCTCACTGCTAGCAGATGCAGCTGCGTCACTCTGCCAATCTGGAAGTTGATTAGATGTTGGTCTGATAGATGGCAATATGTCCCCTATCCTGAAACTTCTCACCGTTTTATCTCATCAACTCTAGATTCTAGAAGAATCATTGCAAACAAACCCCGCTATGATTTCCATGGTCAGCCCCTGGAAAGAGGTTCAGCTCTGAATTTCTCGGCTCAACCCATCAGCAATATTCTCTTGAGCGACACATAGAAAAGCTGGCACCCGTTGTTGATACAAGTCTTTCCCTGGAACATCAGAACTACACACTCTAACAAGGCTTTTGTCCATAGCCTAATGGAGTGCTGCTCACCCCAATTTCCTGGTGCCCAGCATCACACCTATCTCCCTTTGGAATCTTGGAAATCTAGAAAACCTGTAACATTATTCAATCTCCCACGACAGGTGGAAGCACAAATCTGTTGCTTTCACATTGCAAGGCTGGTTCGGCTTCTCCATCTTTTACGACCCATTCTCCAATGTTGATCCTCTGCTCTCAGTCCCTCCGCCAGTTCCCAGCAAACTTCAGATGCATTCATTACTTCCGTAACCCCCTTCTGGTTAAACTCAAAACCCGGCTGACTGGCACACTTTTAACTTGTTCCTCACTACTTCCACCTGTGAACCGGTCTTTCAGAGGCGTTCTTTTCCTCTAGGTTCAAGCAGGCCAGTGCACCCGCGGCCTCTGGAAATTCGCAATATCCTCGACTTCATCTTCGATTACCCGCCATCAACCCTCCTAACCCCAGCATTTCCATTGCTGGTGTTGTACAATTGTTGCCGCTACCCCATACACTCAACCTGCTCTTCATTTCCATTGCTTTGTTGAAGAAGGAAATATACAATGATGGCTTTTTCATGAAAAGCAGAGCAAGTCACATATGCCATGTCAGGACGCAATTCGTAAGATAAATAAATAAATAAATAAATCAAAAGCAGTTCTGATGCATAATTTATTTTAAAATTAGGTAAAATATGTACTAGTGATATTTTTTTGGCTGACAAAGTAGCCAAACGAAGTTATTTCCAGTCGCTTGCAAAACATAACATTCTCCAGAAGTGAGTGCACCCCCTTGTCAGCAAAATGGTTGACAATATTAACACCGGCAGGGATGACTAATGGTACACACAACGAGTCACTCACTCTGCAACAACCTCGAGTGGTGTCACGAGCCAAAATCAGCATCCGGCATAGAACTTCCTGTTTCATCTGGTGTATACAGAGTGACTCTGAGAACAGAATAACAGATTAGTCATGAGGTAAGCGTTAAGAGTTGCCAATGAACAATTCTCAATATGAAGTAAGACTTTGATCGGATTCCCAGCAATTTTGAAGTTACATAGGCTGAATCCACGTGGATTATTTAAATAAATAAAAAAAGATTTCAACTTCGCACTGGTAGGAAATCGTGGATGCATCTCTGAGCATGCTATGCCAGTGGATATCACAGTTTGGCCTGAATTCCAGCAATTTGAAGTAGCAATAACTAGTCTTAAACGAGGCAGAAGTAATTTCTGACTATTAGTTCAGCGTAAGGGCTGTGATCCTGCACGATAGACCAAAAACTCACGGCAAGATGGCCCACAGTCACCCTCAGGCAGCCACTCTTGCTTCAGAGCCAGGCTGCGAGTAAGCCTTGATGCACGGCTGCCTTGCAGACCGTAAACCCAGCATGTCCTACGTGCAAAAAGACACATGCCCCTTCAAATAAATTGTTTTCACCCTCGTGTGCACTCTTTCCTTCACTGAATGGCCAAAATAATTATTTTAGAAAATCAACTATCCCATCATGCTGCATGCAGCGCTGTCCTGGAAAGAAAGGAAGACCGGTTAGCCGAGCTGTAAAATGTCAGCAATCAAACTGCAGACCTTTGCAATTAACAACAGGCAAAGTTAAGTGCAATGAACATCATGTTTTAACATTCATGAAATAGGTCTTAATATAATGGGTTTTAGTTAACACAAGCCTTGATGTTTCACCCACTCTGAAGTGGAGGGGGAGGTGGGGGAAATTCCACTTGGGGTGAAGTATACTTTCCTGAGGCGTTCTGGTTTCACCCAAGGCTTCAAGTCGTGGTTGTCCATCTCATGTGAACCACCCTCAAAAACCTATGATATTTTGTAGCCAACTTAACCTCTTCCTCATCGACCCTCTCTACTGTGTTTCCCCTTTTCTTTTTCTGCTCATTCCTTGCTTTTGCCCCACATTTCCCCATGTCCCAAGCAATGCAGCGCATTGCGTTTCACCCTCTGTCACGAGCTAGATGAAGTAAAAAAACAAAAACAAAATGGTTTGTTTTTTTAACACAGTTGTACCTCTATGGTTTTACACGAGTGCGGACAGAAGGGGAGAGTGTGCCATGACAGTGTCAACCTCAAAAGGGAACACAGCTTCGGGAGTTTGAGCTTTTAATTACGGTTCTCACTGCATGATGAGCAATGTAAACGCACAATTGGGAGGGCAGACGGTGCTTACGTCAAGAAAATCTTCACTGGGTGTAAATTAGAAGCTGCAGAATAATTCGCATGTTAAAACAATTGAGACTACAGGTGTTGTTACATCCACTTAAGTTTTGTGTTTCGAGACCGGACAAGTCGCAAAGAGAGTGCCTACCTCCACACGAGCAAATAGAACGGCACTCGGTAAGAGCACATACTCCGCAGTTGAACAGTTTACATTTTGGTATTCACTCATGAGGCGGATCCGCATCACACACTGAACTAAATCAATTGGCTTGTTCTTGTCACAATACCTAACCATCCACCAGTTGTCACAACTCGTCACAACTTTTAAAATGATTTGCCATATATATTGTTTGCCCGAATCTCAATTGTAAAGAATTACGATAAAAATTATAGTACTAGATGTGGATCATCACCAACATCTAAACAATTGCTCCTTGGCACCCACCAAACCTGTCACAAATTTTCGTTCCGAATCCGGTCACAAACTTTTTGAGATATGTGCATATATCGTTTTTGGCCCGATCTCTCAATGGTGAGAATCCTTTAAAATTCTGTATAGACATCTGGATATCAACCAAAACTGGATATCAATTCGGCCCTGTCATACGACCCACCTGTCCACCAAAATTTTGTCCGAAACCATCGTAACTTTTTGAGATATCGCTCGACTACAGAGAGACAGAAGACAAATAGACAGGTGAAACATAACCTCCGTCCGACCTTCGGTGGCAGAGCTAGACCGACAGCATGGACTTGAATGCAGTCTCAATTCAAACACATGCTTTGTATTCCGTTTAACAACCTTCTGTATCATTCCTAAACCTAGGCGTGCACAAATATCATTAAAGGCAGCCTCACACTGTATTTCACAAGGGGATAAATTTGGTGCATAGAATAGACGTAGACCATGCTCAAAATATTTATATTCTATAAGTGAATAAACTTCGCTTAGGAACTTTCAAGAAAATATTGCAACATGCAACTCAGGGTTCAGCTCAACCATGCTGGTGACTCAGGCTCCCTCCTGATGGAAACATTCTGGCTACAATCAGCCTGAGCCTACCCTCTCTGAAAATAACAATCATCATGTTGTAATATCGTCATCGACAGGCTTAATGTTTGGTGGTTAGCTTAAGATCCAAGGGTCTTGAGTTCAAGCCTGTCGGCCATTTGATTAACACCAGAAATGGTGACTCGGCTTGTCATCCTTCCGAGGTAGCAAAATGAGTAACAGTGGTGCTGGTAACAAGGGGCACTTGCATCAGTGGCACAGGCCGCACCCCAAAAAAAAATGTGCAGCAAGCAGCAACGGGCGCTGCATACAAATAATGAAATGTTCTCGACAATTTATGAGCAAAGGCAAAATGTATCATCTTTGTTGACCTAATTAGTAATTAGGTGTCTTATATTCTTGGCCACGACAAATTTAAGAGCAATAAAACGTGACCATGCCTAAGAAGAAAAAAACATAAAATAACAATAAAATTTAAAAAGAACGAAATAGTCCTGTCTTTTCCAATGTAATATTGTACAAGACCCTTGGCTCGCGATTTATTGAATTAAAATGAGATGTGTATCATTAATGGCTTTGACAAAAAAATCTGTTGTCATTGCATAAGCCAGACCTTGTTCTGTTTTCCACTCAATTGTTCAGGCCACAAGCTCAGCTACTGGCAGTTACAATGAACCCTTCAAATTGATTGTTTTTATAAGTGATCAGTTATAAAGGCAAAGCACCAGACAGATATATAGTTATATATACAAAGCACAAATATATTAATAATCACAATACAGGTACATGAGTGCTTTGCATCATGTGGGATGGGGGTTAAGAGAAACCATCATTCCAGAGCAAAGAGGAGACCAATGGCAGCTACAACAAGAAAGCAGTTATTTGGAAGCCCATCAAACAGGACGAAGTAATTTATCATCTTACTTAGAATGACTGCTTCAACCATGAGCTAATCCACTTCATGTCAGCGTCCAGTCCAGGTTTAATTGAGACTTGTTTTGTTCAACAGAGATAAAACAATCCGGTTTTAATTGCAAGTAATAAAAGATGCTACTTTTTCAGTGGTGAACACGCACAGCAAGCAACCGAAAGAGACGTAAACATTAGTCAACATTTCCTCTTGTACATTGAACCAACAAAAATAACATATTTATAACCAACACTAACAGCTCCCGTAGTCCGCCCCCCCTAAAACAATTATAGACTAAATATCATACATTTAAGAAACATTCCATGCACATCGACAACCCGACAATGGGACATCAAGAAAGTTGGACCTTCCCAATCAGTGTTCAGCCACGAAGGTTGGACAGAACGCCCGGACTACGACATTTGGCCTTTCAACAGGGTCTGTCACAGGAATTGTTGGCAGTAAGACCTGAAAGATATCAACTTTTATTTGACGAATTGATCAGGAAGTTCCCAACTGTTTTAATTGTGCAGCGGTGCACCCTTTTATCTCAGGTACTTTCAATATTTTCGGCTTCTTTACAAAAGCTTTTGTCCAGTCGTTCCATGCTACAATCCTTAGCTGGCAGGGAGGAAGTACGGCCAAGCCTCTCGGCGTAATTAAATCATTTTGAAGTGCATATTAAAAATTAGCATATTGTTTTAATTTTTGGAGGGCTGTATTTGTCGACTTCAATACTCAAGAAGAAACATATGTAGAATACAGTATTACATAGTAAACAGACATCTTATTGAAAGTATGCGCACAGGAAAAAAAAAGATGCTCAGTATTATTAATAAACAATTTTTTATGCATCTCTAATGAGATGACCATCAATTTGTTCCATCTACGTAACTAAAACCTTTGTATCCAAATGTAGATTGATAGCAGGAAGAAAGTGAGAAAGTGAGAAAGTGAGCAAAGTGGCACATGTAAGTGGTGGAATTTTGCTGCCCATTGACCGGCCTCTAGGTGGGATTCAAGATGCTCCAAGAGTTAATTTGGGTTTAAAGCAATGGCTCTGGACTGGCTACTGTAAAGTTTTTTCAGTTGTTACGATTTAGTTAATTTTCGAATAACAGCATATAAGAAGACCGTAAATATTGATTGCTGGTAGAATAGATAACATAATGCTCTTGGTATAATGTCACACACAATCCTACAGTTCTCGTTAAGCAGATCCTTTTGGCTTACATTTCGTCAATGGTGAGAGGAAAAACCCAACAAACGAGCGTTCACAAAGTTCAAATTTGTTGCAAAGGGAGATAAATAAAATCGAGCAATGTGAGACATTAACTCACTCGACATGGTATCATCACTTGGCTGTGGTCATAACAAAGACAGTGGTTGAATGGGAAGGATGATGTCGGAGAGTGGGGTTATGGGAAATTGAAAATGGACATGCAAATTCATTCAAGGCTCTGTCGCCTTAAACCATTCCTCTTTATTACGACGGCATTTGATACAGCAATTCTAAACAATTGCAAATGCCTTCTTTTCCAAACTGTTTTGAAGGAAAACCATTCTTTTTACAGATTGCAAAAGGTTATGCAGCAACCCAATGAAAACGGTTTGGAGAGCCATTTGTCTTCTGCACTCGTCACAACCACTTCCTCTTATGCACGTGTGTACACACGCCACCGGTAACTTTCATGTCCCTTTGGTACCAATGAACAGCAGTGGTCTGTCAGATGATGCGTGTTTAAGCTGGGTGTCCTGCCCACTGTTGGCATTGATTATTGGAATGCAAAGCTCCGATGGGTGACTTTTGCAAGAGTAAGTCATTTGGGTCCCATGAGATTCCAGTTTCATATTCCTGTCAATGTCGGTTCTCCAATTTCCATCTGCCCTGAGATAGGATATCAAAGTTTAACAAAAGAACAGGAAGCATTTCTTTCGATCTGTCTTTACTTCCTTTTTCTCCCTGCACAAACCCACCCAACCATCTCTGAGCATCATCTCTTTGACTATTATTGCAGGTCACACCTTTTATGTCAGCAGCAATACCAAGCATTATGTGATGCAAGATTGGCATAGTGTGATGCAGTCGTGATGGTGTTAATGACCTTTTTCCTGGTGGTCGCAGTTTGCTTTGGGTGAGTCCTAGATAAACTGCGCAAAATGTTTACCCTGGCAGCAGTGAACTTGCCCAATCGCCAGACAATAAACAAATATTCACAGTTCTACCTCTTTAAACACATAACGAGTGCAAACCAAAGTAAAAGGAAATTAGATATTTGAGGTAATCACGTAAACATGACTGACGACTAATGGGTAAGTAATACGAGAGCAAGGATGGCTGACATATTATGAACAGATGAACATATAACTAGAAACGGCAAACTCGTGGAGCCAACCTGGCCAGCTAACAGTTTCACGTTTTGTATTTCCCGATAGGGATCGGATCATTGGACCTGAACAAAAATCTAATCGGCTTGTTCTCGCCGACCAACACATCCACACGTTTTTTAGATCTCGTGCACATGATCGTTTTTGGCGCATATCTCCAATGGTGAAAAATCGCTTATAAATAATTTAACATTTCATATCCATTCCGGATTTTTCACCAAAATCCTAATTACTGGCCTTTGTCTCACACCCAAACCTGTCCACCAAGCTTCACCCAAATCTGTCACAACTTTTGAGATGTATTCCTGCTCACAAAACAAAGACAGATAGACAAACAAGCGGGGTGAATACATAAACTCCATTCACCTTCGTCGGCAGAGGTATAGCTATAATAAATAATAATGAATAAATAAAATAATAATAACAAACAGGCAATGGACACGAGCATGTCAAACCATGAAACGTCGTGAACATCTTGGTGAAATATTTTACATGGGAAGAACAGAACATCCTATAGTTTGGAAAGTTTATCTTATGTTGAAGCAATTAATTTTAAACTTTGTCGTTAACGCCATCACATCCTGATTATAAGCAACCAAAAACCTTCTCCCCTCTGCATCCTCCCAAAAAAACATCTCAATGTAACTAACTTCACTCGCGATCACTTAAAGCAAATTTACTCGGATGACTTTTGCAACCTTTTTGATTCAGTCCTTTCTTACCCAATTCCCGGAGGCACCGAGGCATGTTTCAAATGATCAGAAGCGAATGCAAGATGAGTCGTTTTTCCAAGCTGGGAAAAAACCGAAAACAAGTGATTACATTGCTCTACATTAAATTTTATCAAATAGTCAAATAAGATCATCGAGCTGAAACCTCGCCAGATTCATTTTCCCTGTGTCTTGTCTGCAGGCGCTTAATGCAAATTTGATCGAAAGAGTCAATTCAGTTAGCCTTTGCCATAGAACAGCTTGATGGGCCGAGTAGATGCACTTTGCCAGATTCGAAACAACAGATGTAATCCATGTCCAATACTACTTGACAATTGCCCATAGTACGTCATTGTTTATTAAGGCTGGCACCATAGTCCAGAAATAGCCACACTCACTTTTAACTGTCTTGTCCTCGGTTCATGTCCTGAACCAGCCATCAAACATCACGTTGCTCTTGCATTGAATCAAGAGAGCAGAGTCTGTCAGGTGATCTGTTAGGCTGGGTGTTCATCCCGTCTGTCGGATTGATTTCTGGTCATTAAAGATCCCATGTGACTTTTCAAAGAGTAGGTTCATTGGTGTGTTCAAATTCATACCTACACTACAATTACTGTAATGTGCACAGCCACCGCTCAGAAATTATGCTAACCCTGGTTCGGGTGCTGTACAACAAAAAAAAATTTTTCAGAAATTTAATCTGAGAAAAGAAAAAGAAAAAAAAACAAAAAAAAACAGATTTCTTAACACAATTTGTATTTTATAGACTTACAATTGATAAAGCTGGCTCAAATGAAAATTTGATAAACCGTTAATGTTGAAATTCAAGCATTAAAAAGATGAGGAAAACAGGACTGCTGGAGCGCTGAATTTGGTGTGCGCAGAAACAAGTTTTCTATATTTTTTCACTGAAATTGAATCGAAAGTATTGAGAAGGCACTTTCCTTCACATTAAGTGTACTTGTGTGTCATTATATGGTATAGTTTGTACATTTTCTTCATGCAAGTCTGATTTGAATTTTAAAAATGCAATTAAAAAACAAAAATTGATTTATTTTTTTTCCTTAAAATTGAGATCGATAAAAACTTGACCGATTGAGCGAAATTAGATACATTTCTGGATTCAGCAGCAAAACATAAGGATCGCGTGAGAAAACCTAGACTCTAAGAAAAATATTTCAAATGCAGCCCAGTGGTTAGTCAGTGCATCAAAGTATTTTATAAGAACATACTAACTTGACGATGGATGGTTGACCTTGCCTCATGTCTCGCTCCCTCTCGTCCCCCGCGCCCACAATCTGCTCCCTCCCCTTCTTAAACTCCTTTCCGAGAGCCGTTATTGGTATTAATCTAATGAATTGTACTTTGTACTTTCTTCATTTCTCAAGATGCAGTTCTTGTATTATGATAATTACTTTGAAATGACTGAAAATGACTCGAACAATGTTTTCATGGTTTAGACTCAACGTTGTTACAGGACCTAAATGATGTCGAGTCTTGTCAGTCCAATAATCATTATATAAAAAATTAAAAATTATTTCATACAAGAGTAATACGTCGTCTTCCAGTGGAATCGTAAGGTGAACTTACAACGAACCTCATGCGTGTAAGAATCGTTTTTTAATTATAATATAAGGTACAAGGGAGGGGAATTGCTGCTCATTGATTGTGTAACGCGCGCAGAAGTAATAAGAGTGTTCATTTATTGGTCCGGAGGATGTCTAAAAAAATAAAGAAGATTGACGCACAACCTGAATGCTAGGCCGAGGCTTCAGATTTTGACACCTGCACGAGGCGTACCGTACAAAATGAAACGTTGCAGAAGATAAAAATACAGCACATATAAACGTCGTGTTAAAAACGGTTCACATCTTTCCGTCTCTTGAATATTTTGATAAAATAATTTCCAAACCCTCATTTTTGCACCCGGGGCTTTTATACTGGTGTGTTACATAAAATACAGAGTGGTACATCTGTGTTCCTTTGCGCACCGTGGTTAATGATCTGCTCATCGAGACTTCCGGGTTCTGGTTGGAGCGACGGCAGGTCTCTCAGGGCTCTCTGTGACATTCTCAAAAGCTAAGTTTCCGGTCATTATTGTCGCGTTTTAACTGTTTATTTCTCACCTACAATGTTTACGTGGTTCCAAGTTCGTTTGTTTCAAAATCGTGCTATTTTTGTAGATTTCGTTGACTTGTCTTACCCGAGTTTCTTGAGGCCTACCCTCCTTCCCCTCTCGGTGTTAGTACGATTCGTGGTTATTTATTGTCCCATTCCTCATTCTCATTTTTCCCCAACTTTCCAAGTCCCCCACCCTCCAACTAAACACTCTGTTTCTTGTCTTAACCCCCCCAAAAACACCTTCTCCCTGCAACCCACGAGCACTGATCCTTTCTTCTCTTCTTCCCTCTCTCCTGGAAACACCTCTTTATTACTGAGCTGACCCCCTCTCCGCCCATTACCTTCAGATTCCTTCCTCACCTTCCATTCTTGAATCTTTAACCTATTCTTCAAAATAATCAAAATAATAATTTTTCCCTTGTAATCTTTCTATCCTATACACCCCTGTAACCAAGTGTCCTCTCTCCACCTCTTCTGATACTTTGTCAAATCGACGAGCACTTCCTCTGCGTTTAAGTCAAATCACCACACACCCCATGTTTAACTCAACTTACCTTTTCCAAAGTACCAATCCTTTATTTAAAATAAATAAATAAATAAATCCACTTTTGACGATACATCCTCCCATATGCCACAATGCTTCTCCAGTAACCAATGTCATCTGTTTCACCCTCTCGTTACCGATCAAAATTCACAATTGCACCTCAGACGATTTTTCTACAACTTTCCATTACCTAATCTGATGAAAACTCTCTCCAAAAAAAAAATATAATTTCATAAATAAACATAATAATATATAAAAAATAAAAACGAATCCTTTTCATGTGGGTACTCTTAACGTATCATAATGCACTACTCTTCTTATATTTAAACAGCACCTGCTCCATTCGACCTTTTTCATACCCTGCCTAAAAAATCCAACTGTACAGCGTTTCTTCTCTCCATCTTCAATTAGCCTTTATTGCATCCATCAAGAAATGTGTTAAATTCGCATCTCTGACCTAAAAAAATTTAAAACCCAGTTGCAATGATGTTCGCTTTCCATCAACATTCTTTTTTTCCACTTCAGTGCCAACTCAACTCCTCTCACCCTCAACTCTCAAGCAACCATCCCATCTTCCCTCAAAGCCTCCCTCTCACCTTTCTCCCTAAACTCTCCCACTTAACTCTCCAACCATTCATCCTGTCACTTCACTCACTCCTTTCAAAGTTGCCCCCATCTCATCCACAAAGCGCCTCTTCAACTGCCTCTCACTCCATCTCATCACTCCACCTCCTCAAATCCTCATGAGCCTTCTGCCCCTTCTTGCCCCACCCTCTCCCAAACCAAGACTTTTCTCCTCCTCATCCCGGCCTCCTCCCAAAGTATTATGGCAATCGCCCCACACTCTTTCAACAACTCTCCTACCTACCTTCTCCTCCTTATCCTACCCTCCCTCCCCTCACCATCCCTGTACCCAATCCTCCTATTAACAGCGTGGACCTCAATATCGGGGCCTTGCTCCCAATTACAGATCTTTCCACAAGGTTGCCACTGACAACCAGACATAATCTCCTCAAAGAAACTTTCCTCCCTCAAGACTCTCTGGACTCCGAAGTAGTCTCCCTGTTACTCCCTCCTCGGTCGACAGACCTGAGCTCGTCTTTGGTTTGTGGAGTTGCTCCTTCATCAAAACTCTATTCCCATCTCCATGCACGCCCCACTCCCATACACACCCGTGAAGTACGTGGCTACGGCTGCCCTCCACTCCACCTCATGTTTATATATGTGTACTGTCCGTCCCAAACGTTATGATCCATCTTCACTCAACTTTCCGAAAACATGGACCAACTTCTATCTTTTCATTCAAACTCTCTCTTTCTCATATGTGGTGACTTCACTGTCATCATGGCCAGTTGGGCTCGGTGTGGGGTACCTCTCTCCCTGTCATGGAAGCTCAGAAAAGCTTCTGCGACTCAATCGTCATATTCCGACCCCGGATCTCAACCAATGGACTCTTACCTCTTCGGATCTGATTTTGACAATTTCCCGAAAATATCTGCTGTTCTTCCTCCGCTCCAACGGTTCTTCTGAACGTGCTTGGTCAAGTGGACATTTTGGCTGTTATCAAGAACCACATCACACCGTCGAGTCTGTCATTTCAATCAGGCCGACTGACGGTCCCTCCAAGCAGCATCTAACATGAGACTGGTCTCCCATCGCTATTCTCCACACTCATCCTGATTCCTTCAAAAACTTGCTCTCTCATGCAAGATTTTATCCCATCTGTCTTCGTTGTCGCTACCTTTCCCTCCACCCATGGTTCACTGAACTTGTGGCGAGGCAGTTGTCCTGGTGGTCGTAATGGCAGCTTAGCTGCCGGGGTAGCTATCATTTTCTTGGAAGGCACGTGTCGCTGAAGCATGCTCTAACCAAAACAACGGAATGGTACTCATTTCGGCCGACCTCGAAGAATGACAGGCTGAAGTCAACGCCCTGTGTATTAATTCAGCCGGCCGACGGCTTGAACTCAGGACCTTGGATAGCCCACCTACCACTGAGCCCCACCAGCTGACAGTTGTCCCAGAAACTAAGTGCCTTGCCTATGGAACAAACCCAACTGAGGATAATCTCAGTTCCTTCCATAAAGCTCGGAACAGTGTATTACCCCTCAGGAGAAAGCCAGGAAAACAAATCTTCTAATCTCGAGAGAGACTCCTAAACATCTCTCTCCATCGACAAATCTGGTGGCGTCTACTCAAATATGTTTCTGGTGTATATCCTCCTCCATCCCTCCCTTACATAAATTGGCCGTACTGCTAATCCGCACGTGAAAAGGCTGAATGCCAAACCAGGTTTGCATCAAAATCTTGTGTCCAACCATCGTTTCTGTACCCACTTATCTAAGTTCGCACCAACTGTCCTGGACTCGGTGTCCTTTTCTCCTGACAAAGTTGGAGAGCTTGCTGTAAACCTCGAACAGATTCTGCAACCGGTCAGATGGCATCAGCCCATGTTGTTAAAAACCTGGCTCCTCAGCTATTGGTCACGCTCTCTCTGTTTATTACACCTTCATTTGCTCATGGTATCTGCACTGCTTGAAAAATTCAGAAACATCAATGCCCTGCAAAAAAAGGTGCAAAAACAGATCTGCAACTACTCCAGACCAATCAGCCTTCTCCCACTTCATCAGCAGGTTATGGGAACCATCATCACTTCAGACATTAATCCTCCTCTTTTCCAATGGCTGATTTCCGATCATTCAATTTGGATTCAGAAGTCACTCTACCCTGGATTGCTGCTTCTGGCTCTCCCACAACGGATGGAGGGTCCTCATGGATGAAATCATAGAGCCATATCCGAGACATATTGTGTGTTTGACTGGTCTGGCACCCTGCCTGCTCCCAAACTCTCTTCCGTGGTTAAGGCCATTCCACTCTATCATGCTCCAGACTCTCTCTGTCGGCAGTCACCTGGTGGCCCTAATGGAGTTCTTTCATCCCCTCTTTCTGTCCAGGCTGGAGTTCCTCAAGCGGTTCTGGGCCTGTTCTTTTTTTCTGGTTTTCATCTCTCCGATCCTCGGAAAATCCTCTTTATCTCTGATGACTCACCCTCTGCCGGACCATCTGTCATCACTTAGACAGCAAGCAGCAGCTTCTTCGCACAACTGCGATCTGGTAAAGAATACACTGGTCAAAGTGGAACCATGTCTTTCAATCCAGCCATCACACTCATCACTACTCTTGCCGAAAGTCTCACCAATGTCTCCAACCCCCCCCCCCCATACCTTTCTCAACAATCCTCTGAAGAGTCTTCTTTCAAGCTCTGTCTCACTAATCTGTATGACCTTTCCTGGGAAGCCTCATTTCCAACTGGCTCCAAGCCAGTTCGCTGATGGGAATCTATCCGTCGTTGCAAGTCCTTTCTCGGCCACCTGAGCTCCTGACCACATTAAAAGCTTTCGTCTCGCAGCCTGAATGAGAGCTGCTCTCCCTCTGGGCTAGTGCTCCCGCTCCACCTTTCTCGCTTCAGCTGTGGAACAAGGCATATTGGGATAATTGGCTCTCACGTGATGAGGCTGAGTCTTTGGGCCTTCACTACTCTACCGAGGCAGGTCGATGGTTTTTCTGTTTCTATACCGTCTCCTCTCCGGTCTTCGCCCCCACTGCTGTGTCTGCGATTTGTCCCTACCATTTTCCCGCAGAGCTCTAGGTCACCAACAACTCTCCTGGTAAAGATACCAAAATCAAGGAATCACTGCTCACCTTCACTCATTCATTCCTCTTTTTTCCCGCTTGGATAACTCCCACTCTGTTCAATCCATTCTCCCTCCAACTTCAAACAGCTGTTCACCACCATCTCTTATCGGTCCCCATCAG
>CM068963.1:95518230-95538160 GCA_035128595.1 Eptatretus atami | reverse complement strand
GCCGCTGAATTAATACACAGGCGTTGACTCAGCCTTCATTCTTCCGAGGTCGGCCGAAAATGAGATACCATGTCCAGTTGTTTCTGGTAGAGGACTGCTCACGACACGTCCTTCCAAGAAAATGATAGCTACCCCGGCAGTAAGCTGCCATACGACCACCAGGACAACGCCTCGCCACAAGTTTCAGTGACCATGGGTGAGGGAAAGTAGGACAACGAAGACGAGATGGATAAATCTGTGCAGAGGAGAGCAAGTTCTTTGAAGGAATTCAGGATGATTGGAGAAATAGCGTATGGAGACCCAGTCTCCATGTTATGATGGCTGCTTGGAGGTACGTCAGCGGCCTGATGAAATACAGACTCGACGGTGTGTGTGTTCTTGATGAACAGCCATAAATGTCCACTTGACAAGCACGTGTTCAGAAAAACCGATGGGAGCGGAGGAAGAACAGCAATATTTTCAGGGAAATTTGTCAAAATCACGATCCGAAGAGGTAAGAGATTACCATTGGTTGAGATCCGTGTCGGAATATGACCGATTGAGTCGCAGAAGCATTTCTGACATTCCTTGACAGGGAGAGAGGGTACCCACACCGACCCAACTGGCCATGATGACAGTGAAGTCACCACATATGAGAAGAAGAGTATGTGAAAAGATAGAAGTTTGGTCCATGATTTTCGGAAAGTGAGTGAAGATGGATCATAACGTTTGTGGACGGTACAGTACACTATATAAACATGAGGTGGAGTGAGGGCAGCCGTTACCAGACGTATCCTGGGTGTGTATGGGAGTGGGGCGTGCATGGAGATGGTAGAATAGAGTTCTTGATGAAGAGAGCAATCCACAAACCAAGCGAGGCTCAGGTCTGTCAGACCGGAGGAGGGATAACAGGGAGAGCTACTTCGGAGTCCAAGAGTCTTGAGGAGGAAAGTTTCTTTAGAGATTATGTCTGGTTGTCATGGCAACCTTTGGAAAATCTGTAATGGGATTGCAAGCCCCGGATATTGAGGTCCACGCTGTTAATAGGAGGATTGGTACAGGGATGGTGAGGTGAGGGGGGTCTAGGATAAGAGGAAGGTAGGTAGGAGATTGTTGAAAGAGTGTGGGGGATTGCATAACTAAGCTTTGGAGATGGAGGCCGGGATGAGGAGGCAGAAAAGTGCTTGTTTGCTGGAGAGGGTTGGCAGAGAGGGCAGAAGGTCAGTGAGGATTTGAGAGGTGATGATAGATGGAGTGGAGGCAGTTGGAAGAGGCAGCTTTGTGATGAAGAGGGGGCAACTTTGAAAGATGAGTAAGTGCGGATGAATGGTTGGAGAAGTTAATTGGGTAGAGTTTAGGGAGAAAGTGAGAGGGACTTTAGGGAGAATTGGGATGGTTGCTTATGAGTTGAGGGTGAGAGGAGTAGTTGGCACTGAAGTGGAAAAAAAGAATGTTGATGGAAAGCAACATCATTGAACTGGTTTTAAATTTTTTTAGGCAGAGAGCGAATTTAACACCATTTCTTGATGATGCAATAAAGGCTAATTGAGAGAATGGAGAGAAAAACGCTGTAACAGTTGGTTTTATTTTTTTTAAGCGCAGGAGTATGAAGAAAGGTGAATAGAGCAGTCTGTTTATAATATAAGAGAGTAGTGCATAATGATACGATTAAGACGTACCCACATGAGAAGGATTCGTTTTATTTTATTATTATTATTATTTTTTTATGAAATTATATTTTTTTTTGGAGAGAGGTTTTCATCAGATTAGGTATGGAAAGTGTAGAAAAATCGTTGAGGTGCTAATTGTGAATTTTTGATCGGTAAAAGCAGAGGTGAAACAGATCACAGGTTATGGAGAAGCATGTGGCTATGGGAGATTATCGTTTCAAAAAATGGAGGGTTGGATATTATTATTTATTTTAAATAAAGATTGTGTAACATTTGGAAAAAGGAAGTTGAGTTTAAACATGGAGGTGTGTGGTGATTTGACTTAACGCAGAGTGAAGTCTGCTCGGTCGATGACAAAGTATCAGAAGAGGTGGGAGAGGACACTGGTTAACAGGGGGTATAGATAGAAAGATTACAAGGAAAAATTATTATTTTGATGTATTTTGAAGAATAGGTTAAATTCAAGAATGGAAGGTGAGGAAGAAATCTGAAAGGTAATGGGCGAGAGGGGTCAGCTCAGTAGATAAAGAGTGTTTGCGCAGAGAGAGAGGAAGAAGAGAAGAAAGGATCATGCTCGTGAGGTTGTCAGGGAGAAAGGTGTTTTTGGGGGGGTTAAGACAAGAAAACAGAGTGTTTAGTTGGAGGGGGGGAGACATTGGAAAGTTGGGGAAAATGAGAATTGAGAGAATGGAGAAATACAAATAACACGATCGTACACACCGAGAGGGGAAGGAGGGTAGAGCCTTCAAGGAACTCGGTAAAACAAGTCAACGAAATCTCACAACAAATAGCACATTTTTGAAACAAACGAACTGGAACCACGATAAACATGTAGCGTGAGAAAATAAACAGTTTAAAACGCGACAGATAATGACCGGAAACTTAAGCTTTGAAAATGTCACAGAGAGCCTGAGGACCTGCCGTACGCTCCAAACCCAGAACGAAAGTCTTCGATGGCAGCATCATTAACCACGTGCGCAAAGGAAACACAGATGTACCACTCTTATTTTATGTAAGCACACCAGTATAAAAGCCCGGTCAAAAATGATGGTTGGAAATTATTTTTATCAAAAATTCAAGAGACGGAGTAAGATGTACCGTTTTTAACACAACGTCTGTAAATATGTGCTGTATTCTTTATTCTTCTTGCAACGTTTCATTTTGTACTACGCCTCGTGAGGTGTCAAAAATCTGAAGCTCGGCCCTAGCATCAGGTGTGCTTCAATCTCTTATTTTTAGACAATCCTCCGGACCAATAAATGAACACTCTTTTACTTCTGCGCGCGTTACACAATCAATGACAGCAAATTCCCCTCCCTGTACCTTATATTTATAATATGAAAAAACGATTTCTGTACACCGCCATAGGTTCGGTTGTAATTCACCTCTACGATTCCACTGGAAGAGACGTAATTACTCTTGTTATGAAATAATTTTAGATTTTTTATGATATGATTATTGGGACTGCAAGAACTCGACATCATTAGGTCCTGTAACAGAGTTGAGTTAAACCTGAAAACTTGTTCGAGTCATTTTTGCAAGTCATTTCAAAGTTAATTATCATAATTACAAGAACTGCATCTTGAGAAAATGAAGAAAGTACAAAGTTACAATTCATTAGATTAATACATAACGGCTCTCGGAAAGGGAGTTTAAGAAGGGGAGGGAGCAGATTTGGGCGTTCGGGGAGTAGAGGGACAGACATGAGGCAAGTCACCAATCCATCGTCAAGTTAGTATGTTCTTATAAATACTTTATGCACTCGCATAACCACTGGGCTGCATTGAGAATATTTGTTTTCAAGAGTCTAGTTTTCTCACGTCCTTATGTTTTTGCTGCTGAATCCAAAATGTATCTAATTTCGCTTCAATCGTCAAGTTTTTTCGATCTCAATTTTAAGGAAAAAAAATAATCAATTTTTGTTTTTTAATTAGCATTTTTAAAATTCAAAATCAATTGCATGACAGAAAATGTACAAACTATACCAATAAGACACACAATAACACTTAATGTGAGAGATAAGTTGCCTTCTCAATACTTTCATTCAATTTCAGAAAAATATAGAAAATCTTGTTTCTGCGCACACCACAACTTCAGTCGCTCCAGCAGTCCTGTTTCCTTATCTTTTTATGTGAATTTCAACATTAACGGTTTATCATAATTTTCATTTGACCACTTTATCAAATTGTAAGTCTATAAATTACAAATTGTGAGAGAGAATCTGTTTTTTTTGTTTTTTTGTTCTTTTTCTTTTCTCAATTAAATGTTCTGAAAGAATTTTTATTGTTGTACAGCACCCGAAGCCAAGGGTTAGCATGAATTTCTGAGCGTTGTGGCTTGTGCACATGATACAGTAATTGTAGGTTAGGGTATGAATTTGAACACACCAAATGAACCTACTCTTGAAAAGTCACCATGGATCTTTACATGACCAGAAATCAATGCGACAGACGGATGAGACACCAGCCTAACAGATCACCCTGACAGACTCTGCTCGATCATTGATTCAATGCAAAGCAACGTGATGATTTGATAGGCTGGTTCAGGACATGAAACCCGAGACAAGACATTAAAAGTGAGTGTGCATTTCTGGAACTATGTGTGCTCAGTCCTTAATAAAACAATGACGTACATGGGCAATTTCAAGTAGCTATGGACATGATTTTACATCTGTTGTTTCCGAATCTGGCAAATGCATCTACTCGCCCATCAAGGCTGTTCTATGGCAAAGGCTAACTGAATTGACTCTTTCGGATTCAAATTGCATTAAGCGCCTGCAGACAAGACACAGGGAAAATGAATCTGTGCGAGGTGTTCAGCTTCGATATTCTTATTTTGGACTATTGATAAAATTTAATGTGGAGCATGTAATCATGTTTCGGTTTTTGCGCTCAGCTTGGCAAAAAACGACTCATCTTGCCATCTCGCTCTGATCATATTGAACATGTCTCGGTGCCTCCGGGAATGTAGAAAGGATGAATCAAGAGAAGGTTTGCAAAGTCATCCGAGTAAATTCTTTAAGTGATGCGAGTGAATTTATTACATTGGAATGTTTTTTTGGAGGATGCAGAGGGAGAAGTTTTTGTTGCATTATTATCAGTGATGTGGATGGGTTAACGACAAAGTTTAAATATTAATTGCTTCAACATAAGATAAACTTTCCAAATATAGGTGTTCTGTTCTCCATGTAGAAATATTTCACCAAGATGTTTCACGACGTTTCAGGTTTGACATGCTCGTGTCCATTGCCTGGTTGTTTATTATTTATTATTATTTTTTCAATTTATTTATTTATTATAGCTAATACCTCTGCCGCTGAAGGTGAATGGAGATTATGTATTCACCCTGCTTGTTTGTCTCACTCTGTCTTTTTTTGTGAGCAGGAATATCTCAAAATGTTGTGACGCATTGGAGTGAAGCTTGTGGACAGTTTGGGTGTGAGACAACCAGTTAATTAGATTTTGAGTGAAATCCGGAACTTGGATATGAAATTTAAAATTTATAAGCATTTTTTCACCATTGGAGATATGCTGCCAAAACGATATGTCACTGAATCTAAAAACGTATGGATGTGTTGGTCGGCGAGAACAAGCCGATTAGATTTTGGTTCAGGCCAATAAGATCCATCCCTATCGTGGAAATACGAAAACGTGAAACTGTTACTGCCGAGGATTCGGCTCCACTGAGTTTGCCGTTTCTAGTTTATATGTTCATCTGTTCATAATATGTCAGCCATCCTTGCTCTCGTATTACTTACCCATTATGTCGTCAGTCATGTTTACGTTGATTTACCTCAAATCTAATTTCCTTTTACTTTGTTTGCACTCGTTATGTGTTTAAAGAGTAAACTGTGATATTTTTCTATTTGTCTGCGATTGGTCGCAGTTCCTGTCCAGGGTTAAACATTTTGCGCAAGTTTACTAGACTCACCCCAAAGCAAACTCTGACACCAGGAAAAAGGTCATTAACACCATCACGACTGCATCACATATCCAATCTTGCATTTCCACATAATGCTTGTATTGCTGCTGACATAAAAGGTGACCTGCAATAATAGTCAAAGGAGGATGAATGACTCAGAGATGGTTAGGGTGGGTTTGTGCAGTGGAGAAAAAGGAAGTAAGACAGATCGAAAGAAATGCTTCCCTGTTCTTTTGTAAACTTTGCATATCTATTCAGGCAGATGGAATTGAGAACCGACATGAACAGGAATATGAGAACCTGGAATTCATGGACCCAAATGACTTACTCTTGCAAAAGCACCATCGGAGCTTTGCATTTCCAATAATCAATGCCAACAGTATGGAGAGACACCCAGCTAAACAATCATTGGACAGACACTGCTGTTCATTGGTACCAAAGCGGACATAGAAAGTTAAGGTGGCGTGTGTACACACGTGCATAAGAGAAGTGGTTTGACGAGTGCAGAAGACAAAATGGCTCTCCAACGTTTTCATTGGTTTGCTGCATAACTTTTGCAATCGTAAAAAAAAGAAGTTTTGCCTTCAACAGTTGTGAAACAGAAGGCATTTGCAATTGTTTAGAATTCTGTATCAAATGCCTCGTAATAAAGAGAAATGGGTTTTAAGGCGGACAGAGCACTTGAATGAATTCAATGTCCATTTTCAATTCTCCTCAAACCCCACTCTCCGACATCATCTTCCCATCAACCCACTGTTTTGTTATGACCACAGCCAAGTAGATGATACCATGTCGAGTGAGTTAATGTCTCACCATTGCTCGATTTGATTTTATCTCCTTGCAACCAAATTTGAACTGTTGTGAACGCTCGTTTGTTGGGTTTTTCCTCTCACCATTGACGAAAGTTAAGCCAAAAGGAATCTCTTAACGAGAACTGTAGGATGTGTGTGACATTATAACCAAGAGCATTATGTTATCTATCTACCAGAACAATATTTACGGTCTTTCTTATATGCTGTTATTCGAATAACTAAATCGTAAACAATCTTGAAAACTTTACAGTAGCCATCCAGAGCCATTGCTTTAAACCCAAATTTAACTCTTGAGCATCTTGAATCCCCACCTGAGAGCCGCGTCAAGGCAGCAAAATTCCAGCATAACATGTGCCACTTGCTCACTTTCTCACTTTCTCACTTTCTTCTCTATCAATCTAACATTTGTACAAGGTTTTAGTTACGTAGATGAAAAATTGATGGTTCATCTCATTAGAGATTGCATAAAAATTGTTTATTAATAATACTGAATCTTTTTTTTGTCCTGTGCGTCATACTTTCAATAAGATGTCGTGTTTACTATGTATACTGCTATTCTTACATTATGTTTCATTCTTGATATTGAAGTCGACAAATGACAGCCCTCCAAAATTAAAACAATATGCTTAATTTTTAATATGCACTTCCAAAATGAATTTAATTCGCCGAGAGCTTGGCCTTACTTCCTCCCCAGCTAAGGATTGTAGCATGGAACGACTGGACAAAAGCTTTGTAAAGAAGCCGAAAATACTTGAAAGGTACCTGAGTAAGACAGGGTCACCGCTGCACAATTAAAACAGTTGGAGAACTTCCTGATCAATTCGTCAAATAAAGTTATATCTTTCAGTCTGTACTGCAACAATTCCTGTGACAGACCCTGAAAGGCCAAATTCGTAGTCCGGCGCGTTTCTGTCCAAACTTCGTGGCTGAACACGATGGGAGGTCCACTTTCTTGTATGTCCATTGTCGGGTTGTCGATGGCCAGGTAAGTTTTTAAATGATGATATTTAGTCTATAATTATTTTAATAGGGGGGCGGACATTACGGGAGCTGTTATGTTGTTATAAATTGTATATTTTGTTTGGGTTCAATGTACAAGAGGAAAGTTGACTAATTTTATACTCTTGTTGTTGCTGTGCGTGTCACCACTAAGAAAGTAGCATCTTTTATTACTGCAATTAAAACCGGATTGTTTTATTCTGTGAAACAAAACAATGTCTCAATTAAACCTGGAGCTGGCACGCTGACATGAAGTCGATTAGCTCATGGTTCGAAGCAGTCATTTAAGTAAGAATTGATAAATACTTCGTCCTGTTTATGGCTTCCAAATAACTGCTTTCTTGTATGTATGCTGCCAATTTGGGTCAATCCTCTCTTGCTCTGAATGTGTTTCTCTTAACCCCCATCCCCCACATGTGCAAAGCACTCATGGTACTGTATTGTGGATTATTAATATTTTGTGCTTTGTATATATAACTATATATTCTGTCGGTGCTTTTCTTTTACACTGAATCAACTTATAAAAACAATCAATTTGAAGTCATTGTAACTCAGTAGCTGGGCACTTGTGGCCTGAACAATTGAAGTGGAAACAGAACATAGGTCTGCTTATGCAATGACAACAGATTTTTTTGTCAAAGCCATTAATGATACACATCTCATTTTAATTCAATATAATGCGAGCAAGAGGTCTTGACAATATTACATTGAAAAGACAGGACTATTTTCGTTCTTTTTTAAATTTTATTGTTTTTTATGTTTTTTTCTTCTTAGGCAATGGTCACGTTTTATTGCTCGTTAAATTTGGTCGTCGGCCAAGAAATATAAGACACCTAATTACTAAATTAGGTCAACAAAGATGATACATTTGCCTTTGCTCTAAATTGTCGAGTAAATTTCATATATTTGTATGCAGACCGTTGGCTGCTTGCTGCACATTTTTTTTTGGTGCGGCCTGTGCCACTGATGCAAGTCCCTGTTACCAGCACCACTGTACTCATTTTGCTACCTCGGAAGGATGGACAAGCCGAGTTCACCATTTCTGGTGTTAATTCAAATGGCCGAAGGCTTGAACTCAAACCCTTGGATCTTAAGCTACCACCAAAACATATAAGCCTGTCCGAGTGACATATTACCAACATGATGATTGTTATTTTCAGAGAGGGTGGCTCAGCTGTGATTGTAGCCCAAATGTTTCCATCAGAGGGAGCTGAGTCACCAGCATGTGAGCTGAACCCTGAGTGTGCATGTTGCAATATTTTTCTTGAAAGTTCCTAAGCGAAGTTTATTCACTTATAGAGATATAAATATTTGAGCATGCGGGGTCTTTTGTTTTAAACAAGGTTTTAATTCTATTGCCCACCCAATTTATCCCCTTGTCAATACATGTGAGGCTGCCTTTAATCGATATTTTGTGCACGCCTAGGAATTACGGACTGAATACAGAAGGTTGTTAATACTGAATACAAAGATGTGTCTTGAATTGAGACTGGCATTCAAGTCCATGCTGTCGTTAGCATCTGCCACCGAAGGTCGGACGGAGGTTATGTTTCACCTGTCTTATTTGTCTTCTGTCTTCTGTAGGTGAGCGATATCGCAAAAAGTTGACGAATGGTTTCGACAAAATTTGGTGGACAGTGGGTGCTATGACAGGGCACGAATTGATATCCATTTTGGTTGATATCCAATGTTATACTAGGAATTTTAAAGTATTCATTCACCATGAGAGACGGCCAAAACGATATATAGCACGATATCTCAAAAAGTTTGGACCGGGATTCGGACGAAAATTTGGATGACAGGTTTGGTGGGTGCCAAGGGCAATTGTTTAGATTTTGGTGATGATCCACATCTAATACTATAATTTTTATCGAATTCTGTACAATTGAGAGTTCGGGCAAAACATATATATGGCAAATCATTTTAAAAGTTTGGACGGTTGTGACAACTTGGTGGATTGAGTTAGGTATTGTGACAAGAACAAAGCCAATTAGATTTTAGTTCAGTGTGTGGATGCGGTCCGGCCTCATGAGTGGAATACCAAATGTAAACTGTTCAACTGCGGGAGTATGTGCTCTACCGAGTGCCGTTCTATTTGCTCGTGTGGAGAGGCACTCTCTTTGCGACTTGTCCGGTTCGAAACACAAACTTAAGTGTGTAACAACACCTGTTAGTCTCAAATTGTTTTAACATGCGAATAATTCTGCAGCTTCTAATTAACCACAGTGAATGCATTTTCTTAGTAAGCACCGTCTGGCCTCCAATTGTGCTGTTTACATTGCTCTCATGCCAGTGAGAACCGTAATTAAAAGCTCAAACTCCCGAAGCTGTTTTCGTCCCTTTTGATTGACACTGTCATGCATCACTCTCCCCTTCATGTCCAGCACTCGTGTAAAACCATAGAGGTACAACATGTGTTAAAAAAACAAACCCATTTTGTTTTTGTTTTTTTACTTCATCTAGCTCGCTACAGAGGGTGAAAGGCAATGCGCTGCTTTTGGGACAGGGTGTAAATTGGGGCAAAAAGAAGGAATGAGCAGAAAAAGAAAAGGGGAAACACATAGAGAGGGTCGATGAGGAGAGGTTAAGTTGCTAAAAATCATAGGTTTTTGAGGGTGTCACATGAGAGTACACCCACGACTTGAAGTCTTGGAGTGAAAAAGAACTGCCTCAGGAAAGTTATACTTCCACCCCAAGTTGGAATTCCCCCACCTCCCCCTCCACTCCAGAGTGGTTGGATATTACATCAAGGCTTGTGATTAACTAAACCCATTATATTAACATCCTATTTATGAATGTTCAAAACATTGATTCATTCACTTAACTTTGCGTTGTTAATTGCAAAGGTCTGCAGGTTTGATTGCTGACATTTAACAGCTCGGTAACCGGTCTTCCTTTCTTTCCAGGACAAGCGCTGCATGCCATGATGGGATAGTTGATTTTTCTAAAATAATTATTTTGGCATTGCAGTGAAGTAAAGAGTGCACACGAGGTGAAACAATTTATTTGAAGGGCATGTGGTCTTTTTGCACGTAGACATGCTGGGTTACGGTCTGGCCATAGGCACCGTGCATCAGCTTACTCGCACCTGGCCTCTGAAGAAGAGTGGCTCGCTCTGAGAGGTGACTGTGTGCCATCTGCCGTGAGTTTGTCTATCGTGCAGGATCACAGCCCTTACGCTGAACAATAGCAGAAATTACTTCTGCCTCGTTAAGACTAGTATTGCTACTTCAATATTGCTGGAATTGCAGCCAAACCTTGATGCATCCACTGGCATAGCATGCTAGAGATGCATCACATTTCCTACAGTGCAGAGTTGAAATCTTTTTTTATTTATTTAAATTAATCACGTGATTCAGGCCATGAATTCAAAATTGCTGGGAATCCGATCATTAAGTCTACGTTCATATTGAGAATTTGTCAGTTGGCAACTCTAACGCTTACCTCATGTACTAATTTGTTATTACTTTCTCAGAGTTCACTCTGGACGACACCAATGAAACAGAAGTTCTATGCGGATGCTTGATTTTGGCTCTTGGACACCACTCGGGTTGTTTGCAGAGTGAAGTACTCGTTGTGTGTGACCATTAGTTCATCCCTTGCCGGTGTTAATATTGTTCAACCATGTTTGCTGACAAGGTGGTGCACTCACTTCTGGAGAAGTTATGTTTTGCAATGCGACGGAAATAACTCGTTTGCACTCTTTGCTCAGCCAAAAAAATACACTATACTATTTACCTAATTTTAAAATAAATTATGCATCAATACTGCTTTTGATTATTTATTTATTATTTATCTTAGTAATTGCTCTCTACATGGCATATTGACTTGCTGCTTTTCATGGAAAAAGCCATCATTGTATATGTCCTTCTCATACAAAGCAATGGAAATGAAGAGCAGGTTGAGTGTATTGGGTAGCGGGGCAACATTGTACAACACCAGCAATGAAATGTGGGTTAGGAGGGTTGATGGCGGGTAATCAAGATGAAGTCGGGATTGCGAATTTAACAGATGGCGGCGGTGCACTGCCTGCTTGAAACCTAGAGAAAAAACGGCCTCTGAAAGACGGTTCACAGTGGAAGTAGTGAGGAACAAAGTTAAAAGTGTGCAGTAGCCTGGGTTTTGAAGTTACCAGAAGGGGTTACTGAAGTAATGAATCATCTGGAGTTGGCTGGAACTGGCGGAGGAACTGAGAGCAGAGGTTCAACATTGGAGAATGAGATGTAAAAGAATGGAGACCGAACACCTTGCAATGGGAAAGCAACAGACTTTGTGCTTCCACCATGTCGTGGGAGATGTGAATAATGTTAGGTTTCTAGATTTCCACAGATTCCAAAGGGAGATAGGTGTGATGTGGCGGCACCAGGAAATGGGTGTAGCAAGCACTCCATATAGGCTATGGCAAAAGCTTGTTAGGAAGTGTGTAGTTCTGATGTTCCAGGAAAACTTTGATCAACAAGGGTGCCAGCTTTCTATGTGTTGGCTCAAAGACATATTGGCTGATGTGGGAGCCGAAAATTCAAGAGAATGAACCTTTTCCAGGGGCTGACCATGGAATCATAGCAGTGGGTTTGTTGAGATTCTTCTAGAATTCTAGAGTTGATAGATAAACTGGTGAGAATTTCCAGGATAGGACAATTGCCATCTATCAGACCAACATTAATCAACTTCCAGTTGGCAGAGTGACGCAGCTGTCATCTTGCGTTAGCAGTGAGGTGGAGTTAGATATACATAATGTGATGTCTCCAGGGAAGAGAAGGTTTTCCAGATATTGTGAGACATTTATAATGATGAGAAACACGACTGCCCAACACGCTTTTGGGAATTCCACTGTGTAGAGTGAGTTGGTTTTCCATATGATAGCAACATGTTGACTGCCGGTGAGGGAAAGTCAGAAAAATCGCATGTCATTGTGGAGAGCTGGCAAGCAAAGAGATACCGGACTGTTCTTAAAATGGCCAATAATCCTTAATCCTCTTGATTGAAATTTAGGGGGTCCAATAGCTGAGTGAGACAGAAGAAACGGGAAGACCAAGAAGAACCCAAAGCTGAAGAAGCAAAGATGATCATCAGAGGTAACCTGGATAGGATTGGGTTTCAGCCTTATTCTCACAATACGGATGTACCGATCAGGGATGCCTAGTTAGCGGACTGCGTTTGGAGCCAACTTTGAAATTTGTTTCCTGATAAAGATCATGGTTGATAGACCCAGTATTTGACTGACTGAACTTCCTCAAGAGGATTGTTAAGAAGTAGATGGGAGGTTTCCAGACCGTATAATTTTGGATACTTGGCGAGCTTTCTCAGGGTTAAAAGACATTGTTACAGGCTTGAGTAAGGACCACGGCATAGGCGCCAGACAGCCGCCTCGCATCTAACCATAAGTCCGCTGGCCGACGATAACCTCCGGCGCCCGACGGGTTGTCAAACAACCATAATCCATTAAAATAATAATCTAATGGTTCTTAAGCTCTTCAATTCATTTCACCTATATTTTACGGATTTTAATGATTTAACTAAGGAACCACGCCCTCAATTGTCAACCTGAGTATTATTACAGCGAGCAGGACTGAGTGCAGGCATTGGCTAAGCAGCGAGCCAATCCAGTGGGCAAAAACTTCCGTCTGCTTATTATGTGGCTGCTATGCCAGCCAATGAAAGAAAGGACCCCAGCAGGTTGAAGATGTTCCTCATAAATAACAACAGCAATACGTTTTACATGGCAGACAATAGTCGAACATTTTTTACAAGCAGCCAGCAAAGTCAGAGGCAAACCAGAAGAGCAACTACCTGCACAAGAGCATCGGTTCGTCATTCATCGGAAGAGAATTGATTGTTTTTTTGTTTTTTACCAATTTTTAATTTTACCAGTACAAGAATGATGTTTGAAATGTGAGAAATTTTTGCCGTGTACGTGTTCGCGGGGTCTGTGGACTTGGAGACTGAGAGTTAACAGTGCATGGATGACTGATGAAGAGATGGTTATTGTGAATATAAGATGTCAGGGGTCGGAAATGTGAGAAGATAAACAGATGGTTCGAATTTCGGATCATGACGATTGTGGATTAAGAAACAATAATTGAAGAGCGGATTGTTGATTGAGATGTTGACAGCGGTTTCGAATTATGGATGAGAGTTGACAAGGGTTGTAGAGTGGAATCATCTCGGCATGAACGGTCTGATTCTCCCACCATTTCCCCATCCCCGGGATACATGGAGTAAGAATCTAACCTACACACAAACTAAAAGAAAAACTGAGAATTCTGCATGTTCATGGTGTTCTCAGGTGCATTCCCAAACCGCAACTCATATATTCCAAAGGTGTGTGAACAAGCTTCGAATTTTTCAAGATTCTGAAGAGAGGAAGAGCTGCGTTGCCTTGAAGAGATGCAGGATGTTCAGCAGAGCAATGAGTCATCAGAAAATAGATTAACAGGGATTTTCAGAGTCGAGACACATGTGATTCAGATTAGGAGCACTGCCTCTGTGCCACTCTCCAGCCTTTGACAGGAGAGAAAAAAGGATTCTGTTGAGAGCCAACGTTGCCTTACAGCAGTTGAGGAAGTCAGTCACCCAAGAGTCGGAGTTGCCTTGGATGTCTAGGCAGATCGGGATTGGAGAGCAGGGCAACAGAACATATGATATGAAAGCTCAAGTATATGTCTAGATCGCCCTAACTCATGTCTGCATGAGGCTTCCAACCATTGTTGGGAGATTAAGACTTCTGCGAATAGAAAGAGACATGCACATAAAGAAGAAGTTGCACTTGCATTTATAAGACATTCCTGCCTCACACTTGAGACTATACTGCTTTCCCTGCTCTTCGTGAATGGTTTTTTTTATTACATTAACATTTTTTCGGTTGTTGGTCGTCAGAACGAAGAAAGGATGTTTAGGTAGACATTGCAGCGCCAAAGTTTTTAATCTGGGGTACTCCTATAGAAACTCACCTATTTAAGGTCCATGAGTCCATAGACGCTCGAATTGTTGGACCATCGAGTACACTATAATTCTCGTTAGGTGTTTTAGCTTGCTACATGTGCTCTAGGTTATTTTTGAGTTAGATAGCCCTTGCACAGCTGTAATAGCTTATGATCGTTATCACTTCCTTGGAAATCAGACACACCTTACCGAAAATCAGAAAAATTTGTTTAAAATGTCAAATTTGGACAGAATGCCTAAAATGTCACTAAATGAATAGTAATTTCCAATTTAATACAATCCTGTTAAATACACACTAGTCATCCATGGCTGTTGTACTTACTATATGCAAAAATTACTCCTCCTCAATATCATCTCAGTCAGACTCGGAATCTGACTTTGTGCTACGGCTCTTCTCAATAGCCTTGGTCTGATGTCTTACCTGCACATGTCCTGTACACTTCAGGCATCTGCTGAGCAAATTGCACTTAGGTTCCAATGACCGCACACACTTGCATGACAGTAGTCTGCATAAACAGCACTGTTGCTGTGAGCCTCGCATCAGTTGTCAGCAAGCTTGCCTCCTCATCTGTCATCCAGCCGCAGTGTGTTGTTCCAACAAATGGCTGCTCTGCAGACTTCTCTCCAGATCGCAGCCTGTAGTTTGGCGTTATGCATTGCATGAAGAGCAGTCTCACAGAGGGAGTTGACTGACTCCACATTCACGTCTCCACAGACAGCTCATACGAAGCTTGTTCACCTCAGTGTTGGGTATGATGCAGTACCATGTGCATGATTTCCGTAGTTCCAAATAGTTCAGGAAAGACATTCCCATGAGCGCCCAAGTTCGTGTAAAGCATCCTGTATGTCTGTCATCTTCACCTTTGGAGGTCGTCATCTTCCCCGGCATGCGAATGCACTGACGGTATCACACCGTAAAGTGCATGCATACCATCAATGATCACACACGCTGCCTCCCAGTGTACGGCTCAGTGTGGTGAGATCAGGAATCTTGTCGTTTCTTCGTCCCGCAAATTCTGGAGACATGTGGGAGATCTTGTGGCACATCCCGACACAGGACCATGAATCTTATCCTCTGCAAGTGATGATGACAAAGACTTGTACCCAGATTTCCTGCCATGAAGTGCATAGGAGAAGGAGGTGTGTCTGCTTCTTCGACTTGACTTTAGCAGAGCCTCTTCCCACTGCTCTTTGGTATCTTGGAGCAGAGCTGGCTCACATGTTGACATACAGCTCCATTGCCTCGAGCTTGTCCCTGTGTTGGTTTTTTCCTCTTCTAACCAGGAACTTGATAGACTTCCCTTAGTTGTAGAACTACCGGAGTAACTTTCTCACGCTGTATGTTGTGCCAGGTGAATGTCTAAATGGATCCTGTGCCTCACTTCTGTTGCTCATTCTGCATCTTTAGATGTCTCCTTTGTAGAGTCAAACACAACTATCCAATGGCACTGCTCTTAGCACCTCATGGACAACGTGACTCGATCTTGTGCCTGCAAGCTGTGAAAAAGTTTTCGTTTCCCTTCATTCTGACCAGGGCTCATCCCATCAAATTATGTAGCAGAGGCTCAGGATCACCTCTCAGAGAAACCATTCCTCTCCAACTCCATTGCTAGGCATCCTTGTTGTCTTGCGGAGAGACCCATACGCTGGCATGCCTCATGGCAATAAGCCAGGGGGAATGACCAAGACATCCAATATTTTAGCTTTCTTTCTCACACACAGGATTATCTGTCCAAATTAGGTTTCCTGTCAGCTCAAGATAGCCTCTTGTATGGCTGTGACGTGCTTCATTCTGATGTTAAGTGAACGTTCTCAGTTCGTCTCGTCATCGTGTCATGAAAACTGTATTATTGAATCGTCTCCATGCCTTTCCTTGAAGCTTATATGCATCTCTCTTCTTCGTAGGCCCTAGAAGGTCTTGGCACTTTGTTGGTGCTGTAGTCCAGTTGACAATGACAAGATCTCTTCTCTGCGTTGACAGGGTTCAAACCAGCTGGTCTTCCATCAGTTAACTAAAGATTGAACATCGGCTCACTCTTCTAATCCTGGCATCTGTATGTCTGGGTGGTGAAGTCAGTATACTTTTGGCCTACTACCATGGCCCTGAGCTGCCTCAGGGAATCTGCTGCGATACTCCGATGTCAGGTAGTACCTGCGACACTTCCACTTTCAGCTGGAAAGCCTTTTGTCCCCCTGGTTCTGGGTGTCTTTGTTGATGTCCTTCGATGGTCTCCGTCACAGGAATCCTTCCAAGGATCTTGCTACGATCGGACGAAAAGCCACCTTGCATGAATGTTCATGGACCTCCTGGGTGTTCAAATTGTATTAGGATTATCCAGATTTATGGAAATACCCAAAATTAAATTTTTTAGGGGTAAATCCCAAAAATATGAGGAAATTGAAAATACTAGACAACTCTGTAGAGAATCAAATCTACATAGGTGTCAAAGTTCGCGTTTGATCGTTGTGATTATTTTAAAGAAATGAGGAACCGAGCGTCACGCGAAATTGTTTTTATGGGTAGCACCCCATTGCATCACAATAAATCAGACTAACTTACCAGCGGGAAGCTATCATATCTTAATTATTACATTCACTTCTATAACATTTTAGTACCATTCGTGTTAGTCACCCATGGTACATATCTAGCCTGTCATGGACATTTGGTTTTAATCAGCGTGAAGGATGCATATTTCTGTTAAACATTAAAACATCGAGTACACTCATTTAAATGAAATTCAGCAGTCCAATGGACAACCGGGATAAATTCTTGACACTGCCTATTTCCACAAGACAATAGACGGTTGCCTTGTAGACAATATGAGACTTAAGCAGAGAGATATCAGATTTAGAATGGCATCGGATGAGAGGTGTATAGTTGCATGAATCCTGGTGCCGCCACTCACCTTTCTTTACCTCTGTGTTAAGGAGATTGTGCAACAATCTTAATTAATAGAGCAAATTATATTGTAGTTTGTTCAATGTGGGATGAATATTACTATGTTAAGAAAGCTTAGGTTTCTATCCTGCATGTAAGTTGATCAGTTTGTCTTCTTCTTTGGGTACAGTGATATTGTTGTGGATTTTTTACCCACCTTTTGTGATCGATGAGGATTTAACTGGCCGATTGTGGATCTTATTGACTTCAGCAGAGTTTAATTTGTCCGATTTTGTATAGAAATCCTGCATAAAACCCATTGACCTGATAAAACGATGTCCACACAAGTCCTCTCCTTGTGAACAATTTATTTCTAATTATCACCATACTTCTCACCCTCGTACAATAACTTAAGATCCCATTGAGCTAAATTATTTTTTCTATTTCATTTATTCTACTTTTAGTTAACGTTAGACCAACGCATTCAATTCACTTCCAACATTACATCAGAGTTTTATTCTTAACTGTACTTTCAGTTCCAAGGAGTACAAGCCACTAAAATTTATAATACTTTCCTCAGGTTACTGCATCTGAAACAATTTTACATTCCAAAAGCATTATTCATACTTTCCTGGAGAGTGGGGGCTATCAACCCAGATTCAGATGTTTCCTGTTATGATGAAAAGCCACTTTGTACATTTCGAGCATAAAGTCGCTGTTATCAGCTAGGCAACTTGCCCCAGACTAAGACATTTATCATCATTTAGGGAAAAGTCTCTTGGCTAGAAAGACAGCAATCCACTCTGTAGCATAAATTACATTTCAAACTCCATTGTTACAATTAGAGAATCACGATTAATATATAATTTTCCCCACAGTTCAATACTAAAGGTGGAGCGAGTTGGGGGGTGGTGTTTATATTGCATTGCCCCCGTAGTCAGTACAGTTTGAATTTGCAGTCCTGTGATAGCGCTCCTCTTTGCAAAGTACATGTGAATCTTTAATGTCTGCCAACAAGATTTGGCTTAATGGCATAGAGTTGTTGAGCTTGGATCCGAGGTTCCTGAAGTTCAAATCCTTCTTTCTTATGTTGAATTAATTACCAGTTGGGTTGACTCAGCCTGTCATCTTCTGAGGTCTGGCAAAATGACGTGCCAGCTGTGGTATCCTGTGTCGAGCAGTGGCGACTCGCCAGGATTTTGCCCAATAGCCAAGACTGCTTAAGCAGCACCAACTCTGCACAGAAGTATGTCCCAATGATGTATGATTGTGATGAAAAATGATGCAGAATGTGACGTCCAAGTTAACGTCCATCCGAGGATGTAACACACTGGTGACACCTCTCTCGATTACCCAGGACAGTTTATACTGGGTTGAGTTCAAATCCAGACAAGACAGCTCAGAGAGTGATATGATACTTCTCGGCATGCCTACGCCCTGTTTGTTCATGGGTCATCAAAAGGCAAAAACAATTATTTTGATATTTTCATTGAAGAGTGAAAAAACTTTATATCACTTGATTGTGCCATTTATATCCAAGTTCCTCTGAAACTCCATCTTTGCCCTTTACTTTTTCGGTTCCTTTTGGTCTTCCGTTGATTTTTTTCACGCGATTGTGGTATGAATCAACTATGTTGGCACCAAACCCCATATACATCGACCTTTAAGAATGCTTTAAAAAGGTTTAAAACTTATTTAATATGATAGAAATTAAAAGAAAAAAAGAGGGTTGAGAGCTGTAGATTAGTTCAGATTATACTCATCTTTGAAGCTTACCTGGACAGTATCTTATCTTGGGCTTCCCAGCAGATTTTCATCAAGTTTTTGCCATCCATCAGATGACATTATGTTGAGTGGATTAAAGACCCCACGTGTCTTGCAAAGAGTAGGCCATCGTGTGGACCCATGTGATTCCAATTGCTACCCTAACCTATATAAAAACATTCATTCACACAGACATCTTGTGATGATCGTCCAGTTGTCAGATTGAGTAATGATACCCTCCATGAGCATCGTACAAAAATAAAATGAGATTACAGCCCATTTGGGATCCTATAATAGATCCGCATGGCACTGCAACCTTACACTAGTTGTATGAAGACGTTGATTATTGATTTATGTTATAATGTGCACCTGTGCATCTCAGATCACACCCATGGCAGTCGTGGAAGGCCGTGCCGACTACGGGCAGTCTCATCCAGTGCATCACAACTCGCAGCAAGACACTTGTTCCGCACATCTCTAAGTAATCTGTCTGTGCCTCATTTAGGCCTTTTGCATTTTCCAACATCCTCGGTAAAACACCTTTGAATCTCTGCTTTACAAATAGTCATCGGAATTGGATGTTTGTTCAACCTCTTGTTGCAATTAATGTAAGTGTGTACATCTTGATATGTTGCCAGAGTTGCCTTTCCCTGATGCCAGTCTGATGATGTGAAATGGATCGAGATTATGCCCGTCAAGTTTCACATAGACCACAATAATTAACTTTCTATTGTAATATGAGAAGATCAAGAATTTACCAATTACTTCATTGATTCTCCGGGTCAGCGACACAGTCGCGCTTCAAGAAATGATAGCTACCCCGGCAGCTAAGCTGCCATACGACCACCAGGACAACTGCCTCGCCACAAGCTTCAGTGAACCATGGGTGGGAGGAAAGGTAGGACAACTGAAGACGAGATGGGATAAATCTGTGCATGAGGGAGAGCAAGTTTCTTTGAAGGAAT
>CM068963.1:95500218-95517816 GCA_035128595.1 Eptatretus atami | reverse complement strand
GAAGTTTGAGATGAAAAGATAGAAGTTGGTCCATGTTTTCGGAAAGTGAGGTGAAGATGGATCATAACTGTTTTGTGGACGGTACGTACACATTATAAACATGAGGTGGAGTGGAGGGCAGCCGTAGCCAGACGTATTCCTGGGTGTGTATGGGAGTGGGGCAGTGCATGGAGAGTGAGGAATAGAGTCTTTGATGAAGAGAGCAACTCCACAAACCAAAGACGAGGCTCAGGTCTGTCAGACCGGAGGAGGAGTAACCAGGGAGAGCTACTTCGGAGTCCAGAGAGTCTTGAGGGAGGAAAGTTTCTTTGAGGCAGATTATGTCTGGTTTGTCAGTGGCAACCTGTTGGAAAGATCTGTATGTTTGAGCAAGGCCCCGGATATTTGAGGTCCACGCTTGTTAATGAGGAGATTGGGTACAGGGATGGGAGGGGAGGGAGGGGGTAGGATAAGGAGGGAGAAGGTAGTAGGAGAGTTGTTGAAAGAGTTGGGGGATTGCATAATAGCTTTGGGAGGAAGCCGGATGAGGGAGGAGAAAAGGCTCTTGTGCTGGGAGAGGGGTGGGGCAAGAGAGGGGCAGAAGGCAGTTGGAGGATTTGAGGAGTGGAGTGATGAGATGGAGTGAGAGGCAGTGGAAGAGGCAGCTTTGTGGATGAGAGGGGGGCAACTTTGAAAAGGGTGAGTGAAGTGGATGAATGGTGGAGAAGGTAAGTGGGGGAGAGTTTAGGGAGAAAGTGTGAGAGGGAGGCTTTGAGGGAGAAGAGGGATGGTTGCTTTGAGATGAGGGTGAGAGGAGTGAGTTGGCACTGAAGTTGGAAAAAAAGAATGTTGATGGAAAGCGAACATTCATTGCAAACTGGGTTTTAAATTTTTTTAGGTCAGAGATGCGAATTAAACACATTTCTTGATGGATGCAATAAAGCTAATTGAAGAGAAGAGAGAAGAAACGCTGTAACAGTTGGATTTTTTTAGGCAAGGTATGAAGGAAGGTCGAATGGAGCAGTCTGTTTAAATATAAGAAGAGTAGTGCATTATGATACAGTAAAGCAGTACCACACATGTGAAAGAGGAGTTCGTTTTTATTTTATTATATTATTATGTTTTTTATGAATATTATTCATTTTTTTTGGAGAGAGTTTTCATCAGATTAGGTAATGGAAAGTTGTAGAAAAAATCGTGAGGTGAATTGTGAATTTTGATCGGTAAACGCAGAGGGTGGAAACAGATCACATGGTTATGGAGAAGCATGTGGCTATGGGAGGTTATCGTCCAAAAGTGGATTTATTTATTTATTTATTTAAATAAGATGTGGTAACATTTGGAAAAGGAAGGTTGAGTTAAATCATGGAGGTGTGTGGTGAATTTGGAACTGTAACGCAGAGTGAAGCTGCTCGCGTCGATGAAAAGTATCAGGAAGAGGGTGGAGAGAGACACGTGGTTACAGGAGGTGTATAGATAGAAAGATTACAAAAGGAAAAATTATTATTTTTGATGTATTTTGAAGAATAGGTAAGATTCAAGAATGGAAGGTGTAGGAAGAAATCTGGAAGGTAAGGCGAGAGGGTCAGCTCAAGTAGAATAAAGATGGTGTGCGGCAGAAGGAGAAGAAGAAGAAGAAAAGGATCAGACTCGTAGGTTGCAGGGAGAAAGGTAGTTTTTGTGGGGGGTTAAGACAAGGAAACAGAGTGTTTAGTTGGGAGGGATGGGACATGGAAAGTGGGGAAAATGAGAATTGAAGGTAATGGAGAGAATACAAATAAACACGATCGTTACACCGAGAGGGGAAGGATGGGTAGGCCTCAAGGAACTCGGTAAGACAAGTCAACGAAAACTCACAAAATAGCACGATTTTGAAACCAAACGAACTGGAACACACAGTAAACATGTTAGGTGAGAAAATAAACAGTTAAAACGCGACAGATAAATGACCGGAAACTTAGCTTTGAGAATGTCAGAGAGAGCCCTGAGAGACCCTGCCGTCGCTCCAAACCCAGAACCGGAAGTCTACGATGGCAGCATCATTAACCACGTGCGCAAAGGAACACCAGATGTACCACTCTGTATTTTATGTAACACACCAGTATAAAAAGCCCGGTCAAAAATGATGGGTGGAATTATTTTTATTCAAAATATTCAAGGAGACGTGAAGATGTGACCGTTTTATAACACGACGTGTACATATGTGCTGTATTTCTTTATCTTCTGCAACGTTTCATTTTTGACGGTACGCCTCGTGAGCTGTCAAAATCTGAAGCCTCGGCTAGCATCAGGTGTGCTTCAATCTTCTTTTTTTAGACTCCTCCGGACATAAATGAACACTCGTTTTACTCTGCGCGCGTTACACATCAATGAGCAGCAAATTCCACCTCCCTGTACCTTATATTATTAATTGAAAAAACATTTCTGTACACCGCCCATGAGGTTCGGTTGTAAGTCACCATCTACGATTCCACTGGAAGAGACGTAATTACTCTTTTTATGAAATAATTTTTTGAGTTTTTAGATATTATTATTGGACTGAAGACTCGACATCATTTAGGTCCTGTAACAGAGTTGAGTCTAAACCTGAAATTGTTCGAGTCATTTTTCAAGTCATTCAAAGTTAATTATCATAATTACAAGAACTGCATCTGAGAAATGCAGAAAGTACAAAGTACAATCATTAGATTAATACATAACGGCTTCTCGGAAAGGGAGTTTAAAGGAAAGGGGGAGGGGAAGATATGTGGCGTGCGGGGGATGAGAGGGAGCGAGAACATGAGGCAAGGTCACCATCCATCGTCAATTAGTATGTTCTTATAAATACTTTGATGTCACTCGATAAAACACTGGCTGCATTTGAAATATTTTTTTCAGAGGTCTAGGTTTTCTCAACGGTCCTTATGTTTTTTGTTGCATTGAATTCAGAAATGTATCTAATTTCGCTCAATCAGGTCAAGTTTTTATGCGATCTCAATTTTAAGGAAAAAAAATAATCAATTTTTGTTTTTTTTTAATTAGCATTTTTAAAATTCAAAATCAGACTTGCATGACAGAAAATGTACAAACTATACATATAATGACACACAAGTACACTTAATGTGGAAGAAAAGTGCCTTCTCAATACTTTCAATTCAATTTCAGAAAAATATAGATAAATCTGTTTCTGGCAACACCAACTTCAGTCGCTCCAGCAGTCGCTGTTTTCCTTCATCTTTTTAATGTTGAATTTCACATTAACGGTTTATCAAATTTATTTGAGCCAGCTTTATCAAATTTGAATGTCTATAAAATACAAATTGTTTGGAGAGAATCTGTTTTTTTTTTTTTTTTTTCTTTTCTTTTCTCAGATTAAATGTTCTGAAAATTTTTTTGTGTACAGCCACCGAGCCAAGGGTAGCATAATTTCTGAGCGTGTGGCTGTGCACAGATACAGTAATTGTAGGTTAGGGTATGAATTTGAACACACACAATGGACCTACTCTTGGAAAAGTCACCATGGGATCTTTAATGACCAGAAATCAATGCCGACAGCGGGATGAGACACCCAGCCTAACAGATCACCCTGACAGACTCTGCTCGCTCATTGATGCAATGCAAAGCAACGTGATGTTTGTAGGCTGGTCAGGACATGAACCCAGACAAGACAGTTAAAAGTGAGTGTGCTATTCTGAACTATGGTGCCAGTCCTTAATAAAACAATGACGTACATGGGCAATTGTCAAGTACTATGGACATGGATTTACATCTGTTGTTTCCGAATCTGGAGCAAAGTGCCTCTACTCGGCCATCAAGGCTGTTCTGATGGCAAAGGCTAACTGAATTGACTCTTTCGATCAAATTGCATTAAGCGCTGCAGACAAGACACAGGAAAATGAATCTGGCCGAGTGTTTCAGCCTCGGATGATCTTATTTTGGACTATCTGATAAAATTTAATGTAGGGATGCAATGTAATCAGTTTGGTCGGTTCAGCTTGGAAAAACGACTCATCTTGGCATGTCGCTCTGATCATTTGAACATGCCTTCGGTGCCTCTCGGGAATTTAGAAAGGACTTGAATCAAAGAAGAGTTGCAAGTCATCTCGAGTTAATTTGCTTTAAGTTGCGAGTGAAGTTATTAGCATTGAAGATGTTTTTTTGGGAGGATGGCAGAGGGGAGAAGTTTTCTGGTGCATTATATCATGGATTGATGGAGTTAACGACAAAGTTTAAATATAATTGCTCTCAAATAAGAAAACTTTCCAAAGCTATAGGAGTTCTGTTCTTCCCATGTAGAAATATTTCACCAAGATATTGTGCACGACGTTTCATGTGTTTGACATTCTCGTGTCCATTGCCTGTTTGTTTATTATTTATTTATTTATTCATTTTATTTATTTAATATAGCTATACCTCTGCCCTGAAGGTGAATGGATGTTATGTATTCACCCTGCTTGTTTGTTCTATCTGTCTTTTTTTGTGAGCAGAATATCTCAAAAGTTGTGACAGATTTGGGTGAAGCTTGGTGGACAGTTGGGTGTGAGACAAGGCCAAGTTAATTAGATTTTGGTGAAAATCCGGAACTGGATATGAAATGTTTAAAATTATTTATAAGCACGATTTTTCACCATTGAGAGATATTGCCCAAAAACGATATGTAGCACAGATATCTTAAAAACGTTGTGGATGTGTTGGTCGGTGACGAGAACAAGCCGATTAGATTTTGGTTCAGGTCCAGATGCCGATCCACCCTATCGGTGGAATACAAAACGTGAACTGTTCAGCCTGGCCGAGGTAGTGCTTCCACTGAGTGCCTTCTAGTTTATATGTTCATCTGTTCATGATATGTCAGCCATCCTTGCTCTCGTATTACTTACCCATTATTTGTCAGTCATGTTTACGTGAGTTACCTCAAATATCTAATTTCCTTTTACTTTTGTTTGCACTCGTTATTGTAAAGAGGTAGAACTGTGAATATTGTTATTTGCTGCGCGATTTGGCAAGTGCCTGCTGCCAGGGTGTAAGACATTTTTGCGCAGTTATCGGACTCAACCCAAAGCAAACTCTGACACCAGGAAAAGGTCATTAACACATCACGACTGCATCACACTATCAATCTTGCATTTCCACATAATGCTGTGTGTTGCCTGACATAAAAGGTGACCTTGCAATAATAGTCAAAAGAGATGGATGCTCAGAGATGGTTGGGTGGGGTTGTGCAAGTGGAGAAAAGGAAGTAAAGACAGATGAAAGGAAATGCTTCCTTTTCTTTTGTTACTTTGATATCTATCTCAGGGCAGATGGAAAGGAGGACCAATTGAACAGGAATATGGAACTGGAATCTCATGGACCGAAATGACTTACTTTGCAAAAGTCACCATCGGAGCTTTGCCATTCCAATAATCAATGCCAACATATGGGACAGACACCCAGCTTAACAGATCATCTGACAGACACTGCATGTTCATTGGTACCAAAGGGACATGAAAGTACAGGTGTGCGTGTGTACACACGTGCATAAGAGGAAGTGGTTGTGACGAGAGTGCAGAAGACAAAATGGCTCTCCAACCTTTTCATTGTGTTGCTTGCATAACCTTTTGCAATCGTAAAAAAGAAGGTTTTCCTTCAACAGTTGTGGAATAAGCAGAAGGCATTTGCAATTGTTTAGAATTGCTGTATCAAATGCCTGTCTGTAATAAAGAGGAAATGGGTTTAAGCGCGACAGAGCCTGAATGAATTTGATGTCCATTTTCAATTTCCCATACCCCACTCTCCGACATCATCTTCCATCAACCCACTGTCTTTGTTATGACCACAGCCAAGTAGATGATACCATGTCGAGTGAGTTAATGTCTCACCATGCTCGATTTTGATTTATCTCACTTTGCAACAAATTTGACACTGTTGTGAACGCTCGTTTTTTGGGTTTTTTTCTCCACCATTGACGAAATGTAAGCCAAAAGAATCTGCTTATACGAGAAACTGTAGGATTGTGTGTTGACATTATAACCAAGAGCATTTGTTATCTATCTACCAGCATCAATATTACGCGTCTTCTTATATTGCGTCTATCGGAATTAACTCAAATCGTTAACAACTGAAAATTTACAGTAGCCAGTCCAGAGCCATGCTTTAAACCCAAATTTAACTCCTGGAGCATCTTGGAATCCCACCTGAGAGGCGGTCAATGCAGCAAATTCCAGCACTACATGTGCACTTTGCTCACTTTCTCACTTTCTCACTTTCTTCTGCTATCAATCTACATTTGGTACAAGGTGTTTAGTTACCCGTAGATTGAACAAATTTGATGGTCATCTCATTAGAGATTGCATAAAAAATTGGTGTGATTAATAATACTGAGCATCTTTTTTTTTCTGTGCTCATACTTTCAATAAGATGTTGTGTTACTATGTAATACGTATTCTTACATATGTTTCATTCTTGAGTATTGAAGTCGACAAATGACAGCCCCTCCAAATTAAACAATATGCTAATTTTTAATATGCACTTCAAAATGATTTAATTCGCCGAGATTGGCTTGGCCGTACTTCCCTGCCTGCCAGCTAAGGATTGTAGCATGGACGACTCGACAAAAGCTTTGTAAAGAAGCCGAAAATACTTGAAAGTACCTGAGAGAAAAGGGTGCACCGCTGCACAATTAAAACAGTTGGAGAACTTCCTGATCAATTCGTCAAATAAAGTGATATCTTTCAGTCTGTACTGCCAACAATTCCTGATGACATGACCCGCTTGAAAGGCCAAATGTTCGTAGTCCGGGCGTGTTCTGTCCAAACCTTCGTGCTGAACACTGATGGGAAGTCAACTTTCTTGATGTCCCATTGTGGGGTTGTCGATGTGCCAGGTAAGTTTTTAAAATGATGATATTTAGTCTTTAATTATTTGAGGGGGGGACTACGGGACTGTTAGTGTTGTTATAAATATGTATATTTTTGTTTGGTTCAATGTACAAGAGAAATTGACTAGATTTTTACGCTCTCTTGGTTGCTTGCTGTGCGTGTTCACGCACTGAAAAGTAGCATCTTTTATTGACTGCAATTAAAACGGATTGTTTTATTCTCTGTTGAAACAAAACAATTCTCAATTAAACTGGACTGGACGCTGACATGAAGTGGTATAGCTCATGGTTGAAGCAGTCATTCTAAGTAAGAATTGATAAATACTTCGTGCCTGTTTGATGGCCTTCAATATAATGCTTTCTTGTTGTGTTGCCATTGGTCATCCCTTTGCTCTGAGATGTGTTTCTGTTAACCCCCATCCCCCACCATGTGCAAAGCACCTCATGGTACTGTATTGTGGATTATTAATATATTTGTGCTTTTGTATATAAACTATTATATCTGTCTGGTGCTTTTGCCTTTATTACACTGATCTACTTATAAAAACAATCAATTGAAGGTCATTTGTAACTGCAGTAGCTGGCAGCTTGTGTGCCTGAACAATGAGTGGAAACAGAACAGAGGTCTGGCTTATGCAATGACAACAGATTTTTGTCAAAGCCATTAATGATACACATCTCATTTTAATTCAAATAAATTTGCAGAGGCAAGGCGTCTTGTACAATATTACATTGAAAAGACAGACTATTTCGTTCTTTTTTAATTTTATTTTATTTTATGTTTTTTTCTTCTTGAGAGCATGGTCACGTTTTATTTTGCTCTTAAATTTGGTCGTGGCAAGAATATAAGACACCTAATTACTAAAATGAGTCAACAAGATGATACATTTTGCCTTTGCTCATAAAAATTGTCGAGTAACATTTATTTATTTGTATGCAGCCCTGTGGCTGCTTGGCTGCATCATTTTTTTTTGGGGTGCGGCTGTGCCACTGATGCAGTGCCCCTGTTACCAGCACACTTGTACTCATTTTGCCTACCTCGGAAGGATGACAAGCCGAGTCACCATTTCTGGTGTTAATTCAAATGGCTCGACAGGGCTTGAACTCAAGACCCTTGGATCTTAAGCTAACCACCATAACATTTAAGCCTGTCGAGTACGATATTACCAACATGATATTGTTATTTTCAGAGAGGGTGGCTCAGGCTTGATTGGTAGCCCAGAATGTTTCCATCAGGAGGAGCCTGAGCACCCAGCATGGTTGAGCTGAACCTGAGTTGCTGTTGCAATATTTTTTTTCTTGAAAGTTCCTAAGCGGAAGTTTATTCATTATAGAGATATAAATATTTGAGCATGGTCTACAGTCTATTCTATGCCACCAATTTATCCCTTGTGAAATACAGTGTGAGGCTGCCTTTAATGATATTTTGTGCACGCTAGGTATTAGCGGCTGAAACAGAGGTTGTTAAACTGAATACAAAGATGGTGTTTGAATTGAGACTGCATTCAAGTCCATGCTTTCGTTAGCTCTGCCACCGAAGGTGGACGGAGGTTATGTTTCACCTGTCTATTTGTCTCTGCTCTCTCTGTGAGGTGAGCAGATATCTCAAAAAGTTACGAATGTTTCGCGACAAAAATTTGGTGGACAGGTGGTGTATGACAGGGACGAATTGATTCCAGTTTTGGTGATATCCAGATGTTGATACTAGAATTTTTAAAGTGATTCTTCACCATGAGAGATCGCGGCCAAAAACGATATATAGCACGCATATCTCAAAAAGTTTGGACGGATTCGGACGAAAATTTGGTGACAGGTTTGGGGGTGCCAAGGAGCAATTGTTTAGATTTTGGTGATGATCCACATCTAGATACTATATTTTTATCGTAATTCTTTACAATTGAGAGTTCGGGCCAAAACACATATTATGGCATAATATTTTAAAAGTTGTGGACGAGTTGTGACAAAACTTGGTGGATGAGTTAGGTAGTTGACAAGAACAAGCCAATTAGATTTTAGTTCAGGTGTGGATGCGGATCCGGCCTATGAGTGGAATACAAAATGTAAACTGTTCAACCTGCGGTAGGTATGTGCTCTACCGAGTGCCGTTCTATTTGCTCTGTGGAGGTAGGCACTCTCTTTGCGACTTGTCGGTTCGAAACACCAACTTAAAGTGGTGTAACAACACCTGTAGTCTCAATTGTTTTAAACATGCGAATATTCTGCAGCTTCTAATTTACACACAGTGAAATGGATTTTCTTGACGTAAGCACCGTCTTGGCCCTCAATTTGTGGTTTACATTGCTCATCATGCCAGTGAGAACCGTAATTAAAAGCTCAAACTCCCGAAGCTGTGTTCCCTTTTTGAGGTTGACACTGTCATGGCACACTCTCCCTTCATGTCCAGCACTCGTGTAAAACCATAGAGGTACAAATGTGTTAAAAGAAACAAACCCATTTTGTTTTTGTTTTTTTACTTCATCTAGGCTCTGACAGAGGGTGAAAACGGCAATGCGCTGTATTGTGGGACAGTGGGAAATGGGGGCAAAAGCAAGGAATGAGCAGAAAAGAGAAGAGGGAGTAAACACAGTAAGAGGGTCGAATGAGAAGGGTTAAGGTGGGTACAAAATATCATAGGTTTGAGGGTGGTTCACATGAGATGGATACACCACGAGCTTGAAGCCTTGGAGTGAAAACAGAACTGCCTCAGGAAAGTATATTCCACCCCAAGCTGGAATTCCCCCACCTCCCCCTCCCACTTCCAGAAGTGGGGTGGATAATTACATCAAGAGCTTGTGTTAAACTAAATCCCATTATATTAAATGACTATCATGAATTGTAAAACATGATGTCATTTCACTTTATCTTGCCTGTGTAATTGCAAAGTCTGCAGGTTTGATTGCTGACATTTACAGCTCGGCTAACCAGGTCTTCCCTTTCTTTCCAGGACAGGCTGCATGCAGCATGAATGGGATAGTTGATTTTCTAAAATAATTATTTTGGCCATTCAGTGAAGAAAGAGTGCACACGAGTGTGAAACACATTTATTTGAAGGAGCATGTGGTCTTTTTGCACGTAGGCATGCTGGGTTACGGTCTGGCCAAAGGCAGCCGTGCATCAGCTTACTCGCGCACCTGGCCTCTGAGAAGAGATGGCCTGCCTGAAGGGTGACTGTGTGGCCATCTTGCCGTGAGTTTGTCTATCTGCAGGTCACAGCCCTTTACGTGAACTGAATAGTCAGAAATTACTTCTGCCTCGTTTAAGACTAGTATTGCTACTTCAATATTGCTTGAATTGCAGTCCAAACTTGTGATGATCCACTGGATAGCATGCTCAGAGATGCATCACATTTCCTACCAGTGCGAAGTTGAAATCTTTTTTTATTTATTTAAATAATCCACGTGGATTCAGGCCTGTAATTCAAAATTGCTGGGAATTCCGATCATTAAGTCTACGTGTCATATTGATGAATTGTTAAGTGGCAACTCTAACGCTAACTCATACTAATTTGTATTCGTTTCTCAGAGTCACTCTGGATACACCAATGAACAGGAAGTTTATGCCGGATGCTGATTTTGGCTCGTGGACACCACTCGAGTTTGTTGCAGAGTGAGTGACTCGTTTGTGTGTACATTGAGTCATCCCTTGCTGTTAATAGTTCAACCATTTGTGTGACAAGTGGGTGCACTCACTTCTGGAGATTTATGTGTTTGCAAGCGCTGAAATAACTTCGTTTGCACTTTGCTCAGCCAAAAAATATCACTATACATATTTAACCTAATTTAAATAAATTATGCATCAGATACTGCTTTGATTTATTATTTATTTATTTATTTACTGCTAATTTTGCTTCTGACATGGCATATGTGACTTGGTCTCTTTTCATGGAAAAAAGCCATCATTGATATTCCTTCTTCTACAAGAGCAATGGAAATGAAGAGCAAGGTTGAGTGATATTGGGTAGCGGGGCAACAATTGTACACACCAGCAATGGAAATGCGTTGGGTTAGAGGTTGATGGCGAGGTAATCAAGATGAAGTCGGGATTGCGAATTTCCAGAAGGCGGCGGTGCACTTGCCTGCTTGAAAACCTAGAGGAAAGAAACGGCCTCTGAAAGACGGTTCCACAGGTGGAAGTAGTGAGAACAAAGTTAAAGTGTGCAGTCAGCCTGGGTTTTGAAGTTTAACCAGAAGGGGTTACTGGAAGAATGAAGCATCCGAGTTGCTGGAATGGCGGAGGACTGAGAGCAGAGGGATCAACATTGGAGAATGGGTGGTAAAAGATGGAGAACCGACACAGCCTGCAATGTGAAAGCAACAGACTTTGTGCTTCGACCTTGTCGTGGGAGATTGCAATAATGTTAAGGGTTTTAGATTCCACAGGATTCCCAAGGGAGATAGGTGTGATGCTGGCGGCACCAGGAAATTGGGGTGAGCAGCACTCCATTAGGCTATGGACAAAAGCCTTTGTAGAGTGTGTAGTTCTGATGTTCCAGGGAAAGACTTGGATCAACAAGGTGCCAGCTTTTCTAGTGTGTCGGCTCAAGAGAATATTGGCTGATGGGGAGCCGAGAAATTCAGAGAACTGAACCTCTTCAGGGGCTGACCATGGAAATACATAGGTGGGTTTGTTGATGATTCTTCTAGAATCTAGAGTGATAGATGAAACGGTGAGAATTTTCCAGGATAGGAGGACATGTGCCATCTATCAGACCAACATCTAATCAATTCCAGATTGCAGAGTGACGCAGCTGCAGTTCTGCCTAGCAGTGAGGTGGGGTACTGTATATACATAATGTGGAGTCGTCTGCCAAGGAGAGAGAGGTTTTCCAGAGTATTTGGTGGAGATCATTTATATTGATGAGAAACACGACTGGGCCAACACGCTGTTTGGGGAATTCCACTGGTAGAGGGTGAGTTGGTTCCATGATAGCAACATGTTGACTGCGTGAGTGGAGGAAGTCAGAAATCGATGAATGGTGGAGAGCTTGGCAAGCAAAGCAGATACCGGGACTGTTTTAAAATGGCCAAAATCCTAAACCTCTTGATTGAAATTTAGGGGTCCAAATATGCTGAGTGAGACAGAAATGAAACGGAAGACCAAGAAGAACCCAAAGTGAAGAGCAAAGATGGATCATCAGGAGGAACCTGGGATAGGATTTGGGTTTCAGCCGTATTCCACAATACGGATGTACGATCGATGGATGCCTAGTTAGCGACTGGCTTTGGAGGCCAACTTTGAAATTTGGTTTGCCTGATAAAGATCATGGTTGATAGACCCAGTAGTTTGACGTGACTGAACTTCCTCAAGAGGATTGTTAAGAAAGTAGATGGGAGGTTTTCCAGACCGTAATTTTGGATACTGGCAGAGCTTTCTCAGGGTTAAAAGACATTGTTACAGGCTGAGTAAGGACCAGGATGGCGCCAGCACCAGCCGCTCGCATCTAACCATAAGTCCGCTGGCACGCGATAACTCCGCGGCCCGACGGGTTGTCAAACAACCATGATGTCCATTAAAATAATTAATTCTAATGGTTCTTAAGGCTCTCAATTCATTTCACCTATTTTACTGATTTAATGATTTTAACAAGGGGAACCCACGCCCTCAATGCTCACCTGAGTACTTATTACAGCGAGCAGAACGTGAGTGCAGCATTGGCTAATCAGCAGAGCCAATCAGTGGGCAAAAACTTCCTGTCTGTCTATTATGTGCATGCTATGCCAGCCCCAATGAAAGAAAGGACACCCAGGCAGGTGTGAAAGATGTTCCTCAAATAACAAACAGCAATCCTTCTTTTACATGGCAAGACAATAGTCGAAGCATGTTTTTACAAGCAGAGCAGCAAAGTCAGAAGAGGCACAGAAGAGCAGACTTACCTGCACAAAAGACATGGTTCGTCATTCATCCGGAAGAGAATTGATTGTTTTTTTTTGTTTTTTACCAATTTTTAATTTTACCAGTACAGAGAATGATGTTTGAAATGTGAGAGAATTGTTTGCGTGTACGCGGGTTCGACGGGGTTGTGGCTGACTTGGAGACTGAGAGTACAGGATGGATGGACTGATGAAGAGATGGTTTATTGGTGAATAATAAGAGTGCGGGGTCGGAAATGTGAGAGACGGATAAACAGATGGGTTCGAATTTCGGATGACGGATTGTGGATTAAAAGAAACAAATGAATTGAAAGAGGGTTGTTGGATTGAGATTGTTGAAGCGTTTAATTATGGATGAGAAGGTTGAAATGGGTGAGAAGGGGAAGATCATTCGGCGATGAAACGGTCTGATCTCCCAACGCATTTCCCCCCGATCCCCTGATACATGCGTAAGAATCTACCTACACACAAACTAAAGAAATAACTGGGAATTCCTGCATGTTTCATGGATGTTGTCCTCAGGTGCATTCCCAAACCGCAACTATATATTCCAAGTGTTGAACAGCCTTCGATTTTTCAAGATCTGAAGAGAGGAAGAGGCTGCTGTCTGCCTGTAAGGATGCAGGGATGTCTCAGCAGAGCAATGAGTCATCAGAAAATAGATAAAGGGATTTTCCAGAGTCGGAGACATCATTGATCAAGATTTAGGAGCACTGCCTTGTGCCACTCCAGCCTTGACAGGAGAGAAGAAAGGATTCTGTTGAGAGCCACACGTTGGCTACAACAGTTGAGGAAGTCAGTCACCCAAGAGTGGAGTTGGCCTTGGATGTCATAGGCAGACGGGTTGGAAGCAACACATACCATGATTGTATGAAAGCTCAAGATATGTCTAGACGCCCTAAGCTCATGTCTGGCATTGAAGGCTTCCAACCATTGTTGGGAGATTAAGAATCTGTCAGAATAGAAAAGAACATGCACATGAAAGAAAGAAGTTGACTTGCATTATATAAGACATTCCGGACCTACACTTGAGACTGATACTGGCTTCCTGCTCTGTCGGTAATGGTTTTTTTTATTATGCAGTTAACATTTTTTCGTGTGTGTCTTGGTCGTCAGAACGAGAAGAAAGGGATGTTTGATGGTTGAGAATGCAGCTGCAAAAAGTTTTTAATCTGGGGTACTCCAAGAGAAACTCACCTTTTAGTCCATGAGCCAAGACCGAATTTTGGGATATCGGTACCACCGGGTGACTAATCTTCTTAGTGTTTTTAGCTTGCTACATGTCTCTAGTTTATGTTTTGATATGATAGCCCTTGCACAGCTGGTAGCTTAATGGTCGTTATCACTTCTTGAAATAGACACACCCTACCGAAAATCAGAAAAATTTTAAAATGTCAAATTTGGGACAGAATGCCTAAATGTCACTAAAATGAATATAGTAATTGTCACATTTAATACAAGTCCTGTAAATACACACTAAGCATGCCATGGCTTATGTACTTACTATTATGGCAAATTACTCCTCCTCAATATCATCTACGTCAGACTCGGAATCTGACTGTTGTGCTACCGCTCTTCTTCAATAGCCTTGTTCTGATGTCTGTAACCTGGCACATGTCCGTACACTTCAGGCACATGCTTGAGGCAAAGTGCACTTAGGAGTTCCCAATGACCGCACACACTTGCATGGACAGTAGTCTGCATAAACAGCACTGGTGCTGTGAGTCCTCGCATCCAGTTGTCAGCAAGCTTGCCTCCTCATCTGTCAATCCAGCCGCAGTGTGTTGGTTCCAACAAATGGCTGCTCTGCAGACTCTCCTCCAGATCGCAGCCTGTAGTTTGACCGTTATGCATTGCATGAAGAGCAGTCTCACAAGAGGGAGTTGACTGACTCCACACTCTCCACGTCAATGCACAGACAGCTCATACGAAGCTTGTTCACCTCAGTGTGTGGGTAGATGGCAGGTACCATGTGGCAGTGATTCCTGTAGTATCCAAATAGTTCAGGAGCACTTCCCCATGAGCGCCCAAGTTTCGTCGGTAAAGCATTCCTGTATTGTCTGTCCATCTTCACCTGCTTGGAGGTCGTCCATCTTCCCCGGCCATGCGAATGCTACTGACGGTATCACACCGTAAAGGCATGCATACAATCAATTGATCACACACGCTGCCTCCAGGTGTACGGCTCAGTGTGGTGAGTATCAGTGAATCTTGTCCGTTCTTCGTCCCGCACTTCTGGAGACATGGTGGGATGATCTTGTGGCACATCCCGACACAGGGACCATGACATCTTATCCTCTGCAAGGTGATGATGACAGACTTGTACCCAGATTTCCTGCTCATGAAGTGCATAGAGAGAAGGAGGGTGTGTCTGCTTCTTCTGACTTGACTTTAGCAGGAGCCTCTTCCCACTGCTCTTTGGTGATCGTTGGAGCAGAGCTGGCTCACATGTTGACATACAGCTCCTTGCCTCGAGCTTGTCCCTGTGCTGTGGTTTTTTCCCTTCTTCTAACCAGGAACTTTGATAGACTTCCCTTAGTTGAGAACTACCGGAGTAACTTTCTCCACGCTGGATGTTGTGCCAGGTGAATGTTCTAAATGGATCCCTGTGCCTCACTTCTGTGCTCATTCTAGCATCTTTGATGATGTCTCCTTGTAGACGTCAAACACAACTCCAATGGGCACTGCTCTTAGCACCTCAATGGACAACGTGACTCAGTCTTGTGCCTGCAAGCTGTTTGAAAAAGTTTTCGTTTCCCTTCATTTTCTGGACCAGGGCTATCCCATCAAATTATGGTAGCAGAGGGCTCAGGATCACCTCTCAGAGAAACCATTCCTCTCCAACTCCATTGCTAGGGCATGCCTTGTTGGTTCTTGCGGAAGAGACCCATACGGCTGGCATAGCTGCATGGCAAACGCCCAGCGGGAATGAGCCAAGACATCCATCATTTTGAGCTTTCTGTTCTCACACACAGGATTCATCTGCCAAATTAGGTTTCCTGTCAGCCTTCAAGATAGCCTCTTGGCATGGCTGTGACGTGCGCTTCATTCTGATGTTAAGTGAACGTTCTCAGTTTCGTCTCGTCATCGTGCTCATGAAAACTGTTATTGGCTATGCGTTCTCCAGCGCTTTCCTTGAAGCTTGATATGCATCCTCTCCTTTCGTAGGCCCTAGAAGGTCTTGGCACATTCTGTGGTGCTGTAGTCGCAGTGACAACTGACAAGATCTCTTGCTCTGCGTTGACAAGGGGTTCAACCAGCTGGTCTTCCATCAGATTAACTAAAGATTGAGGACATCGGCCTCATCTCTTCTAATCCTGGCATCTGTATGTCTGGGTGGCTGAAGTCAGTATACTTTGGCCTATACCATGCCCTGAGCTGCCTCAGAGATCTGCTGCGATACTCCGATGTCAGGTAGTACTGGCGACAGCTTCCAACCTTTCAGGCTGTGCAAGCCTTTTGTGCCCCCTGGTTCTGGGTGTCTTTGTTGATCGTCCTTCGATGGTTCGGTTTTCCGGTTTTCACAGAATCCTCCAAGATTCTTGCTACCGATCGGACGAAAAGCCACCTTGCATGAAGTGTTCAGGACCTCCTGGGTGCTTCAATTGTATTAGGATTATCCAGATTTATGGAAAATACCCAAAATTTAAATTTTTTTAGGGCGTAAATCCCAAAATATGAGGAAATTGAAAAATACTAGGCACAACTCTGGTAGAGAATCAAATCTAACATAGTGTGTCAAAGTTCGCGTTGATCGTTGTGATTATTTTAAAGAAATGAGGAAACCGCAGCGTTCACGCATGAAATTGTTTTATGGGTAGCACCCCCATTGCATCACAAAATCAGACTAAGCTACCAGCGAGGAAGGCTATCATATCTTAATGTATTTACATCACTCTATAAAATTTTAGTACCATTCAGCTGCTTTAGTCACCCAGTGGTACCGATATCTAGCCTGTCATGGACATTTGGTTTTAATCCAGCGCCAAGTGAAAGGTGCACATTTCATCTCTCATCTTTACAGTACACATATAAACATGAGGTGGGAGTGGAGGGGCAGCCGTAGCCAGACGTATTCCTGGGTGTGTATGGGAGTGGGGGCAGTGCATGGAGAGTGAGGAATAGAGTCTTTGATGAAGAGAGCAACTCCACAACCAAAGACGAGGCTCAGGTCTGTCAGACCGGAGGAGGGAGTAACCAGGGAGAGCTACTTCGCGAGTCAGAGAGTCTTAGGGAGGAGAAGTTTCTTTGAGGCAGATTATGTCTGGTTTGTCAGTGGCAACCTGTTGGAAAGATCTGTATGTTTGAGCAAGGCCCCGGATATTTGAGGTCCACGCTTGTTAATGAGGAGATTGGGTACAGGGATGGGAGGGGAGGGAGGGGGTAGGATAAGGAGGGAGAAGGTATGTAGGAGAGTTGTTGAAAGAGTTGGGGGATTGCATAATAGCTTTGGGAGGAAGCCGGATGAGGGAGGAGAAAAGGCTCTTGTGCTGGGAGAGGGGTGGGGCAAGAGAGGGGCAGAAGGCAGTTGGAGGATTTGAGGAGTGGAGTGATGAGATGGAGTGAGAGGCAGTGGAAGAGGCAGCTTTGTGGATGAGAGGGGGGCAACTTTGAAAAGGGTGAGTGAAGTGGATGAATGGTGGAGAAGGTAAGTGGGGGAGAGTTTAGGGAGAAAGTGTGAGAGGGAAGGCTTGAGGGAGAAGAGTGGAATGGTTGCTTTGAGACTGAGGGTGAGAGGAGTGAGTTGGCACTGAAGTTGGAAAAAAAGAATGGTTGATGGAAAGCGAACATTCATTGCAAACTGGGTTTTAAATTTTTTTAGGTCAGAGATGCGATTAAACACATTTCTTGATGGATGCAATAAAGGCTAATTGAGAGAATGGAGAGAAGAAACGCTGTAACAGTTGGATTTTT
>CM068963.1:95482498-95497927 GCA_035128595.1 Eptatretus atami | reverse complement strand
CAGTCTCGATGTTTGATGGCTGCTTGGAGACCGTCAGTCGGCCTGAGTGAAATGACAGACTCGACGGTGCTGAGGTGGTTCTTCTGATAACAGCCAGAGAGATGTCCACTTTGACAAGCACGTGGTCAGAAGAACCGATTGGAGCGGAGGAAGAACAGCAGATATTTTCAGGGAAATTTGTCAAAATCAGATCCAGAAGAGATAGAGTACCATTGGTGAGATCCGGTCGGGAAATATGACCGATTGAGTCGCAGAGAGCTTTGCTGAATTCCATGACAGTGAGAGAGGTACCCACACCGAGCCAACTGGCATGATGACAAGTGAAGTCACCACATATGAGGAAGAGGAAGTTTGGATGAAAAGATAGAAGTTGGTCATGTTTTCGGAAAGTGAGGTGAAGATGGATCATAACTGTTTTGGTGGACGGTACTACACATATAAACATGAGGTGGGAGTGGAGGGCAGCCGTAGCCAGACGTATTCCTGGGTGTGTATGGGAGTGGGGGCAGTGCATGGAGAGTGAGGAATAGAGTCTTTGATGAAGAGAGCAACTCCACAACCAAAGACGAGGCTCAGGTCTGTCGACCGGAGGAGGAGTAACCAGGGAGAGCTACTTCGGAGTCAGAGATGTCTTGAGGGAGGAAAGTTTCTTTGAGGCAGATTATGTCTGGTTTGTCAGTGGCAACCTGTGGAAAGATCTGTAATGTTTGAGCGAAGGCCCCGGATATTTGAGGTCCACGCTGTTAATGAGGAGGATTGGGTACAGGGATGGGAGGGGAGGGAGGGGGTAGGATAGAGGGAGAAGGTAGTAAGGAGAGTTGTTGAAAGAGTTGGGGGATTGCATAATAGCTTTGGGAGGGAGCCGGATGAGGAGGAGAAAAGGTCTTGTGGGCTGGGGAGAGGGGTGGGGCAAGAGAGGGGCAGAAGGCAGTTGAGGATTTGAGGAGTGGGAGTGATGAGATGGAGGTGAGAGGGCAGTGGAAGAGGCAGCTTTGTGGATGAGAGGGGGGCAACTTTGAAAAGGGTGAGTAGAGTGGATGAATGGTGGAGAAGGGTAAGTGGGGAGAGTTTAGGGAGAAAGGTGAGAGGGAGGCTTTGAGGGAGAAGAGTGGATGGTTGCTTTGAGATGAGGGTGAGAGGAGTGAGTTGGCACTGAAGTTGGAAAAAAAGAATGGTGATGGAAAGCGAACATTCATTGCAAACTGGGTTTTAAATTTTTTTAGGTCAGAGATGCGATTAAACACATTTCTTGATGGATGCAATAAAGCTAATTGAAGAGAATGGAGAGAAGAAACGCTGTAACAGTTGGATTTTTTTAGGCAAGGTATGAAGGAAGGTCGAATGGAGCAGTCTGTTTAAATATAAGAAGAGTAGTGCATTATGATACAGTAAAGAGTACCACACATGTGAAAGAGGGAGTTCGTTTTATTTTTATTATATTATTATGTTTTTTATGAATATTATATTTTTTTTTGGAGAGAGTTTTCATCAGATTAGTAATGGAAAGGTTGTAGAAAAAATCGTGAGGTGAATGGTGAATTTTGATCGGTAAACGCAGAGGGTGGAAACAGATACATGGTTATGGAGAAGCATGTGGCTATGGGAGGTGTATCGTCAAAAGTGGATTTATTTATTTATTTATTTAAATAAGATTGTGGTAACATTTGGAAAAGGAAGGTTGAAGTTAAATCATGGAGGTGTGTGGTGAATTTGGAACTGTAACGCAGAGTGAAGCTGCTCGCGTCGATGAAAAGTATCAGGAAGAGGGTGGAGAGAGACACGTGGTTACAGGAGGTGTATAGATAGAAAGATACAAAGGAAAATTATTAATTTTTGATGTATTTTGAAGAATAGGTAAGATTCAAGAATGGAAGGTGTAGGAAGAAATCTGTGAAGGTAATGGCGAGAGTGGTCAGCTAAAGTAGAATAAAGAGGTGTGCGGCAGAAGGAGGAAGAAGAAGAAGAAGAAGGATCAGACTCGTGGTTGCAGGAGAAAGGTAGTTTTTTTTTGGGGGGTTAAGACAAGAAACAGAGTGTTTAGTTGGGAGGGATGGGACATTGGAAAGTGGGGAAAATGAGAATTGAAGGTAATGGGGAGAGAATACAAATAAACACGATCGTACACCGAGAGGGGAAGGATGGGTAGGCTCAAGGAACTCGGTAAGACAAGGTCAACGAAAACTCACAAAATAGCACGATTTTTGAAACAAACGAACTGGAACACACAGTAACATGTAGGTGAGAAAATAAACAGTTAAAACGCGACAGATAAATGACCGGAAACTTAGCTTTGAGAATGTCAGCAGAGAGCCCTGAGAGACCCTGCCGTCGCTCCAAACCCAGAACCGGAAGTCTACGATGGCAGCATCATTAACCACGTGCGCAAAGGGGAACACCAGATGTACCACTCTGTATTTTATGTAACACACCAGTATAAAAGCCCGTCAAAAATGATGGGTTGGAATTATTTTTATTCAAAATATTCAAGGAGACTGGAAGATGTGACGTTTTATAACACGACGTGTACATATGTGGCTGTATTTTCTTTATCTTCTGCAACGTTTCATTTTGACGGTACAGCCTCGTGAGCGTGTCAAAATCTGAAGCCTCGGCCTAGCATCAGGTGTGCTTCAATCTTCTTTATTTTTTAGACATCCTCCGGACATAAATGAACACTCGTTTTACTCTGCGCGCGTTACACATCATGAGCAGCAAATTCCACCTCCCTGTACCTTATATTTATTAATTGAAAAAACATTTCTGTACACCGCCCATGAGGTTCGGTTTGTAAGTCACCATCTACGATTCCACTGGAAGAGACGTAATTACTCTTTTATGAAAATAATTTTTTGAGTTTTTTATATATTATTATTGGACTGAAGACTCGACATCATTTAGGTCCTGTAACAGAGTTGAGTCTAAACCTGAAACTTGTTCGAGTCATTTTTCAAGTCATTCAAAGTTTAATTATCATAATTACAAGAACTGCATCTTGAGAAATGCAAGAAAGTACAAAGTACAATCATTAGATTAATACATAACGGCTTCTCGGAAAGGGAGTTTAAAGGGAAAGGGGGGAGGGGAAGCAGATGTGGGCGTGCGGGGGAGAGAGGGAGCGAGAACATGAGGCAAGGTCACATCCATCGTCAAGTTAGTATGTTCTTATAAATACTTTGATGTCACTCGATAACACTGGGCTGCATTTGAAATATTTTTTTCAGAGGTCTAGGTTTTCTCAACGGTCCTTATGTTTTTTGATTGCATTGAATTCAGAAATGTATCTAATTTCGCTCAATCAGGTCAAGTTTTTATGCGATCTCAATTTTAAGAAAAAAATAATCAATTTTTGTTTTTTTAATTAGCATTTTTAAATTCAAAATCAGACTTCAATGACAGAAATGTACAAACTATACATATAATGACACACAAGTACACTTAATGTGGAAGAAAGTGCCTTCTCAATTACTTTCATTTCAATTTCAGAAAAATATAGATAAATCGGTTTTCTGGCAACACCAACTTCAGTCGCTCCAGCAGTCGCTGTTTTCCTTCATCTTTTTAATGTTGAATTTCACATTAACGGTTTATCAAATTTTATTTGAGCCAGCTTTATCAAATTTGAATGTCTATAAAATACAAATTGTGGAGAGAATCTGTTTTTTTTTTTCTTTTCTTTTCGTCAGATTAAATGTTCTGAAAATTTTTTTTGTGTACAGCACCGAGCCAAGGGTAGCATAATTTCTGAGCGTGTGGCTGTGCCACAGATACAGTAATTGTAGGTTAGGGTATGAATTTGGAACACACAATGACCTACTCTTGAAAAAGTCACCATGGGATCTTTAATGACCAGAAATCAATGCCGACAGACGGGATGAGACACCCAGCCTAACAGATCACCTGACAGACTCTGCTCGCTCATTGATGCAATGCAAAGCAACGTGATGGTTTGTAGGCTGGTCAGGACATGAACCCAGACAAGACAGTTAAAAGGTGGAGTGTGCTATTTCTGAACTATGGTGCCAGTCCTTAATAAACAATGACGTACATGGGCAATTGTCAAGTACTATTGGACATGGGATTTACATCTGTTGTTTCCGAATCTGGAGCAAAGTGCTCTACTCGGCCATCAAGGCTGTTTCTGATGGCAAAGGCTAACTGAATTTGACTCTTTCGGATCAAATTGCATTAAGCGCTGCAGACAAGACACAGGAAAATGAATCTGGCCGAGTGTTTCAGCCTCGGATGATCTTATTTTGACTATCTGATAAAATTTAATGTAGGGATGCAATGTAATTCAGTTTGGTTCGGTTCAGCTTGGAAAAACGACTCATCTTGCATGGCGCTCTGATCATTTGAACATGCCTTCGGTGCCTCTCGGGAATTTAGAAAGGACTTGAATCAAAGAAGGGAGTTTGCAAGTCATCTCGAGTAAATTTGCTTTAAGTGGCGAGTGAAGTTATTTAGCATTTGAAGATGTTTTTTTGGGAGGATGGCAGAGGGGAGAAGGTTTTCTGGTTGCATTATATCATGGATGTGATGGGGTTAACGACAAAGTTTAAATATTAATTGCTTCAAATAAGAAAACTTTCCAAAGCTATAGGATGTTCTGTTCTTCCCATGTAGAAATATTTCACCAAGATATTGTGCACGACGTTTCATGTGTTTGGACATTCTTCGTGTCCATTGCCTGTTTGTTTATTTATTTATTTATTTATTCATTTATTTATTTAATATAGCTATACCTCTGCCGCTGAAGGTGAATGGAGGTTATGTATTCACCCGTGCTTGTTTGTCTATCTGTCTTTGTTTTGTGAGCAGAATATCTCAAAAAGTTGTGGACAGATTTGGGTGAAGCTTGGTGGACAGGTTGGGTGTGAGACAAGGCCAAGTTAATTAGATTTTGGTGAAAATCCGGAACTGGATATGAGAATGTTAAAATTATTTATAAGCGATTTTTCACCATTGAGAGATATGGCCAAAAACGATATGTAGCACGATATCTAAAAACGTTGTGGATGTGTTGGGTCGGTGACGAGAACAAGCCGATTAGATTTTGGTTCAGGTCCAGATGCCGATCCACCCTATCGGTGGAATACAAAACGTGAACTGTTCAGCCTGGCCGAGGTATGTGCTCCACTGAGTGCCGTTCTAGTTTCATATGGTTCATCTGTTCATGATATGTCAGCCATCCTTGCTCTCGTATTGCTTACCCATTATGTGTCAGTCATGTTTACGTGAGTTTACCTCAAATATCTAATTTCCTTTTACTTTTGTTTGCACTCGTTATTTGTAAAGAGGTAGAACTGTGAACATTTGTTCTATTTGTCTGGCGATTTGGCAAGTTGCCTGTGCCAGGGTGTAAGATATTTTGCGCAGTTTATCTAGGACTCAACCCAAAGCAAACTGCTGACACAGGAAAAGGTCATTTAACACATCACGACTGCATCACACTATCAATCTTGCATTTCCACATAATGCTGGTTGTGCTGACAATAAAAGGCTGACCTTGCAATAATAGTCAAAAGAGATGGATGCTCAGAGATGGTTGGGGTGGGGTTGTGCAGGTGGAGAAAAGGAAGTAAAGACAGATGAAAGGAAATGCTTCCTTTTCTTTTGTTAACTTTGATATCTATCTCAGGGCAGATGGAAATTTGGAGACCGAATTGACAGGAATATGGAACCTGGAATCTCATGGAACCGAAATGACTTACTCTTGCAAAAGTCACCATCGGAGCTTTGCCATCCAATAATCAATGCCAACATATGGGACAGGACACCCAGCTTAACAGATCATCTGACAGACACTGCATGTTCATTGGTACCAAAGGGGACATGAAAGTACAGGTGTGCGTGTGTACACACGTGCATAAGAGGAAGGTGGTTGTGACGAGGTGCAGAAGACAAAATGGCTCTCCAACCGTTTTCATTGTGTTGCTTGCATAACCTTTTGCAATCTGCAAAAAAGAAAGGTTTTGCCTTCAACAGTTGTGGAATAGCAGAAGGGCATTGCAATTGTTTAGAATTGCTGTATCAAATGCCTGTCTGTAATAAAGAGGAAATGGGTTTAAGGCGGACAGAGCCTGAATGAATTTGATGTCCATTTTCAATTTCCCATACCCCACTCTCCGACATCCATCTTCCATCAACCACTGTCTTTGTTATGACCACAGCCAAGTAGATGGATACCATGTCGAGTGAGTTAATGGTCTCACCATGCTCGATTTTGATTTATCTCACTTTGGCAACAAATTTGACACTGTTGTGAACGCTCGTTTTTTGGTTTTTTTTCTCTCACCATGTGACGAAATGTAAGCCAGAAAGGAATCTGCTTATACGAGAAACTGTAGGATTGTGTGTTGACATTATCACCAAGAGCATTTGTATCTATCTACCAGCATCAATATTTACGGTCTTCTTATATTGCTGTCTATTCGGAATTAACTCAAATGGTAACAACTGAAAATTTACAGTAGCCAGTCCAGAGCCATGCTTTAAACCCAAATTTAACTCCTGGAGCATCTTGGAATCCCACCTGAGAGCCGGTCAATGCAGCAAATTCCAGCACTACATGTGCACTTGCTCACTTTCTCACTTTCTCACTTTCTTCTGCTATCAATCTACATTTGGTACAAGGTGTTTAGTTACCGTAGATTGAACAAATTTGATGGTCATCTCATTAGAGATTGCATAAAAAATTGGTGTGATTTAATAATACTGAGCATCTTTTTTTTTTCCTGTGCTCATACTTTCAATAAGATGTTGTGTTACTATGTAGATACTGTATTCTTACATATGTTTCATTCTTGAGTATTGAAGTCGACAAATGACAGCCCCTCCAAATTAAACAATATGCTAATTTTTAATATGGCACTTTCAAAATGATTTAATCCGCCCGAGATTGCTTGGCCGTACTTCCTGCCTGCCAGCTAAGGATTGTAGCATGGAACGACTGGACAAAAGCTTTTAAAGAAGCCGAAAATACTTGGAAAGGTACCTGAGAGAAAAGGGTGCACCGCTGCACAATTAAACAGTTGGAGAACTTCCTGATCAATTCGTCAAATAAAGTTGATATCTTTCAGTCTGTACTGCAACAATTCCTGATGACATGGACCCGTGAAAGGCCAAATGTTCGTAGCCGGGCGTGTTCTGTCCAAACCTTCGTGCTGAACACTGATGGGAAGGTCATACTTTCTTGATGTCCCATTGTGGGGGTTGTCGATGTGCAGGGTAAGTTTTTAAAATGATGATATTTAGTCTTAATTATGTTTGAGAGGGGGGGGGGACTACGGGAGCTGTTAGTGTTGTTATAAATATGTATATTTTTTGTTTGGTTCAATGGTACAAGAGAAATTTGACTAGATTTTTACGTCTCTTGGTTGCTTGCGTGCGTGTTCACGCACTGAAAAGTAGCATCTTTTATTGACTGCAATTAAAACGGATTGTATTTTATTCTCTGTTGAAACAAAACAATTTCTCAATTAACCTGGACTGGACGCTGACATGAAGTGGTATAGCTCATGGTTGAGCAGTCATTCTAAGTAAGAATTGATAAATACTTCGGCCTGTTTGATGGCCTTCCAATATAATGCTTTCTTGTTGTGTGCCATTGGTCATCCCTTTGCTCTGAGATGTGTTTCTGTTAACCCCCATCCCCCACCATGTGCAAAGCACCTCATGGTACTGTATTGTGGATTATTAATATATTTGTGCTTTTGTATATATAACTATATATCTGTCTGGTGCTTTTGCCTTTATTACACTGATCTACTTATAAAACAATCAATTTGAAGGTCATTTGTAACTGCAGTAGCTGGAGCTTGTGTGCCTGAACAATTGAGTGGAAACAGAACAGAGGTCTGGCTTATGCAATGACAACAGATTTTTGTCAAAGCCATTAATGATACACATCTCATTTTAATTCAAATAAATGCAGAGCAAGGCGTCTTGTACAATATTACATTGAAAGACAGACTATTTCGTTCTTTTTTAAATTTTATTTTATTTTATGTTTTTTTCTTCTTGAGGCATGGGTCACGTTTTATTTGCTCTTAAATTTGGTCGTGGCAAGAATATAAGACACCTAATTACTAAATTGAGTCAACAAGATGATACATTTTGCCTTTGCTCTAAAATTGTCGAGTAACATTTATTTATTTGTATGCTGCTTGCCCGTGGCTGCTTGGCTGCATCATTTTTTTTTGGGGTGCGGCTGTGCCACTGATGCAGTGCCCCTGTTACCAGCACACTGGTACTCATTTTGCCTACCTCGGAAGGATGACAAGCCGAGTCACCATTTCTGGTGTTAATTCAATGGCTCGACAGGGGCTTGAACTCAAGACCCTTGGATCTTAAGCTAACCACCATAACCATTAAGCCTGTCGAGTGACGATATTACCAACATGATATTGTTATTTTCAGAGAGGGTGGCTCAGGCTTGATTGTAGCCCAGAATGTTTCCATCAGGAGGAGCCTGAGCACCCAGCATGGTTGAGCTGAACCTGAGTTGCTGTTGCAATATTTTTCTCTGAAAGTTCCTAAGCGGAAGTTTATTCATTATAGAGATATAAATATTTTGAGCATGGTCTACAGTCTATTCTATGCACCAATTTATCCCTTGTGAAATACAGTGTGAGGCTGCCTTTAATGGATATTTTGTGCACGCTAGGTATTAGCGGCTGAATACAGAGGTTGTAAACTGAATACAAAGATGGTGTTTGAATTGAGACTGCCATCAAGTCCATGCTTGTCGTTAGCTCTGCCACCGAAGGTGGACGGAGGTTATGTTTCACCTGTCTATTTGTCTCTGTCTCTCTGTGAGTGAGCAGGATATCTCAAAAAGTTATGAATGGTTTCGGACAAAATTTGGTGGACAGGTTGGGTGTATGACAGGGACGAATTGATTCCAGTTTTGGTGATGATCCAGATCTTGATACTAGAATTTTTTTAAGTGATTCTTCACCATTGAGAGATCAGGCCAAAAACGATATATAGCACGATATCTCAAAAAGTTGTGGACGGATTCGGACGAAATTTATTGGACAGGTTTGGTGGGTGCCAAGGAGCAATTGTTTAGATTTTGGTGATGATCCACATCTAGATACTATAATTTTTATAGTAATTCTTTACAATTGAGAGTTCGGGCCAAAACAATATATGGCATAATATTTTAAAAGGTTGTGGACGAGTTGTGACAAAACTTGGTGGATGAGTTAGGTAGTTGACAAGAACAAGCCAATTAGATTTTAGTTCAGGTGTGGATGCGGATCCGGCCTATGAGTGGAATACAAAATGTAAACTGTTCAACCTGCGAGAGGTATGTGCTCTACCGAGTGCCGTTCTATTTGCTCTTGTGGAGGTAGGCACTCTCTTTGCGACTTGTCGGTCGAAACACAACTTAAAGGTGGTGTAACAACACCTGTGGTCTCAATTGTTTTTAAACATGCGAATTATTCTGCAGCTTCTAATTTACACACAGTTGAAATGGATTTTCTTTGACGTAAGCACCGTCTTGGCCCTCAATTTGTGGTTTACATTGCTCATCATGCCAGTGAGAACCGTAATTAAAAGCTCAAACTCCCCGAAGCTGTTGTTCCCTTTTTGAGGTTTGACACTGTCCTGGCACACTCTCCCTTCATGTCCAGCACTCGTGTTAAAACCATAGAGGTACAAATGTGTTAAAAAGAACAAACCCATTTTGTTTTTGTTTTTTTTACTTAATCTAGGCTCGTGACAGAGGGTGAAAACGGCAATGCGCTGATTGTTGGACAGTGGGGAAATGTGGGCAAAAGCAAGGGAATGAACAGAAAAAGAGAAGAGGGGAGTAAACACAGTAAGAGGGTCGAATGAGGAAGGGTTAAGGTGGGTACAAAATATCATAGGTTTTTGAGGGTGGTTCACATGAGATGGTACACCACGAGCTTGAAGCCTTGGAGTGAAAACAGAACTGCCTCAGGAAAGTATATTCCACCCCAAGCTGGAATTCCCCCACCTCCCCCTCCCACTTCCAGAGTGGGTGGATATTACATCAAGAGCTTGTGTAAACTAAATCCCATTATATAATGACTATCATGAATTGTAAAACATGATGTCATTTCACTTTAATCTTTGCCTGTGGTAATTGCAAGTCTGCAGGTTTGATTGCTGACATTTTACAGCTCGGCTAACCAGGTCTTCCCTTTCTTTCCAGGACAGGCTGCATGCAGCATGATGGGGATTAGTTGATTTTCTAAAATAATTATTTTGGCCATTCAGGTGAAGAAAGAGTGCACACGAGTGTGAAACACATTTATTTGAAGGAGCATGTGGTCTTTTTGCACGTAGGCATGCTGGGTTACGGTCTGGCCAAGGCAGCCGTGCATCAGCTTACTCGCAGCCTGGCCTCTGAGAAGAGTGGCCTGCCTGAAGGGGTGACTGTGTTGGCCGTCTTGCCGTGAGTTTGTCTATCGTGCAGGGTCACAGCCCTTACGTGAACTGAATAGTCAGAAATTACTTCTGCCTCGTTTAAGACTAGTATTGCTACTTCAATATTGCTTGGAATTGCAGTCCAAACTTGTGATGATCCACTGGATAGCATGCTCAGAGATGCATCACATTTCCTGACCAGCGCGAAGTTGAAATCTTTTTTTATTTATTTAAATAATCCACGTGGATTCAGGCCTGGTAATTCAGAAATTGCTGGGAATTCCGATCATTAAGTCTACGTGTCATATTGATGAATTGTAGTGGCAACTCTAACGCTACTCATGACTAATTTGTTATTCTGTTCTCAGAGTCACTCTGGATACACCAATGAACAGGAAGTTTATGCCGGATGCCGATTTTGGCTCGTGGACACCACTCGAGTTTGTTGCAGAGTGAGTGACTCGTTTGTGTGTACATTGATTCATCCCTTGCGTTAATATTTCAACCATTTGTGTGACAAGTGGGTGCACTCACTTCTGGAGATTTATGTGTTTGCAAGCGCTGAAATAACTTCGTTTTGCACTTTGCTCAGCCAAAAAATATCACTATACATATTTAACCTATTTAAAATAAATTATGCATCAGATACTGCCTTTGATTTATTTATTTATTTACTGCTAATTTGCGTCCTGACATGGCATATGTGACTTGTCTCTTTTCATGGAAAAAGCCATCATTGTATATTCCTTCTTCTACAAGAGCAATGGAAATGGAAGAGCAAGGTTGAAGTGATATTGGGGTAGCGGGGCAACAATTGTACACACCAGCAATGGAAATGGTTGGGTTAGGAAGGGTTGATGGCGGGTAATCAAGATGAAGGTCGGGATTGCGAATTTCCAGAGGCGGCGGTGCACTGCCTGCTTGAAACCTAGGAGGGAAGAATGGGAAAGAACGGCCTCTGAAAGACGGTTCCACAGGTGGAAGTAGTGAGGAACAAAGTTAAAGTGTGCAGTCAGCCTGGGTTTTGAAGTTTAACCAGAAGGGGGTTACTGGAAGAATGAAGGCATCCTGGAGTTGCTGGGAATGGTCGGAGGACTGAGAGCAGAGGGATCAACATTGGAGAATGGGTGGTAAAAGATGGAGAACCGACCAGCCTGCAATGTGAAAGCAACAGACTTTGTGCTTCGACCTTGTCGTGGGAGATTGCAATAATGTTAAGGGTTTTAGATTCCACAGGATCCAAGGGAGATAGGTGTGATGCTGGGGCACCAGGAAATTGGGGTGAGCAGCACTCCATTAGGCTATGGACAAAAGCCTTGTAGAGTGTGTAGTTCTGATGTTCCAGGGAAAGACTTGGATCAACAAGGTGGCCAGCTTTTCTATGTGGTCGGCTCAAGAGAGATATTGGCTGATGGGGAGGCCGAGAAATTCAAGAGACTGAACCTCTTTCAGGGGCTGACCATGGAAATACATAGGTGGGTTTGTTTGATGATTCTTCTAGAATCTAGAGTGATAGGATGAAACGGTGAGAATTTTCCAGGATAGGAGGACATGTGCCATCTATCAGACCAACATCTAATCAATTCCAGATTGGCAGAGTGACGCAGCTGCAGTCTGCCTAGCAGTGAGGTGGGGGTACTGTATGACATAATGTGGAGTCGTCTGCCAAAGGGAAGAGAGAGGTTTCCAGAGTATTGGTGAGATCATTTATATTGATGAGAAACACGACTGGGCCCAACACGCTGTTTGGGGAATTCCACTGGTAGAGGGTGAGTTGGTTCCATTGATAGCAACATGTTGACTGCGTGAGTGGAGGAAGTCAGAAATCGATGAATGGTGGAGAGCTTGGCAAGCAAAGCAGGATACCGGACTGTTTAAAATGGCCAAAATATCCTAACCTCTTGATTGAAATTTAGGGGGTCCAAATATTGCTGAGTGAGACAGAATGAAACGGAAGACCAAGAAGGAACCCAAAGTGAAGAGCAAAGATGGAGTCATCAGGAGGAACCTGGATAGGATTTGGGTTTCAGCCGCTATTCCACAATACGGGATGTACGATCGAGGATGCCTAGTTAGCGACTGGCTTTGGAGGCCAACTTTGAAATTTGGTTTGCCTGATAAAGATCATGGTTGATAGACCCAGTAGTTTGAGTGACTGAACTTCCTCAAGAGGATTGTTAAGAAAGTAGATGGGAGGGTTTTCCAGACCGTAATTTTGGATATTGGCAGAGCTTTCTCAGGGTTAAAAGACATTGTTACAGGCTTGAGTAAGGACACGGATGGTCGCCAGACCAGCCGCTCGCCATCTAACCATAAGTCCGCTGGCCACGGATAACTCCGCGGCCCGACGGGTTGTCAAACAACCATGGATGTCCATTAAAATAATTAAATCTAATGGTTCTTAAGCTCTCAATCATGTCACCTTATTTTACTGATTTAATGATTTTAACAAGGGAACCACGCCCTCAATGCTCACCTGAGTACTTATTACAGCCGAGCAGAACGTGAGTGCAGCATTGGCTAATCAGCAGAGCCAATCAGTGGGGCAAAAACTTCCTGTCTGTCTATTATGTGCATGCTATGCCAGCCCAATGAAAGAAAGGACACCCAGGCAGGTGTGAAAGATGTTCCTCAAATAACAAACAGCAATCCTTTATTTACATGGGCAAGACAATAGTCGAAGCATGTTTTTACAAGCAAGCCAGCAAAGTCAGAAGGCACAGAAGAGCAGACTTACCTGCACAAAAGACATGGTATCGTCATTCATCCGGGAAGAGAATTGATTGTTTTTTTTGTTTTTTTACCAATTTTTAATTTTACCAGTACAGAGAATTGATTGTTTTGAAATGTGAGAGAATTGTTTGCGTGTACGGGGTTCGACGGGGGTTGGTGGTGACTTGGAGACTGAGGAGTACAGGATGGATGGACTGATGAAGAGATGGTTTATTGTGAATAATAAGAGTGCGGGGTCGGAATGGTGAGAGACGGATAAACAGATGGTTCGAATTTCGGATGACGGATTGTGGGATTAAAAGAAACAAATGAATTGAAAGAGGGATTGTTGGATTGAGATTGTTGAAGCGGTTTGATTATGGATTGAGAAGGTTGAAAGTGGGTGTAGAAGGGGAAGATCATTCCGGCGATGAAACGGTCTGATCTCCCAACGCATTTCCCCCCGATCCCCTGGATACATGGTAAGAATCTACCTACACACAAACTAAAGAAATAACTGGGGAATTCCTGCATGTTCATGGATGTTGTCCTCAGGGTGCATTCCCAAAACCGCAACTATATATTCCAAGTGTTGAACCAGCTTGCGATTTTTGTCAAGATCTGAAGAGAGGGAAGAGGCTGCTGTCTGCCTGTGAAGGATGAGGGATGTCTCAGCAGAGCAATGGAGTCATCAGAAAATAGATAAAGGGGATTTTCCAGAGTCGGAGACATCATTGATCAAGATTAGGAGCACTGCCTTGTGCCACTCCAGCCTTGACAGGGAGAGAAGAAAGGATTCTGTTGAGAGCCACACGTTGGCTACAGCAGTTGAGGAAGTCAGTCACCCAAGAGTGGAGTTGGCCTTGGATGTCATAGGCAGAGGGTTTGGAGAGCAAGGCAACATACCAGATTGTATGGAAAGCTCAAGATATGTCTAGACGGCCCTAAGCTCATGTCTGGCATTGAAGGCTTCCAACCATTGTTGGGAGATTAAGAATCTGTCAGAATAGAAAGACATGCACATGAAAGAAGAAGTTGACTTGCATTATATAAGACATTCCTGACCTACACTTGAGACTGATACTGGCTTCCCTGCTCTGCCGGTAATGGTTTTTTTTATTATGCAGTTAAACATTTTTTTTCTGTTGTTGTTTGGTCGTCAGAACGAGAAGAAAGGGATGTTTGATGGTTGAGAATGCAGCTGCAAAAGTTTTTAATCTGGGGTACTCCAAGAGAACTCACCTTTTGGTTTTAATCAGCGGTGAAAGGTGCACATTTCTGTAAACATTAAACATCGAGTACAACTCATTTGAAATGAAACATTGCAGCAGTCCAAGGAGAAACCGGATAAATTCTTGACACTGCCTACTTCTCCACAAGACAATAGACGGTTGCTTGTGAGAACAAGTGATGAGACTTAAGCAGAGCAGGATATAGGATTTAGAATGGCAATCGGATGAGGAGGTGGTATAGCTGCATGAATCCTGGGTGCCGCCACGTCAGCCCTTTTCTTTACCTCTGTGTTAAGGAGAGTTGTGGCCACACACTCTTAATTTGAATAGATCTGCAAATTATATTTGGTAGTTTGTTTTCATTGTGGATGAATATTACTTGATGTTAACGAAAGCTAGGTTTCCTTGATCCAGCATGTGGAATTTTGGTCATGTGTGGTTCTTCTTCTTTTGGGTACAGTGTGAGTATTGTTGTGGATTTTTGTAACCCACCTTGTTGTGATCGTTGAAGGATTCTAACTGGCCGATTGTGGAATCCTATTTGACTTCAGGCAGAGTTTAACGTTTGTCCGATTTGGTTATAAAATCCTGCATAAAACCCATTGACACTGATAAAACCGATGTCCACACAAGTCCTTCCTTGTGAAACAATTTATTTTCTAATTATCCACCATACACTTCTCACCCTCGTACAATGAACTTAAGAATCCCCATTGATTGCAATATTATTTGGTTCTATTTCATTTATTCTTACTTTAGTTAACAGTTAGACCAACGCGATTCAATTCACTTCCACATTACATCAGAGTTTTATTCTAACTTGGTACTTGGTCAGTTCCAAGGAGTACAAGCCACTAAGATTCTAATACTTCCTCAGGTACTTGCACTGAAACAATTTTACATTTCAAAGCATTTTATACTTTCATGAGAGAGTGGTGGGGGCTATCAACCCAGACTGCAGACGTGTCCTTTAGATGAGAAGCCACTTTGTACATTTCGAGGCAAAGGTTCGCTGTTATCAGCTAAGGTCACACTGCCCCAGACTAAGACATTTATCATCATTTAGGGCAAAAGTCTCTTGGCT
>CM068963.1:95463436-95476957 GCA_035128595.1 Eptatretus atami | reverse complement strand
GACGGGGCTTGAACTCAGGACCCTAGGATCCCAAGCCGCCACCATAACCACTGAGCCAACACCAGGCTTTCTTTAGACTGCTGAGACTCCTTTGACCTTTGAAGATCCACAATACCCTTAAGACTACCAAGACCCTGAAAGACCTCTAATTATTGTTCTTGGGATTTCAAGGCTTCCAGGATGGGAAACGTATTGTTTTTGTTCGGACGAGCCAAAAACGCCCGAGGACTTGAAGACCGATGGAAATTTGATCCAATGGCCCACCGAGCCCCCGAGTCTACTATAAATGTTCTGTTCATTTCACTGGCAACGTCGTTCTAAATCATCTGCCGTCAATAAGAGAAGCAAAGCACATCTTGTACTTTGTTGCAAGGAAATTATGAAAGTGAGATCATGGTTTCAAAATATTTGAATAGTTCAAAATACGAACGTTTTCAACGTGTCGAAATTGCACTGAGATCAAAAGTTCTCGCCTTGCAATGATTAATATTTCAGAATTGGCCTCGGGATGCCGCCAAAGGTCTGGGCAGTTTGAACCTGCTCGTGAGAAATTCCGGACATGTTCATATTAGGAGTAACATTTACCAGGTTCAAGTCTGCATTATGGTTAAAATTGGAATATGTAGTATTATTGGATGCGATTCATGTGACTTAACATCAACAGCAAAACTACCGGGTCAAATTATGCGTGTTCCAAGCTAATGACGACAAAAACCCCTTTGTCTGTCTATATACAATGATGACAATGGACTCGAGGGATGAAGCGCAAGTGGTTGTGGTGGAAATTAATTTTTTTTTTTGTATTCAGAAACCTAGGCTCGTGGAGGATCTAAAGACAGTGGGCAGCAGGTTACACAGACTGGCTCAGGGGAACAGGGAGACAAAGATGTTGCGCATCAATGGCAGAAGGGAAATGTGGGGCGGGGGGGGGTAGAGGGGGCATTCCATGAGGAGGGGTGGGTATGGGGAGCCTGAAGTGGTTATGTGCAGCACTTGAAAGGGATGGGCACGAGACAACACACACACACCACACACAAGGAGTCGGTGGATTGACATATCTGCAGGGCATAGCCAAGATGGAGGTCTGAGACCACACTTCGTTCCCATCTTGGTGACTACTCTGCAACGTTTGAGTGCCATTTCCATTCAATTGAGTTTTGGGATTTATTTAATATCTTGATTTTTTTATTTTTTTAACTTTTTTTTTAGGAAGGTAGTTTCATGCACCATCTCATCATCTGGAATGATTGTGCTGGGTGTAATATACTGTTCATCTCCAAGGAGCTTCAATGCAAGAAGACGCCATGAGACCCATAAAACCTGCACAATGGTTGTTTGTCCAAACTCTCCTTTTTAAATGCCGAGAGTCGAGCAAGGAAGCAGCATGTACCATTTTAGGAAGTCTGGTGTCATTCGGGCCAGGATTCGAACCACCAGACTTGGAAGCAAGCACTCTAATCATTACACCACCGAGTCTGGTGGCATAATTAGCTGAGACTAATTATGTAAGCTAATTTGTGTTTGGCTGCTCTCGGTTGAATGGTGTCCAGCACTTGTACTTTTTTTGTGTTTTCATTTGGTGTGTACAAACTACAAATGTGATTGTTAAATAGTTTTTACATGGAGCCATATCACGTTTGGTTTTTGGGGGATTTCTCTGAAACCTATGCTGTGTGGACTTTGGCCTTCGCCATTCCCAGCTGTCGTATTTGCATGTTAAAGAATTGATCACTGCAGAAAGGACTGCACCTGTTTCTCCTCTCAAAGCGAGGGAAACTTGTGTGTCTCATTTGCTCGACAAAGTATTCGTTTCCGTGTGGCCTAGCCGGCGTAATGTGCTCTGAACCATGAGCAGAAAGAACCTGTTTCTACTTCATTTGGGAGCTTCGGGCCACGTGATTTTGGAACCATATGGACAAACAACAAACGGCATCGATTTTTATTTTTTTTGTTTTCTTTTTTTTCTCGCTGGAACCGAATAATTTGTTTTTTGGAACTCCTGCCTGCTTTTCCTGTTGTGGTTCTTCATTTGTTTGTACACAAATCTCGACTTTGCTTTGCTTAAGAATGCGTACTCTTGGATTTAACAATTGCTGTCACATGGAAGAGCTGTCACACAACTTAACACAATCACATGTGCAGACAGAGACAAAAGATAATCAATATAGGACTTGACTTCAGAAAAACACACCCTTTGACCTTGGGGGAAGTAATTTCCCAGTGAACTCTGGGTGCCAGCGGTACCATCTCGAGGTGGTGCTTTCTCTCCGCATTCAATGGGACATTGTTGGGGAGAAATCCTCCCTCCTCCCTTCCTCCCCCTCTCCCCCTCCTCCACCCCTACCCTCCTCCACACCACCTCCTCAACCCTACCCTTCATATATAACTGTGGGAGATGGCCATGTTGAGAGCATTAAATTGCATTGAATAATTCCACTGAGTTGGTTGTAAAGGGCCATTTATTTATTACTAGCAAATACCACCCATCGCTTCGCTGATGGGAATACTGAGAGGGGGGAGAGAGAGGGGGTGGGAGATTGAGAAGGTGGAGGAGGGAGAGTGTGGAGGGGTGGGGAAATGAAAGACAGCGTGAGGTGAAAGGAAGGGAAGGCAGACGTGTGGTAAAGTGTTAATTACGATTCACACTGTCTCATCAAAATAATTCTGCATAGGATAACAGTGAAGATGGAAACAAAATAGTCTGAAATCAATTTTCTACCAGTCATACTATAAATACTGTCCAGAGACAAACACCGCCCGGACATGTCCGGAGATACACCGCCTGGAACACCGCCCAGACATATCCGGAGACAAACACTGCCCTGACCTAAACCACGTCCGGATAGTCCAGAGAGGTGTGAGAAGAGGTGTTGCGCTGTATTAGGAGGGGATGGAGGGAGGATTGTAGAGAGAGAGAGAGGAGAGGAAGAGGAAGAGAAAGATCGACAGATATGGGGTAGGGAAGTTAGCAGAGAGAATGTTATGCTTTATACACACACACACACACACACACACACACACACACACACACACACACGCACACTTATTAGGATATATTGGTAAATACAACCTGTCACTTCGCTAATGGGAATATTAAAGGGGTGAGGGGGGGGTAATAAGGAGGGAGGGAGTGACGAGGAGGACTATCAAGGAAGGAGGAAGCCAGGGGGGGGGCGAGGAGGGGTGCAGAAAGGGAAGCAGCGTGAGGGGAGGGCAAGTTGAGGCATTGAGGGTAGGGTCCGACCGGACATAACCACCATCCGGGCGACGGGTATACTGGGGGGGGGGAGGGGGAGAAAAGAGGGGGGGAAGAGAGAGGGTGGGGGAGCGAGAAGCAGGAGGGTGAGGGAGCGAGGAGGAGAAAAAATGCAGTATATAACAAATACAAACATTAAAATGAATTGCTTCTTAAAATTTTTTGGCATGATTGGGATTGGATACAGTCCATATTGCTTGAGGCAGGATATTCATATGTGGCAGGCTGTCCAGTTGAAGTTGAAGGCTCAGAGGATGAAAATGGATGCTGATTCACTTGGGATTTTAAAAGAGGATTTCATTATGGGGACTTGAGTGGCTGCCTTCATTATCTGTTCGTAGACCTTGAAACACTTCAGGACATTCTCAAACTCCCAGCGCACCTTGGAACTTCTCATGCAGTCGGGATCGTGCTTATCACAAACTGCTCGCTCAGCATGACGGGGCACGACCGGCTCGCTCAGGATGACGGGGCATGACCCACTCACTCAGGATGACGGGGCACGGCCTGCTCGCTCAGGATGACGGGGCATGACCCGCTCGCTCAGGATGGCGGGGCATGACCCGCTCGCTCAGGATGACGGGGCATGACCCGCTCGCTCAGGATGACGGGGCATGACCCACTCACTCGGGATGACAGGGCACGACAGGAACAGGAACACGACGTTTGGGATAGGAACTGCACCGCCGTGCTCAGCAAGTGGCTTAAGCACCTAAGTAAAAGTACTCCAATTTAATGGTTGGCTAGCGATGTCTGAATGTCCAAATTATATCTGAATTGGACAAATCAACACTTTTTGGAGTCGGAACTGCTGATACTTTCAAGTCTGGAGCTTAAATTTTGTAATTTTGCTTAGTTTAAGAGATTCTCTCGGTTATTCATATGCAGAAGTGAAACAAAGCCACGAACACTGGAATCTCCGGGCATTTATAAGCATTGCAATGTGTAGCTATGATGAACAGGCATTCGATAATATGAGTGAGGAAAGAGAAAAAAAACAACTTTATCGCTGAGAAATCGTTCTGGCCTGTTCCAGGTCAAAAAACATGGCGGCTTCAGACCCCAGCGAGGTTACCCAGGAAACACCTTAAGACCCCAGAGAGCGAGGTGGCCAGAGATTGCCTGATGAAGGATATAATTAAATAAGGCCATTAGTTTATTATGTTCAAAAGGGCTGTTTTAATTAACCCAAAATCCCAATTTTCACTCTTGCACTTCCTTGGAGTTTTCTTAGTATGCATGCAGAGTTTCAGGCTGCTAGGTTTTATAGTTTTGGAGATATGGAGGACACACACACACACGCACATTTATTAGTATATAGATGTACCCACGGTTGGAATGCATAAGCTGTGGGCTCAATTGAGAAAATGTAACATTTAAACTCAATTTTCTTAAGGCTGGGGAAAAGGAAGGAAGGTAGGGTATAGGTAGGTAGGTGTTCAAGAGAACTATAGGTAGAAGGAAAAGGTGGTTAGGTAGGTGTTCAAGAGAACTATAAGTAGAAGGAAAAGGTGGTTGAGATGATCAGAGTACAAGGAAAGGAGGAATTGGAATGGATTAATGTTTTTACATGGAGAGGTGTGGGGTGTCAGGATGGTGAAATTCTACAAGCTTGCATGCGTAATAAATACATGACCCCGGATTGTTGCAATATTGAATGAATAAAGGTCACCGTGATAGATGTGGAATGGAAAGTTTTGTGGGAAAGCACTGTTGGGATGTGCAATTCGGGATACAATTGGTTCGCAAATGCTCAACCATGCAGACATGTTCAACTTATGTTTGTAAGTAGAACGACACTTGGTAGAGCATATACCTCCCCAGGCTGAACAATTTACGTTTTGTATCCCACTGATGGGCCGGATCTGCATCCGGACATTAACCAAAATCAAATTGGCTTGTTCTGGTCACCTACACAACTCTTCCACCAAGTTTTGTCCGAATCCATCCATGACGTTTTGAGATATCATGCTACATATTGTTTTTGGCCCAATCTCTCATTGGTGAAGAATCACTTAAAAAATTATAGTATCCGGATCTTCACCAAAATCGAATTGATTCGTCCCTGTCACACACCCAAGCTCTCCACCAAATTTTGTTCAAATCCGTCCGTAACTTTTTGAGATATCCTGCTTAGACAACCAGACAAACAAACAGACAGGGGTGAAAACATAACCTCCATGCACTTTCAGTGTCAGAAGTAATAAGCATTTGACAAAGGTTCATGTGAAATGATTTGATCAATTTTACCCAAATTATTTTGTTTACAACATTCTAAATGCAAGCAAGATGGAAGGAGGAAAAATTGATTAAAAAAATACAAGTCTGGAGACGGCGATGGTTCACGAGCAATGTACACGGTTCGCCTTTTTTATTTTTTGACCTTCGAGGGGACGCCACGGGCAAACTGGCGGGAATCGGGAAAAACGTAAATGATGAAAGTTGTAGTACTCAAAGAGCACTACTTGCATACCAACTTTCATTCGAAACAGTTGAAAACCCTAGGAGCTCAATGCCCAATTTATTGATTTTTTTGACATTTTCTAAGTTCGTGACCTTGTGACCTTGACCTTGGGACGAAAATGAAAAATCGAGCTCCGTGGGGCTATGCAGGTGCCGTTGGGCTAACCAAGTACCGAAACCCCTGCTAGATTCGACAAACCCCCTCAGAGAAGATGTAACTTGAAACTGGCTACCCCCTAAAAAACCATGTTTTTTGGGCGTGGCTCCGCCCATAATGAGCGCAGCATGCCCATTATCCGGAAAACACAACTAGATCATGATACAAACCTCGCACCCTAATTTTATCAAGATCGGATCAAAACCCACGGAGCTATGCTCGGGATAGACAGACAGAGAGACACACACCCATAACGAATATAGTGGTCACTTACTGACTCGTGAACCAACACTTACTGACTCGTGAACCAATATATATTTATTTTTGCTGGCACCTAGAACGATGACACGTATGTGTAAGACCCTATAAGACCCCAATGTCAATTTATTTTAATCCTTTAAGCCAGTTTTCAAAAGGAAGCATTATATTCCACTCGTGTCATTCTATTGGTAGAAATTGCTGATGGTGACTTTCCCTTCATTATGTTACTTGTTGACGTAGTGTACAAACACCTTGATGACATGATTCACCTCATGCATTGTTCCCTCTGTATTTCAATGGAAACCTGTTGTTACAAGGTGACAATGCAACCGTGAATCGAGCACCATGCTAGGCAGATTGGACTTGCAGAAGAATGCAGGTTTGACCGTATGTCGTGTCCCTTCACCGTTCCTTGATGTGTTCATTTGTCTCTGGATCTCTCGTTCCAGGCCTCTCCGAAATTACCTTCCATCTCAGATCCGCAGTTACTGTAAGAAGACGATCAAGCGATCTTATATTTCTTGTTCTTGTACTTGCTGTGCAATTGTTATCATTTTTGTCGGCGGAAAAATGGAGTTCTTGTACAATATTTGACATAATGGAAACAATTTGTGATTGAAAAGGAAAAACTTTTTAAGGATTGTTACGTGTCAGTATTTTTCATGCGTTGGAACTTTTTGGTGGCGTTCCTCACCTGCGGGCATTTTGCCTTCTTGGTGCATTTGTTTTTTTGTAGACTGACGTCATGGTTCTGCAGTCAGCATGAGATCATTGCACAGTGGTAGCTTTGTCCAGGGTGTGGTGTGTATTTGCCGAGAGAAAGTGATGCATAGAGGCCGCAGTGCTGTTTATGCTATACGCTGTACTATGTTGGATTATGTTCCTTTAACTCTTCAAAGATTTTTTTTTTTCCTTAGCTGGTAACTTCATGTTAGTTTTGTTCCCGAGAAGTACTTACACTTTTGTGTTTTTTTTATATGCAAGTGTCTAGGCTCATGGAGGAGCAAAAACCACAAGAATAAAATGTTTAAAGTTACTTGCTATAAAGGATAACAAACTGCTGAGGTTTCAGGCTTTACCCATGGGCGAGCTACACGACAAAGGGTGGCAGGCTTAAGGACTACCAAAGATATTAGAGAGGTTGGGGTGGAGGGGGTGGGTTGTGGGGACATACACAAGGAGGAATAATGCAGATATGAGTTGCAATGGCCCAGAAAGGAACAGGATGTGAAAGGATCATTGTATGTAGAAGAGATTGTGGACGTGCTTGGGTGAATGCTTGTGGTAATGATGGGGAGCGCATTGAATGAAATGAGGAGGATGAGACAACGGACACATGGAAATGATTCCACAATTTGGAGAATAAGGTGAAGAATAGGAAATTGCTAATGCTAATGCTAATGCAGGTAGGAAACCAGGCTGGACTTTGAGAGGGTGAGCAGATGAGGGCTTCGTGATGAAAGCTTGCGACTTGGGAGGGCAGAAGTAGGAGAGGACAAGAAGAGTAATGCCAGGTGTAAGCTTGCATATTCACTTTACTTTATATCAGGTCTAGAAACCTCTCCTCCTCCTCCTCCTCCTTGTCCTCCTCCTTGTCCTCCTCCTGTCCTCCTCCTTCTCCTCCACAGCAACTCCCAAAGCCTAAGCTCACTGCACATCAACTCTTTTGTTCCTTCTCCTCCTCTTCTTCTTTCTTATGCAGCATGTCATCACTGCAGGTAGGATCATTTGCTTGGTGGTGTGACAGTGCTGCTAATGCAGGAATTTGGAATTTGGCCAGGGTGCCGGCGATTGCTTGCTTTCACTTTGCGAAGGATTTTGTTCCTCTCTTTCTCCCATTTGTGGAACAGTCTTTCTCCTCCAGGATTTCAAGCAGGTGTTGCACTATCATCTTGGCGTTCCCCATCCCTACTCACAACCTTCTTTAACTCCATTAACCATACTCTCTCACTCTCGATCTGTTTACTCATTCTCTTGCTTATTGTATCCAAATGTTACCCTGCTGCTCCACATTTGTTTCCTTTTCACCCTCCGGCACTTCGTTCTTCCATTAACCTCAATCGTGTACGGAAAGAATGAGAAAGTGGAGAGGTTTTGGAATTAAATTGAGAAAACAACTTCACGAGAAAGTGGGTGCGAAGGGGGCTGTCAGTATGGCCCAGATTAGAGGTACACATACTCGCCTCTAAGCTGTCTAGCCTGGGTTTGAATCTCGTCCCAGCTAAAAACTGTCATCCCGGTGTTTCACGGGCAGGGTGATTCATCAATGTATGTGCTGTCCCTCGAGGGATGTTAAACTGGGCGTCCCGTCTGCCAGCATTAGTTGGTGGTTGTTTAAGACCCCACGGTGTCCTTTGCGAAGAGTAGGTGAGCTTTCGCCAGCATCCTGAACAAATTCCAAATTCCTGCCCTTACTACTGGGAAGGCAATGGCAAACCACCCAGTATAACCACCCAGCTCAGGAAGCCGCTTCGGTGGCACCAACACTCTGTGAAGCATATTTTGAGAGAGAGAAGAGAAGAGAAGAAGAAAAAGAAAAAAGGAGTGTAGGGAGTATTATGAATAGGTTGTTATCGAATGCGAGAAAAGGTTGGGGTGGTGGGGGAGGGGAGGGTGTATAGGGGGGCACAATGTGGTTTTTGAAAATCAAAATTATCACTATTTTACTTATGTATTTGAACGTAATGAAGGGGCATCACATTCCTCCTTCCTTAGGAAATTGGTATCCATAAAGTTGGATCAGGAACCGATTTTTCAATCCAGTACTTGTACGTGCCAAACAACGTAAATACATAAATTTGGTTTCTGCTCAAATCTTGTTGATAAATATCAGATTACTTAATTGTATATGCAGCACAGCTTATGATTCTTGTTGTTGGTAATTGGAACAGGTGTGTGTTAACAAAATAATAAGGATCATCAAACAAACAAACCCACCATTCTATTTCCTTAATCATCCACTGAAAGATGTTGTCTCTAACTTCTACACATCACCACCTTTCCTGAGCCAGCCGCAGAATGGGCATCCTCCGTCAATCCAAGTCTTTCCATGTAAAATCAGAGATACTCAGTCTAGAAGGCCTTTGTTTGTAGCTCAATGGAGTACTGCTTGCTGATACGGCTGGTGCAGCAGCATCACACCGGTCTCTCTTGGATTATGTAGAAGCAAAAGCTCTGAAAATTATTGGAATCACCCATGATGAGGCTAAAGTACAAAGCCTGTTCCTTTCGCATTGCAGGCAGGTTAGTGGTATCTCTCTTTTCTACCATTTATTCTCCAACATCTCTCTCTCTCTTTGTCTCTGTCTCTGTCTCTGTCTCTGTCCTCCGACCATCCCCCCTCCCCTTCCCCCCTCCATATGTACTCCAGAAAGCACGTGTTGTTCCAGTAACCCCCTCCTGGTTAAACTTCCAAAATCCAGGCTTACTGCACACCTCAACTCTTATTCCTCACCACTTTGGTCCATGGAACCACCACCTTCCAGAGATTGTTCTCTCTCACCCTTCCCTCCAGGGCTTCAAGTAAGCAGTGTACAGCCATCTCTTAATTGTCATCCCCAATTGTGTTCCATGATCTTTTATAACTCCCATTTACCTTCCCTCACCCAACCTTCTTACTTGTTAGTTTGTGTTTCTTCCCCTCCTCCCTTTTCTCTTTTCTTGTTCATTCATGCCCTTGGTATTTGTCCCACAGTCAGTTCTACCTTTCTCTAACATGATCCACACTCTTGTAAAGAAAAAAAACAAAACCGCTGTTAAATTGGGTCACTCAGGTCCCTTTTCCAGAATTGTGTAACTCCTGCTGATTCAGATATTTGGAGGAGTCAATGGGCTCTCCATGTCCTCGGAATTTTCCATTGACCCCAATAGCCCCCAAGCATCTGGTGCGTGTTGGCTGCCACACACCAGCACGCAGTCTTTGCCTGGGTTTTGCATTTCTGGTGCGGTCGTGCTGTGTTTTTGTTTTCCTCTGTAAATCCGCATCGGGTTTTTTTGTTTCGATATTTGTGGAAATTTTGCAACGTCTGTGTAATTTAAGTGAGCACGTTAATTTCTGCACATAATGACATTGGCACTATACTCTGTACCTGTAATCAGTTGGTTTTCTGCTTTTCCCACCATTACGTTTTTCACCTCTTGGTCAGGTGGGGGCAATTGATGAGAAAGTACAAAGCGTTTTCCCTCTTCTGTTTCTGTTTCCTTAATTTCTTTTCTTCTTTTCTTAAAGTACAAAGCGTTCTGTTTCCTTACTTAAGATGAGTTTGAATCCTTGTTTCGAACAATCGCTGTTCACATCGACATAAGTCGTGACAATAGGACTTCCCTCCTTCCTTGTGTTGGCGCTGAGTGAAAGGATGTTTCCAGGCCTCATTTTCTCTATCATATGTGTTTCTGAAATCAAACCTTTTTAATATCTACTCTCACTTTATTTTACTCCTTCGTCTACCACCGTACCTCTACCTGTTGGCTTGCTGTCTGCAATGCTACCCTTTAAGAGGAGTACTGCTTATTTGTTGAGAACCACCTGTTTGCCTGTCCCTTGGGATACAAATGCACACCATTAGCCCAGTGGACTTTGGCACAAGCTGGTTGCTCTGGAAGAGCAGGTTGTATTACCATTCTTGGCTGGCATTATGGGAAGCCTGTGGAGTGAGCCAACTTGCGTGATCCACTCGAAGCTTTCCAGCTGTATGACCTGTGAGAGTTTTTGCACCTGCTGGTTGTATGTATTATTGCATGCATCACAGTGCATGTGAGGGGTGCGATTGAGAGAGGGTAGTATATAATACTGGTAATAAGGATTTGGATGGGAGTGTCCAGTTTTAGGTGGTGGGAGTGGAAAGCCTGGAAGCTTCTGGGGGTCCATGGTCGGCAGACTTGCTCAGCTATACCTAACCGATCGTGATCGTTATCTCTTTGAAAGTTGAACGTACATTGACGGAAGTATTTAGTCGAAGATGTTTAATCTGGTAAGTTGAACCGAATATTTGTTTGCTGAAGACTTAACACGGTGGAATTTTTTTTTTTAAATGCGGACAGGTTTACAGCTACCAACAGCTCGGGTAAAGCAGATGGTATTCGATTGAGCAATATTTTCAGATATCACTCAGGCTTCTCCTGTTGCTGTTGTTTGACCAAATTCTTTCGACTTTCAGATTTAAGTTGACGCCATGATGTTTGATCTCATTAGAGAGAAGTACGAGTTCAAAATGTTTATTCCATCTCTAGTTCACCCAGCTAGCAGCCTGTTTGCATTGGCATTCTGAACATGTTGTGGAGTTGGCGCCAGTCGTTTTGGAAAATAAAATGAAATTGGTCGGGGCTTTCTGTTTGTAAGAATCCCTCCGAAACAAAGATGGAATCCTTTTGATGCCCACAGTCGATGGTGAAACTGTTAATCAGCAGCGTTTGCACAGTGGAACTGCAACGTGGGTGGGTGGTGGGATACGTTCAAGACGTTTCCTAAAAATAGGTCTCTCTTTTGCTTGGTGTTCTTCTTGCATCAATGTCGGGAACTGTACGTTTATGAATCGTGGGACAATCAAGTTGGTGTGTTGTATCATGGGGTTCATCAGCAGACATGGATACACACATACATCCACACATGCTCACGCCCACATGTTCTGTTTGTTCTCTCTAAAAGTATCTAAGATTATGATGTATCAGTTGGAAATTGCAGTTTCAACTCGATTCCATCAGATAGGGGATGCAAATGGAGTTCAGCAAGGAATGTTCGTTGCACAAGCCATTTACATCTGCTTGCAAAAAGTAACTTTACAGTCTAAACATCCATCCTTTGTGATGACTTCAGCATCTGATTATAATATTTACCCCGTGCACGCGAAGCGAAAAGCGGGGTTCAGCAATTGGTTCATGTCTGTCTGTCTCTTCGTCTGTCCACAATCGTTACTTTAATTCAAATTGAATGTTATATTTTGAACATGAATTGGAAGACAAATCTGCCGTTTAATAGTACTGTACTGTGCCTTGGCTCGCAATTCGTCCCGACCACACATGCGTCGAGAGGATTAAGATAATTTTTGAGAGGTGAAACCGCTTCAGTATTTGGGTACGTCCTTCCGTCCATCCGTTAAAAGACGAAGAAGCAGATCCTTTCTAACCCACCGTGTTTAATTCCAATGAGTTCGAAAGAGCAATTTTAATGGGTGTCATTCGTTTCTAGGCTTTGCCTATTTCATATTAAAAATGCCAAACTACACCGCTTCCTTTGGACACGGGTGCAGTTGTTTTACTCTGCCTGTCTGGCAGTCAAACAAAATTGAAAATCATTCCAAACAGGAAACTTACTGTTTTTAAAGGTGTTATAAAGGACACAAACAACAGGCACGAAAAACGAATGTAACGTGTTAAACAAGGTGGTGTAATAGACACTGCATCAACGGCGGCAAACTTCCGCAATGAATTTATATATACGATCTTTACAATCTTTATTTCATTTAAATTGAATCATATACTTGAACACTGTAGAACACAAATCACCTTCTTTGCACTTTCACGAACGTCCAGTTTTGCAGAACTGTACTTGGACATGTTTTAAAATAAGGTGGTGTACAAGACTGCTTCAATAGTGCTGAACTTCCAGAATTTTGTTTTTTTTGAACTGAACTTTAAAATCATTATTTTATTTCAATTGAAGTATCGACTTGAACACGTTACCTCGTGCAGTGTTCGATGAACTCTCTCGTTAAACATGTTTCATGTACTATTTTAATTCCTGTGTCAGAGTGGTGACCCGTCACGGATTGTAACCCTAGCCATAGAAACTGCTTCGGCAGCACTGATGCTCTGCATACGAGCTTGGTTCATGATCTAATCTGATCTGATATTAATACGTGCATTATGTTGCAACGTATGCCCAAGGTCTTCTCAGGATTTTAGACATTGGAGAGAAATATCGCATAACGTGGTCCTTTCACCATTGCCCTACAGCTTGTTCAACCTTCTAATTGTGAGCGTAGTGACGTTTATCTCGACAACCCAAGCAATCACGGTACAGTGAGGGCTCGTTATTTTGTTGGATCACTTGTAATATATTTTTGGATTCACAAATGTCTGCATCATAGTTTGGCTTCATGCTTCCTGATTCGTTGGTTGTAAAGAGCTGCTCCCAAAGTTTTGCCGTTCCAGTTTGCATGTGTACACGGCCTGATAGCTATTCCATGCACTTTAAAGTTACCAGGTTCCACTTTCGTAGAGAATAGACAGATAGAAAATGCAGCCACCCCTTTGGAATGTTGATACTTGATATTTTATCTTGACATGTGGAACTAAGCAATTTGAGAACTGTAATTTGAGTGGGATTGCCATTTTTGCATCTGTAATAAATAGTTGGTCCTGCAGGCCACACTTCCCCTCCCCCTCC
>CM068963.1:95438564-95455939 GCA_035128595.1 Eptatretus atami | reverse complement strand
GATCGTACTTCTTCGGAAAAGTCCGAAGAGTATGGGTTCCTTATTGGACCGAAGTTCGCCAATAGACAGACCACGTGGGGTAGGGTCGATTGCGAATTTCAATTTACCTAAATACCCACGTGGTCCAACCTACCGGGGAAATTCACCCTCGACGGCTCCCGTAGGAACGAGCCGCTTAGCCGGTACCCGTTCCATGTGCGATCCGAGCGGTTTGATCGCCGAGATCCGTCGGTCCCAAATATCCCGTTACAATGGCAACGGCCTGGCTAATTTTCCAACACGCAGCACGCTCAATCAATGAAGGAATGGACATGAACGAGTTGAAACATTGAACAAATGGGGGTGTTTATTTACAATGGGGAGGATGAGGGGAGCACATAAGGGCAGCGGTAAACCGAATATTAATGAATGCACGTATATACAGGCAAAAAGCACTTATACAATTCACTACTTAGCAGACAGGCCCACGGACACACACGCACACACACCCAAAGAATCGGACCAAATGGTCTTTATTCGGACCTCCAGCCCGGAGGACAGTCGGGCTGAAGACCAGGGTCTGTCTTGGACCTGCCCACCTCGTGTGGTCTTCAAGCTGACTCGGTCCGGCGAGAGGCGAGCCGAACCCGGACACCGGCGAGCGACCCTTGCGGTTCTTGCGGGACTGGCGTCGCTCAAGCTCTCGATCGTGATGAGGAGGACAAAGACGACGACGACGACCAAGACCAGCTTCTGCCCAGGCTTCAGACCAGCTCCTGCGGCTCCTTAGGCTCTCTATTGCGAGGAGGACAAAGACGATGACGACGACGACGACCAAGACCAGCCAGACAGACTGCTGTCCCGTTTGACTGACTCCCCTTTTATGCGCTGCGGCGCAGCTCCACCCCTCCCCCACTCGGCGCGCTGCCCAGCGCATCTGTGAGTGGGGGCATGACCCCTCCCCCACTGAGCGCGCGGAGAATCCGGGAGCAGAGGGTTGTCGTTGTTCTCTGCAGAACTGTTGTAATCCGTTGCTGTCGTTGTTGTTGGTGTTACAAATAAAAGGAAATCCTAACTATCAAAAGTAACTCACAGCGCACGAAAATTTATTTACCCATGAGACAAGGGAAAAGGGAGCTATCTAAAAAACACATACTTACCGATATAACTGATCTATAGGACCTGTATGTTGTGTGCGATAGGTTTCCGAATTCGTAACAGTATTTCCTATGCAATTATTTCTTCAGCAAGCAGATAGACAATTACTGCATTGAGTACACTTCTTCACTTTTAACATACCAGGGAAGTTGGAGCTCTATGGACATTGTGTGTATTGTTTGGTGCATATTTGTACCTTTAACACTCTTTGACTTAAATATGCAGAAAATGATGAAAATGGAAGCTGTTTTACCATGCTTGACTTACTTCTTGTGCAGACAATAGTAGGGGTGTACTCACTTTTGTTTCCTCCTCTTTCAGAAATATTCGTAATATGCCACATTGTTTTTATGGAATGGCAGTTTTGTGCCTGCATTCATATTGCAGAATGTCTACTCTGTCATCAACTCTAAGGTTTTGCTTCTCGCACAGCTGCTTAAAAAGTTACACTGAATTATTTACATATTTGTGAGGGGTGTACTCACTTTTGTGAGATACTGTATGTACGATGCAATGCTGTCAAAACCCTTTAACTGCAATGTGGAGCCGATTGCCTTTGAGAGCAAAGTAGTGCTTTGGAAAACCCTTCACGCATGCGATGCCCTTTGTACACCACAGGCACGGAAGCTGTGCTCAGGAGCTGACAGCAAGCAATATTGGTGCGATACTGGGCACTGTTGTGGAGAAGCAGGTTGCTGCACCTACTACTATGAGCTGTGGTGTGAGTGATGTGCCATTACAATTCTCTACTCCTCTGTTTTTCGTAGCAATGGACTACTGGTTTTACATTACTGGGATCGTCCTTCCTGTGCATACTGTTTCCTTCGACCAATCAGTCTTAATAAGTTATTCTGATTATTCTATTTACACGATTTCTTCTTCTTTTTCTCAATTTGATAAACCCTCGCCGCGGCACCACCTGAATATTAATGGATATCGAGTGTAATGTTGCATTAAGTGCCGTGTTAAATTATATGCCTACCTGCGGTCTTCTTTTGCAAGCTACACCACATGGCCAAAAGTATGCAGACATCCCTTCCAATTAGTGGATTCGGCTATTTCAGCCACACCCATTGCTGATAGGTGTATAAAATGAAGCACACAGCCATGCAATCTCCATAGACAAACAATGGCAGTGGAATAGGCCATACTGAAGAGCTCAGTGACTTTCAACGTGGCACCGTCATCAGATGCCACCTTTCCAACAAGTCAGTTCGTCAAATTTCTGCCCTGCTTGAGCTGCCCCGGTCAACTGTAAGTGCTGTTATTGTGAAGTGGAAACGTCAAGGAGCAACAACAGCTCAGCCGCAAAGTGGTAGGCCACACAAGCTCACAGAACGGGATAGTCGAGTGCTGAAGCGCGTAGTGCGGAAAAATCGTATGTCGTCGGTTGCAACACTCACTTCCGAGTTCCAAACTGACTTTGGAAGCAACATCAGCACAAGCACTGTTCATCAAGAGCTTCATGAAATGTGTTTCCATGGCCGAGCAGCTGCATACAAGCCTAAGATCACCATGTGCAATGCCAAGCATCTGCCGGAGTGGTATAAAGCTCACCGCCATTGGACTCTGGAGCAGTGGAAACGCGTTCTCTGGAGTGGTGAATTACGCTTCACCATCTGTCAGTCTGAGTTTGGTGGATACCAGGAGAATGCTACCTGCCTGAATGCATCGTGCCAATTGTAAAGTTTGGTGGAGGAAGAATAATGGTCTGGGGCTGTTTTTCATGGTTCGGGCTAGACCCCTTGGTTCCAGTGAAGGGAAATCTTAACGCTACAGCATACAATGACATTCTAGACAATTCTGTGCTTCCAACTTTGTGGCAACAGTTTGAGGAAGGCCCTTTTCTGTTTCAGCATGACACTGCCCCCGTGTACAAAACGAGGTCCAAACAGAAATGGTTTGTCGAGATCGGTGTGGAAATACTTGACTGGCATGCACAGAGCCCTGACCTCAACCCCATCAAACACTTTTGGGATGAATTGGAACGCCGACTGTGAGGCAGACCTAATCGCCCAACATTAGTGCCCGACCTCACTAATGCTATTGTGGCTGAATGGAAGCAAATCCCCGCAGCAATGTTCCAATATCTAGTGGAAAGCCTTCCCAGAAGAGGGGAGGCTGTTGTAGCAGCAAAGGGGGGACCAACTCCATATTAATGCCCATGATTTTGGAATGAGATGTTGGACAAGCAAGTGTCCACATACTTTTGGCCATGAAGTGTGTGTCCCCTTGCTCTGTCCCACCACTTCATCTTCCGTGGAAATTTTTAATGACCATTGTAGTTTGCATTCACAAATAAGAACTTGCCAAAGTCAAAGGGTGTGGGGGAGGGAATAGTGAAATTAGAGTCTCAAATATCTCAGAAAATTTCTAATGCAATTTTATTCCACCGAACCGGATTTAAAATGCACCGAGTGAGAATAGCAACAACAAATGTGCAAATTAAAGGAATGTCACATGCATGCATTTTCTTATGTTCCAACATCATTGATCCACAAGCAAGTTCTTCAAAGAAGCTTTGCCAGAAATCTAGACTGCATGTAATTTATTCAAACCGTTCAAGACCACTTTCACTGCTAATTAAGCTGAAGTGTCAGCAAGATGTTCAAGGTGTAACTAAATTTATCAGACCTGCCATGTCATCGTTTTAATGCATTGTACAACCCAGAACCAATTGGATGAATGCTACATCAGTGAAGCAGCCAAAACACTCAAAGGTTTTTGCATGCTTACGGTTCATAGTGGGAGTTAGATAGACTAAACCATGCCTTCTCATGATCACTCTTCTGTCGACATAACTACTTCCTGCATATAAATCGGTCACGAGCATCTGGCTGGAAATGCGACCCAAAGTTGCTTTGCGGAAATTGCCCCAGCTTTGTAACGTCACACGAAATGCCAGATTAATTTTTTCAGGGACTTTTCCGGTCTGCTTCCACAAACTGCTTTTGGTTTTCGCATTATTTCTGGCAACATGCTATAAACATTGGCCATGATAATTCAGTTGAGCTCAAATCCTTCGCCGCATCAGTTTTCGCCGTATTATATGTCCTTTAAAGGCGAAGATATATTGGACTAGGAAAGAGCGTCCAATGAAAAATGCTTCACCGATCGTTTGACACATTTTGTATGGTTTCCTATGATTCGGGCTGAGTGAATTTTGAGCTTTGAGCATATTTCATTGCCATTACACTCCTTGGACATCCGTTTAATAGTTCGATGCATTAGCTATTACTATCCTGTTGCTGCAGCTCCGCACAATATTTTATAAAATATGAATGACTGGATGGATTAACTTCCTTGGAGACATTTTCTGGTACCTTGTAGAGCTTACAGCCACATCCTGCTGGAGCTGTAATTGGGATAATCGGATGTCCAAACTAATATTCACCATGAGATCCGAAGAAGGTATCCAGGCCTTGTGTATATTGTCGTGTTCTTGTTCTCAGTTCATGTCTTAGGCTCCAGTAGGTTATGACATTTAATTTGTTGTCCAACATTTAATTCCTCTTGGTGGGTTGGAGGGTGTTCTCAACTCGCTGAAGATATTAAGAGGGTGCAGTGGTCAGTTCGTTTTTTTTTGTTGTTTTTTTTCAGATCTGCAGATAATTTTGACCTTTTAAAAAAATAGGGATTTCTATAATGAAAAAAAACACTTTACCAGCTTCTTCTTCACTGTAAAATCTCAAAACCTTCTTGAGATTGCAAGGTTGCTAAAAGCATAATCTTCTGGTAAATAAATAACTCATGATTCTCCATGTCTCAGTCAATGCAAGTTAATTGTTTTATGTTTTACATTTATTTATTTATTTATTTCTGCAGGTTCGAAGGCTCATGGAAACTATTTCCCATTCATTTTGCTCATTAATAGACCACACACAAAAGGGAAGATGTGAATAGATTACACACGAACGTGCATCAGTAAGGGGTTATATACATATGGAATTTGCACATCCGGATGGGGTTTATAAGGGCCTTTGTTTGTGTGAATCGCAATTGTCAGCAAGTCATGTCTCACAGATCTCCTCATGTCTCTCTTCCTCACTGTTTTTTTCCTTCCCTCTCTTGCCCCTCTTGTCTCCTGCTCCCCTTGTTGTACGTTCTGTGTGTTGGCTCTCATACGAGCCTCGACAGCGTATACAAAAAGTCTTTTATATAGCTTATTGTTTAATTTTAGGTTTTAATGATGCCTTTGGTTCCTCTAGACTCTAGAGTCTAGACTCTCATGGAAACCAAAGTGAAAGACTAACAATTATGGTCCTTTGCACAATTCAGGAAGCACTGTGTTGATTAACAGCCTTGAACCTCATACACCCTTGTTAAAACATGTACCAAGACAGTGATGAGAAAGAGTAGGAAACCATCTCTTTATAGCGGAGAGAAAGCATGTATGTATCATCAACTCACTCCAAGATGATTTGACCCAGGATGCTGAAACTTTTAGAGTCCCCCCTCCATCAACCCCCTTGCCCCACAATCATCGCCCCCACAATCCACCTCTCCACTCCCCAATCCTCATCCACTGGGGAGGGACATCGAACCTCACTGACATGACGGTGGGACACGGCACGGACACAAATGGCGTCCGGAAAAAGTATAAAACAGGATGATCCCATAACATACAAGACACTTTTTCAGCCTGCGATGGTGGGGAAAAACATTAGTCGCCCATTTTGTCCGTGATGTCCGAGTGTGCTGGGCGGTGCCCGTGCTGTCTGGTGATGACGGGTATTTTTTACTCGAGTAATATATTGTTGCGGGGCCGGGTATCGGCGACGAGCACGACCGCTAGATGGAGCTGCAGAGTCGACTCAAACACCCGAATCTAGATCGTACCTTTCGGAAAACCCGACAAGTACGGGTCCTTACCGGACCGTGAATCGTCAATAATTACACCACGTGGTACAGGGTTATTTGCCAATCTTCAAAATACCTAGAAATCCACGTGGCGAGTTACCGAGTATTCACACCCTCGACGGCCCTCGTACGAGTCGAGCCATTAGCATGCCCAACCCTTGCGCAACCCGAGTGGACGGTTGCCGAAGTTCCGGCGGTCCAATCGTACATTTACCGTGGCAACAGCCTTTATAATTCACCAACACGCGTCACGCTAAGCCAATGGAAGAAACACAGCAACGAACTGATACATTTAACAAATGTATTTATTTATAATGGGGGCAGGGGAGCATGCAAGAAGGCAGAGTTAACCAAATATAGAAGGAATAGCAATTTATGTACAAGCACTTATGCACTTTTACTTAATAGACTGGCGCCACAAACACACACACACGTACACCCAACAACCAGTGGCCACAGCCTTTATTGAGGCCTCCAGCTCTGAGGGAAAGGCGAGCTGAAGACCAGAGCCTGCACTCGGACCTGTCCACCTCGTGTGGTCTTCGAGCTGGCGGGGTGGCGGGACTCAGACCTATCGCGTGTGAGGTGAACGCGCCAACCACTCGTGTCAGGCGAATGCGATCTCCACTCGTGTCACCCGTTTCTGTCTCCTTGTTCACTGACAGAGACACGGCGCGCAACCCTTGCGGTTGTTGTGGAGGAAGAATCTCTTAAGCTCTTTTTCTGGTCTGATCGCACCGCAAACTTATTCACCCCCGTCCCAGGGGGGGGGGGAGGGGACGCCTCCGCCCTCCCCGCTCTCCCTCACTGGATGGTTTTGGCGCGCAGAATCGCTCGTCGCCCTGTCACTGGCCAAAACGAGCGGCAAGTCCGTCGATTGGCCCGGGGGTGTGGTGACGTCACACGGACCGCCTTTTTCACCGTCGCGGGGTCTGATTGGCTGAGCGGCGGCCTCCTCACTCGTAGCACACTGATTGGTCGAGGGCCACCGCGAGGCTCCTCCTTGAACTCCGCCCACCATGGCGTCGGCCAGAGCGAGGTGAAGGTGAGGGTGATGCTGGCGTTGTTGTAGTTTTGAGGATTTAAAAATAAAAGAAAACCCTGACTATCAAAGTAACTCACAGCGCATGTACATTTATTCACCCATTAAATGAGGGACGGGGACCCTAACTAAACAACACATACTTACCGATATAACTGTTCTATAGGACCTGAATGTTGAGTGCTCACGGCTTCCAGATTCGCAACAATATAAACCGATTTGTCAAAGAATACAAAATCCCTCCCTTATATTCCGTTAATTGACCGGAAAATCAAACCCCACCAAGCTGAAGTGATCATGTGACCAGCGTTTTCATCCTCATGAACACTTCCACCTTCTTCATCCGAATCGCTTGCACAATGCTCAAAATGATACGGCACAGGAGAGTCTTACCCCCACCTTCTCGGAGTCTTCTTGTATCGCTAGTGCTCATGTCAGCCACATGGACGCACATGGTTCTCGGTGGTTCTTTTCCACGTGGAAGCCATTTGGAGCCTGGCATTGCAATTGTTTCATTTATAGGAAAACATGTAATTACAGATGACTATGGGGGAAGAAAGCCATGGTGGGGGAAATGGGTGTGTAGACATGAACAGGATGGGAGAGAAGACAAAGGGAACATCACAAAAACAAACTCAACACTGCCTGTCATTCACCAATTGCATACATTTATGCTTAACATGTACTTTGGAATTAACCATAAACTAAACCCATTCCGGCCACATATCCGCAAATATATATAATATACAGTGGGAGAACAAGTATAATTGATCACTGCCGATTTTGCAGGTTTCCCACTTACAAAGCACGAGAGGTCTGTAATTTTATCATAGGTACACTTCAACTGTGAAAGACGGAATCTAAAACAAAAATCCTGAAAATCACATTGATATTTAAATAATTAATTTGCATTTATTGCATAAATAAGTATTGATACATCAAAAAACAGAACTTAATATTTGTAACAAACCTTTTTGCAATACAGAATCAGACGTTTCCTGTATTCTTAACCAGTTTGCACAGACTGCACAGGGATTTTGGCCACTCCTCCATACAGATCTCCCAGATCCTCAGGTCGGGCGTCGGGGGAACACAGACTTCAGCTCCCTCCAAAGATTTCTATTGGTTAGGCTGAGACTGGCTTAGCCACTCCAGGACCTTGAGATTTCTTACGGAGCCACTCCTATGCCCTGGCTGTGTGTTTCGGGTCGTTGTCATCATTGAAGACCAGCCACGCCCCAATCTTCAATGCTCTTGTTGAGGAAGGAGTTTGCCAGATCTCGCGACATGCCCATCCATCCTCCCCTCAATACGGTGCAGTCTCCTGTCCCCTTTGCAGAAAAGCATCCCCAAAGAATATGATGTTCCACCTCCATGCTTCACGTTGGATGGTTCTGGTTGTACTCATCCTTCTCTTCCTCCAAACACAGCAAGAGCTTAAACCAAAAAGCTCTATTGGCTCATCAACCACATGACCTTCTCCCATTCCTCCTCCTGGATCATCCAGATCGTCATTGGCAAACTTCAGACGGGGCCTGACATCGCTGGCTTGAGATAAGGGACCCTTGCGTGCACTGCAGGATTTAACCATGACGGTTGTGTGTGTTACTTAGTTCTTCTGATACTGTGGTCCCAGCTCTCTCAGGTCATTGACCAGGTCCTGCCGTGTAGTCTGGGCTGATCCCTCACCTTTCTCATATCATGACGCTCCACGAGTGAGATCTTCCATGGAGCCCCAGACCCGAGGAGATTGACTGTTATCTTGAACTCTTCCATTTCTAATAATTGCGCCAACAGTTGTTGCCTTCTCACCAAGCGCTGCCTATTCCTGTAGCCCATCCCACCTGTGCAAGTACAATGTCCTGATGTCCTAGACAGCTCTCTGGTCTTGCCCATTATGGAAGGTTGGATCTGATTGATGAGTGTGGACAGCTGTCTTTTATGCAGATAACAGTTCAAATAGGTGCAGTTAATCAGGTAATGGTGAGAATGGGAGGCTTCTTAAAGACAAAAAACAGGCTTGAGAGCCGAATTTTACTGGTTGGTAGTATCAAATACATTTCATGCAATAAAATGCAAAATTAATTATTTAAAAATCATACAATGTATTTGCGATTTGTTTTAGATTCCGTCTTTCACAGTTGAAGTTACCTATGATAAATTACAGACCTCTACTGCTTTGAAGTGGGAAACTGCAAAATCGGCAGTGTATCAAAACTTTCTCCCCACGTTAATATATACATACATATATATAATAATTATATATATATATATATATATTGTTGCGAATTCGCGCCCGTCGGCGTGCGGACGGCCACGTAACTCGGATCGGCGGCACGTCGCCCACCGGACGGACAATTCATGTCGTACCCTCCAACTATCGCCCGGAGCCAGTCACGGTGGGCCTTTCGACCTCACCACAATCGTGCCAATCGGCCACCCGCGAGATGGGTTGTTCGCCAAACCGACCTACCTAAGTACCCACGCGGATGGTAAACCGGGCGATCGTACCTCGCCGCAGCACTCCGGCACGAGCCGCTTGGGCCGTTCTCCGTACTATCGGGATAACCGAGCGGTGTTATCGTCGACCTCGACGGTCAATTATTTACCGGGCTTGCACCACTACGAACCCTTTACGTAAGCAGGATGGAGGTCAATGAGAAAGACGAAGCGAAACGGGAAAACATTCACACAATGCACATTTATCCCGCACACGACACACATATACACGTATTTAAGTCACAATTAGCAAATCACATATACAATTAAAACAAAAACAATAATGCAAGCAACGAAGCTACGACCGACAAACGCGAACACTCGCAACACTTATAAGTTCTACCTACAAACACACGTGCCACAACACGCATCACACCTAAGCAAAGAAAAGACCCCTCAAAGGCAAGGGAGTCAGACGTGCCCGTGGGCCTAATGCGCGTGGAACCTGAGAGCGCCAGGTCCACGAACCGAAGGGTCCACCCGCCTCGTGCGAGCCGCAAAAGTCGCTGCACGCGGTTTCGTGGGCACCGCTGGTGTAAAGGGGAACGGGCCCCTTGTCGCACTCTCTCAGCGCGGGGAAAGGGGAATTGTTATGCTCTGGGGAGGATAGGCTGGCTTGCTCGAGTCCCGATGCGCGATTCAACGCGACCTCGTCGCTGACTTCCTCGTCCCGGACCCGAGCCTCCAGGTTCTCCTCAGCCGATCTCCCTCCGCAGCCGTTCGCTCCGTAGCCGTTGCCTCCGTAGCCGTTCCCTCCGTAGCCGTCTGCCCACTCTGCACCTGACTCACGCCACACTTCTGCTTCGAGCTCCGTCTCCCGACTCTGCCCCACCGATACTGCTTCAGCTCCGTCTCCCGACTCTGCCCACCCGATATGCTTCGAGCTCCGTCCCCGACTCTGCCCCACCGATACTGCCACTCGATTCGCCTGCGCTCGTCTTTTATCGGCTCCAGGAACCCACCAATGCAAATTCTCGGATCCAAACGACCTCAGGGCGGAGCCACGCTCGCCGATTGGACGGAGAAAAAGGGGGTGACTCTTTCTGATCCTCAATTTGCATATCCGATTTCCGTCAGGCGCGCTGGAGGCGGGGCCAAGCCGCCCCGCGCTTCCTAAAGAGATCAATTGCTGTAGCATTCCTACCGAATTCTCCTCGGAAAAACCGCCATCGCACTCCGGATCGCGGTATCGCTGCAGAAGCCCGACGCTCGTGTCCACAGGTGGGCGGAGTGCCGTAGAAAGTGGAGGGTTCGGGCTGTCGATTGCCATGCGCGTTTGGAATGCCGGTGATGTGGAGGTGCGGTAGCGAGTGGTAAGTAGTGTGCTCGGGTTTTGTGTGTGTGTTGGCTCAAAACAAAGGTAAACAGAAAAAAACCAACTCAAATCGCAGCCCGATGAATCACATTAATTCCCTCAACAATGGGTGGCTAACTACACATTACTTAAAAATATATCTCACCTACGGACCTATGGTGAATGCGAATTTCCACACCGTAACAAAATATATATAATATATAATATAATAAATATATAATATATAATAATATAATACAGTCATCCCCCGTATATCGCAGGGTTACGTTCCAAACCCTCCGCGTAAGTGAAAATCCGTGAAATGGATGCTCCCCAAAAAATGCCTAAAAACCTATTTTTTTATAACACGATTGGGTTGATTTCTATATTGCGAATGAAACGCTGTGCGTGTAGAAAACACGATTGGATTATATGGAGTGAATATAAACGCGGTGCGGTGTATAAACACGATTGGGTTTGATTTATATCGAGTGAATATTAAACGCTGGCTGTATAAACAGATTGGGTTTGATTTATAGTGAATATAAACGCTGGGCGATGTATAACACGATTGGTTTGATTTATATGGAGTGAATATTAAACGCTGGGCGATGTATAAACACGATTGGTTTGATTTATATGAGTGAATATTAAACGCTGGCGGTATAAACACGATTGGGTTTGATTTAATCGAGTGAATATTAAACGCGGGGCGTGTATAAACACGATTGGGTTTGATTTATATGAGTGAATATTAAACGCTGGGCGATGTATAAACACGATTGGGTTTGATTTATATCGAGTGAATATTAAACGCTGGGCATGTATAAACACGATTGGTTGATTTAATCGAGTGATATAAACGCTGGCGAGTAATAACACATGGGTTTGATTTATATCGAGTGAATATATCGGGCGATGTATAAACACGATTGGGTTTGATTTATATCGAGTGAATATTAAACGCTGGGCGATGATAAACAGATTGGTTTGATTATATGGAGTGATATTAACGCTGGCGATTAAAACACGATGGTGATTTACGATGAATAAACCGCGGCAGTATAACACTGGGTGATTTATATCATGAATATAAACGCTGGCGATGTAAAACACGATTGGGTGATAGGCCCTGATGTTGACTTCGTCCTTCTTCTTCGTCCATAATGACGTCCAACTGCGCAAACCTTTTTCCTCCCGAAGCATATCAACCCCTTAACCTTCTCCTGGAGCGTCAGGACCTTCCTCTGGCTTCGGTTCCTGCCAGAAGCCAGAAGGTGCAGGGCATTGGGCGCATCGTAGGCTTGGAGAAAAAACGTAGAAAATATTCGAAGTTCACAAGCGAAACTTTGTCTCGTTGTGTGACTGGTCGAGCACCACCGTTATAATTATTGCTTAAATATTATATTTTATATATATTACCGATATACCGGGAATCCGCAGAAAAATTAGTTACGTTCCAAGGGAAAACCCGGAACGGGGCGCGATAGGTGAACCGCGATATAGCGGGATGACTGTATATATAATATATATATATACATATATATAATAATATATATAACGGGGCGAGTGGCGTTTGCCTGTAATCCGGCTACTCGGAGCTTGGGTTGAGGATCGCTTGAGGATGGGAGCTCTCGCGGGGCCGCGCTAGAGAGGGTGTAGGGCACCGGAATCATGGCGAAACCCAATCCTTATCCGTGTCGTATGAGGCACCAGGTTGCGTCAGGAAGGCACGTCCCGTAAAACCTATGCCAAATCAGTATGCGATCTAACGATGATCCGCGTGGCGACCACTAACGGCAGCCGAAAGAAAGATATATATTAAAATATATAATATATATAATATAATATATAAGTTTGCGAATTCGCGCCGCCGCGTGCGAACGACCATGATCGAATCGCGACCGCCGCGCCACCGCACGGACAATTCTGTCGACCCTCTCGGACTAATGCCGGAATCCATCACGGTGGCCTTTCGGCTCACACGATCGTGCCAATCGCCACCCGCGTGGGATAGGGTTGTTCGCCAAACTCGACCTACCTAAGTACCCACGCGGATGGAAACCGGCGACCGCACCTCGCCGCAGGTCGACTTCGGACACGGCCCTTAAGCGATCCGTTCCGTGCTATCGGGATAACCGAGCGGTTTATCGTCGGCCTCGACGGTTCCTGATTTATCGGCGCTCCCGCGCCCACTACGTACCCTTTACGTAAAACAAGATGGACCCAACGAAGGAGGACGCAGCGAAACGGGAAACAATTCAACAAGCAAGCATTTATTACACACACGACACAAAGCACACATATATCACATATTTACAGCCAGAATGCACATATATCAAATAGAAATAAACAACGACGACGCAGACTACAACGACTAACGCGAACACTCGCAACATTACACAATTTCTTACTAAACTCGCGCCACACACACACGTTCACACAGAACCCCAAAAGAAAATGGAAGTCGCGACTTCCCTGCGTTAGATCCTTGGCGACCGTCCTCCTCTCGGGTCTGCGAGCTCTCTCCGCTCCACTCGACGCGAGATCCTCCGGGCCGTGCCTGCCCGTGCTGGCCCCTTGACGCCACGGACGAGCACCGACGAACAGGAGAGACAAAAGAGAGCGCCGAACCCAGAGAGCACGAACAAGAACGAGCGAACGCCGAACCAAGAGAGCACGAACAAGGAGAACCAAAGAACCAGAGAGAGAGAGAACCTCCTGCGCCTCCGCTCTTATACCCCCCCCCCGCCCGTTCTGGCTCCACCCTCCTTCGAGGCGCTTCGAGAAGGGGCGTTCCCTCTCGTTCCCCCCCCATGCGGGGGCGAGGAGAATCCTCCGGCGCCGGCCAGGAAGAAAACAAGCGGGAAAACCCGGGCCCTCGCTGTGGGATTCTTCCTTCCCTTCTCGCGTTCGACGGTTTCCAACGCGGAAACCGTCGTACGTGGACGCGGAGATGGCGTTCGTGGTTGGGCATGGCGAAGATGTGTTGTTGTTGTAGATGGCGGTGCGGCTTGGGAGTGGTGGCGTGGTTTAGTGGTGGCGTGGTTGGCGTTGTGTATGGTTCGAAAATAAAGCAAGAACAGAAAAACGCCTAACCCAAAGCGTCGCAGCCCGAATGAATCACATTAATTCCCTAAACAATGGGTTTGGGCTAACTACACATGTACTTCAGAAATATTACACCTACGGACTGAATGTGAATGCGAATTTCCACAGCCGTAACAATATATATAATATATATTATATATATATTTATAAATTATAATATATATATAATATAATATATAATAAATATATATAATATATAAATTATAACAGTGGGGAGAACAATTTGATACACTGCGATTTGCAGGTTTCCCACTTACAAAGCACGTAGAGGTCTGTAATGTTATCATAGGACACTTCAACTGTGAAAGACGGAATCTAAAACAAATTCCTGAAAATCACATTGTATGATTTTAAATAATAATTAATTGCATTTTATTGCATGAAAAATATTGATACATCAGAAAAAACGAACTTAATATTTGTGCAGAAACCTTGTTTGCAATTACAGAGATCAGACGTTTTCCTTATCTTAACCAGGTTGCACAGACTGCACAGGGATTTGGGCCACTCCTCAACAACTTCTCCAGATCCTCAGGTTCGGGCTTCGCTGGCAACACAGACTTTCAGCTCCTCCAAAGATTTTCTATTGGTTCAGTCTGGAGACTGCTAGGCCTCCAGGACCTGAGATGCTTCTTACGGAGCCACTCTTAGTTGCCCTGGCTGTGTGTTTCGGGTTGTCAGTGGAAACCCAGCCACCCCCATCTTCCAACTTGTTGAGGGAAGGAGGTTGTTGCCAAGATCTCGCGATACATGCCCCATCCATCCTCCCTCAATACGGTGCAGTCGTCCTGTCCCTTTGCAGAAAAGCATCCCCAAATGAATGTTTCCACCTCATGCTTCACGGTTGGGATGGTGTCTGGGGTTGTACTCATCCTCTTCTTCCTCCAAACACACGGCGAGTGGAGTTAACAAAGCTCTATTTTGGTCCATCAGACCCAGGACCTTCTCCCATTCTCCTCTGGATCATCCAGATGGTCAGGCAAACTCAACGGGCCTGACATGCACTGGCTTGAGCAGAGGGACCTTGCTGCGCTGCAGGATTTTAATCATGACGGCGTAGTGTTTACTTATGGTTTTCTTTGATACTGTGGTCCCAGCTCTCTTCAGGTCATTGACCATCCTGCCGTGTAGTTCTGGGCTGATCCCTCACCTTTCCATATCATTGAGTCCACGAGATAGATCTTCATGCAGCCCCAGACCGAGGGAGAGTGACTGTATCTTGAACTTCTTCCATTTTCTAATAATTGCGCCAACATTGTTGCTTCTCACCAAGCTGCTTGCCTATTGTCCGTAGCCCATCCCACATGTGCAAGTCTAAATTTTGTCCCTGAATGTCCTTGACAGCTCTCTGGTCTGCCCATTGTAGAGGTGGAGTCTGATTGATTGAGTGTGGACAGCTGTCTTTATGCAGATAACGAGTTCAAACAGGTGAGTAATACAGGTAATGAGGAGAATGGGAGGGCTTCTTAAAGACAGAACTAACAGTCTGGAGAGCCGGAATTCTTACTGGTTGGAGGTATCAAATACTTATTTCATGCAATAAAATGCAAATTAATATTTATAATCATACAATGTGATTTCAGATTTTTGTTTTCGATTCGCTTTCACAGTGAAGTGTACCTATAAAAATTACAGACCTCTACGTGCTTTGTAAGGGAAAACCTGCAAAATCGGCAGTGTATCAAATACTTGTTCTCCCCACGTGTTATTATAATACTATATATATTATATATAAAATATATAATTATATAATAATATTATATTGTTGCGATTCGCGCCGTCGCGTGCGATCGGCCACGTACTCGAACGCGACCGCCCACCGACGGACAATTCAGTCGTGACCCTCCCTAACGCCGGATCCAGTCACGGTGGACCTTTCGGCCTCACCACAACCCATCGCATTCACCCCGGCGGATAGGGGATCGCCAAAGTCGACTATACTAAGTACCCACAGGGTAACCTACGAGGATTGACCTCGCCACAGCGACTCGGACACGATCCGCTTAACGGCTCGTTCCGGCTACGGGATACACGGCGGTTATCGTCGGCCTTGACGTTCAGATATTAATACGGGCCCGCCCCACGACGAACCCTTTACGTGAAACAAGATGGAGACCCAACAAGAAGACGCAGCGACACGGGGAAGAATTCAACAAGACGCATTTAATTTACACGACAACACAATAGCACACGAGCAAACAGTCAAATCACATATATCACATAGAACAAAGACGCAGAGCTACAACCGACTAACGCGACACACGACCACTACACAATCTACTTCACGAGACACGGCGCCACACACACTTCACACAGACCCAAAAGAAATGAAGCGACTCCTATTTGGATCCTCGGACCGCCCTCTGCCGTGACCCCCGTCAGCGTGGTCGCGAGCCTCTCGCGCGCCTCGCGCCTGCGTGTCGGCCCTCCCGACGCCACGGACCGAGCACCGACGTCCACCGAACCACGAGCACAACCAAAGAGCAACAGAGCGAGACGACGAGAAGCAGACGGGACGAGCACCAAGACACGAAGCTCGAAGAAGGAGATCCAGAAGCTCAACCAGACGAAGCCGAAGCACACGAAGAAGAGAGATCCTCTTACACTGCCGTCCCTTTATACCGCCCGCGCCACGCCCCGCTCTCGTCCACCCCCTTCGAGGCCTTCGAAAGGGGCGTCCCTCTCGTCCCTCCCACCTGCGTGTGGGGACGAGGCGAAGCCGTTCGACGGCCTCAACGCGCAAAACGTCGTACGTAGACCGCTGAGATGGCGTCTTGTGTAGTAGCGTGTTGAATGGTGGCGTGGTGTGAGGGTCGGGCTGGCTTGTTAAGGGTGCGCTGGTTAGCGTTGTTGTTGTTGTTGCGTTTGACGTGAAGTGGTTGGTTCGAAAATAAAGCAGACAGAAAAACCTAACTCAAAGTATCGCAGCCCGAATGAATCACATTAATTCCTCTATACAACGGGTTGACTAACTACACATACTTTCAGAAATACCTCACCTATGGGACCTTTATGATGTTTGCGAATTTCCACAGCCGTAACAATATATATTGTTGTGGTTTCGTCGGTGCGTCGCCACGAGCACGACCACCAGATAGAGCAGTGGAGTCACCTCGGCTCGATCGCCCGGAATCGCAGTCATATCTTCCGGACAACTCCGGAACCCTGCTACGGGTGCCTTAACGCACCATAAACTGCCAATATTCTGTCTGCGCGGTACAGGGTTAATCGCCGAATCTCGATATACCTAATTATCCACGCAGATAGAAATACCGAGAATTTATACCTCGACGGAACTCGTACGGAAACGAGCCGCTTAGCGAGCCCGTTCCGTGTGCGATGCCGAGCGGTTTTAATCGCCAAGTTCTGTCGCCCGATTATTCCGTTACCGTGGCCCAACGGCCAGCTAATCCCTCACACGCACGACACACC
>CM068963.1:95360846-95366045 GCA_035128595.1 Eptatretus atami | reverse complement strand
TTATCCACAAATTGTAGAGTCATTTTATTTACATTACAGTCAGGTCTGTACAAGCTCCTTATCAGTGAGAGCAATAAGTTACAATTACATGGTAATTCCTAATTACTATTAATTGATTTCATGATTGCTGTTGGTCTGCGCATTCTTTCCATCATTTCCCTGTTATTATGGTTATGTAAATACCCCATGGCTGTTTCCTATAACTTGATTTCTATTAATATGTGTGTTGACAATCTGTCGATCAATTATATACGAGACCACTTTTCAATATTATTGTACGTACCTTAACTTATTATATATTATCTTGATTCAATTCTCGTAAATTTTTCCTATCCTCATTACAGATTAACAAGCTCTTCGGTAAAGAATTCTCAATTTGAAAACAAAAGTTATTCAATTAAACGAAAAGAAACATTATGGTTCGCTCCCATGAAGTTTTTTTTATGAGCTTAGCTGAAGTAACTAACACAGTTACCATACGCTTATGCTCATATTTTTATGTATTTGACACCATCCGGTAAAGGTGTGTGAAAATCAACTTTTCTGATTAATATCATACGAAAAACATTATCATGAGTATCACTTGTTGGTCCATTGACCCAAGATTATCCCCATCATACATTACGAGGTCAAACACGATTTCTCACTAGAAAACAGGCTAGCACGTGCTCTAGGTTGTGCGCAACATTGTGGCAGATCACCCTGTGGCTCGGTTATCATATTCACCAAAATAGATCCCAATAATTCAAAGATAAGTTTATTCACAGGAGTATTAACATGAGTAATTCCAGGTTACATCAATTCCATTTTATCATTGTCGCTACAGAGTGATTCTTTTGGAAAGTCTTTCACGGCTCTCAGCTGCGGAACACCCCCTATGATGAGAGTTCCACTCCGTTGTTGTGCAATGCGTCATCGAGTTGCCGAGCTGCAGTTCACACTTTGGCTGCAGAGTGTCCCGATTTTGAAAACAAGAACTTACAACATTGTCACAAAATTGCTCAAACAGTAAACAATACAAAGGCTAACATTGTTTATTAAACCTGGTGACGCCTCCATTTCTTCTCATTAAATGGAAGTGAATATCTCGGAATAATGCTTAACCAATCTCTATTAATCAGCTCCAGACTCAATCAACATTTAATATCTCTTGACATTGCCATCTTGTCACATTTCTCTTTCACCCAAAACAGCAACATGACTCTGGCAATATACCAACAGACTAAACAAACCATTCTATACCACTTCTCTGACCTTTTAAATACAAGTCCATTTTCTTTTCAAATTAAAATAAATGATTCATGAATGATCTGACAAATCAATCCATCCATCAACCCTCTCTGCTGTCCATCTTTTAAAGAAAAAACCAACTTTCTTGCACTTGCCACAGCAAAACGCTGCACATTCCATCCAACTTACTCTGACCATCTCGGATTTGCGTAAACCACTTTAATCTTGTCAATTCCTTGCTCAAAACAAACAAAGCATTTAAATCCCCTGGACCAGTCCATCCTGAATCCCTCGATCCTTCGTGGCTCGCACCGCGTCTCTCCCCATCCAGCTGTTATAACATGACACAAACCTCCCAACAACAACCAACACCAGGAGCTTCACAAATCATATACCCTCCCGTTCGCCACCAGCATGGCCACCGAAGCAAAACCACTCCAGATTCAACCGTGTTGATTTTAAAACACCCTTCACAAAATTCTCCTTACTGTGACTCCCTCCATCAGTCATGTATACAAATCATTGGGGCAAGAACGAAGACCCCACAAATTACACGGTTCTCTTGGGCTCAGCACCAACATTACACATGTGAAAACAGCAGACACTTTTGTAACACCCACCAAACAACAAACAGATAGCTCCATTCCGGCGCCAACCGGCACACGAAGCACCCACAACAAAGGCAGCGAGCAGCCATCGCTGAATGGAACTCCGTGGCGTCGGAATTGTTACGGAAACCTGTTAACCTCCTACGAGCCTGATATATTTTTCCGTGCATATCAATCTATGTCTGTCCTAGTTACCCTAAGATAATCATGCATACATCATCATTTTTATCATTATCATTATAACAGGTATTCAAATGATGCTCCGAGGAGACATCCATTTATTCACGTATGCAACGTACAGTGTTCAAAGCCAAAACAGCAATACAGAGTTTTATCGAGCAATTGAGAAAACCGAGCCTTGGCCATTTGACTACCATAGCTTAATATAACCACAGCACGAGTACTGTAGGGAATTCTCACACATAATCTCCAAACTGTCCGCCGAAGTGGTTTTAATATTTTTAATTCCTATCGAGTTCACACAGACACAGACAAGACACGACACACACACACACTGCTGAAAAAACACTCTCAATGACATTCGCTCATCACTATGAATTAGCAGCACATGCAGAATCGGTCATCATCATCCTTCCTCGGATTTGGTGTGCGCAATTCACCTCCTCCAAAGTCTTCATATTTACGATGAGAACCAATCATTATCTCTATACAAACATACAAGTTGTTCCCACATACAAATCCCAGGTTGGAACACTCAACTTGCCGTCTAACACAACTCAACCTTCCCACTCACATTGTATTCGCCTCCTAGCTCGTTTACCTTGTGTACGTCCTGTCTCAGCTTGACTCTGTTAGCCAAGCTGGCTAACACTCTCCTTTGTGTTTCATTCTGTCTCGAGCATCCCACTTTGCCCTCCGTCACACTGTGCTGACGGCTGTGTCCTATCTTTGGATCTAAGGGCCCGGTCAGCGAAAAGGGATCCTGTCTTCCCGCTGTCCATGTTATCCAGCCCTGTACTCCCTTTATCTTTGTTCCTTTGGGTAACTCTATGTTCCTTGGAGAGTTATCCCCATTGTATGTTCTTAACTTGTCACTAGCCTAAAGCTTAGTCTTTTCTCCTTTTATCGTGCCAGGATCAAAGCCCACTCTTCTCAATTGCCTTAAAGACTTTTCTTTCCTCTGAGGGACTTTGGACCCTCCCAACTATCCCAGGACTCTACCTGCGATCACAGGACTCTAACCTGCACCTTACAGGACTCTAACTGTTCCACCTGTTTCACTCGGCACGTTCCTTGTCCTCTGACCCAAACCGGTCTCCTCAATCCAGCCTAATAGCCCCTATGCTCCTCCAACAAACCGCATTCAACTTCCTCGTTTCCGTTACAGTTCGTAACCCGTGCAGACCCGAGGCTGCGCTCAACGGAGATCCCGCGGATCGCGGCGTTCAGGACCTGACAGTGTCCCATCTGGGGTGCCAGATGTGATGATGACCCTTCAATCCCGGGCCAAGAATTGAGGTGAGTCATCTGAGGATTCTCGAAATATACGGTTTATTGAAGCAGCAGAGCATTGCAAGCGGAGGATGGCACAGGGACCAACCACAGCAGTCAGACCCTGTAATCACACTAAGGTTACACTCCAAAAGTTTCATATAATAAAAACCTATTCTAGGCGGAGAAAGCAAGCAAAGAAAGAAACACCTGGCAGGTGGGTTCCGCCCCCCCCCCCCTTCTACGGCCTCGGAGAATTATCAGTGAACAGCTCCTTTCCCACCACACTGGAATTCATAACAGCCTGTAGGAGTAGGCTTTTGGCAAGGACACAGGCTGACTTGCTTGTAATACATTTTTAACACCGTAAAGCGAACTGTAAAACGAAGGCAAAGGCTTAGAAACACAATTTGAAGCATGCCAGGCAATGGTTTGAATCCAGACATCTGATTAATGCAATTGATGAATGTTTAAATAAGTCAAATGTACATATATGGACCATTGGGCCATCACCTGATATCCATACTAACAGTGTCATAAACAGCGTGTAGTTCGCCTCTTTGGGGGAGACAAGATGGCGGACAGTGCACTTCCGGTGGCTTCACGCACGGAGCGCATCGCGTGACCAATCCAGGTGTAGAGGATCAGTGACTTCATTGAGCCCACAAACAGTAATTTTTTTTTTAAGGTTTAAGGCCGGAAATTACTCGATCACTCAAACTTTTTTATCCTGGCAATTTTTAGTTTGAAGAGCATTTCCTAAAATCCAACAACTAAATATTGATGTTCAAGATAAATTTAACACAAGTGCAACATAAGCAAGACTTCCAGCTTGTCAGGCCATCCGGTCCGCGCCGGAAGTGCATTCTTTATTTTTCTCGTTACGACGACGACGACGTTTCTGAATTGCAGGCACTTCAAACATACATTATATCTTCCCCTTCAAGATGGACAAGAACATTGAACAAGTTATTATTACATGAGCAATAGTATGGAACTCAAACCAATTCAGTAAGAGAAATAGAATCAGAGATTATAAATAATAATGGCGGCATTGATCGCTTGCATAGTCCAACTCAGTCCCAAAACGAAGCAACAGATCAAACACTTCAATCGACATTACCTTGCAACAAACAAATCAATTCAGTGCTCGGAAACATCCAAACTTAAACAAGGGTAACATTTACAGTTCATCACAAGTCAAGTCTGTTTGGTCGACGAATGAATACGACCACTTCGAGTACGAGTTAGGCATGGGGTGACTGGGCGAAGCTGTAGACACTGATGGGGTGATGGGCGAGCTGTAGACACTGATGGGGTGACTGGGCGAGCTGTAGACACTGATCGGGTGACTGGGCGAGCTGTAGACACCTGATGGGGTGGACTGGGCGAGCTGTAGACACTGTGGGGTGACTGGGCGAGCTGTAGACGCTGATGGGGTGCCTGGGCGAGCTGTAGACGCTGATGGATGACTGGGCGACTGTAGACACTGATGGGGTGACTGGGCGAGCTGTAGACACTGATGGGGTGATGTGGTGAGCTGTAGACACTGATGGGGTGAGTGGGCGAGCTGTAGACACTGATGGGGTGACTGGGACGAGCTGTAGACACTGATGGGGTGACTGGGCGAGCTGTAGACACTGACGCGGGTGATGCGGCGCGAGCTGTAGACACTGACGGGGTGACTGGGCGAGCTGTAGACAACTGACGGGGTGACTGGTCGAGGCTGTAGACACTGACGGGGTGACTGGGCGAGCTGTAGACACTGGACGGGGTGACTGTGGCGAGCTGTAGAACACTGCATGGGGTGACTGGGCGGAGCTGTAGACACTGATGGGGTAATCTGCTCTGTCATGGTTCACCCAGATCTACAGAAGGTGCAGTGTCACCAGCTGGAGGCTTTCATGTC
>CM068963.1:95330846-95355846 GCA_035128595.1 Eptatretus atami | reverse complement strand
AAAATCACCAAGTTCCACGCCCACCCAACACAAACTAAACTCCGCCCTAAAGATTAGGTCCCGCCCTAAACAGACCAAGCCCACGCCCACCCAACAGGAATCAAAACTCCGCCCCAAATCATTTTTGACCCATTTCTTCAAAAGCGCCGATCCGCCCAACAAAAGCGAAAGCTCCGCCCCATTACGAGTTCCGCGTGGGATTCTCCGCGACGGAACTCCAGGCGGGACGGACGAACGGACTGACTGACGGACGGACGGCCGTTTCGAGTAATATGTCTTCTCCAACACGAAGCTGTCGATCCAGGCGTTTCGAGTCGGCCGTGTCGTGGCTCATCTTTTCCTTGCTCTTTGCGGTCTCCATGGACCCGCTGGACGGTGAGCCTCAAGTGCCGGTGAAGGTGTCCATCCAGACGGACGAGCGGTGGGGGTCGTGAACCCGGCTTTCTATCACTGGCCATCGACTCGTCCCTGGCGATCAGTGGAGGGATCGCGTACCTGCGGTAATCCTTACCTCGTACCTGCTTCCCACCGACACATCCTGAACTAACCTGTACATTCTCAGAACGACCTGTATATCGAACTTAGCGTGGGTTGTCGGGTTCATGGTGAAAAAGGTTATTTGTTGTGGTTATTGCGGTTAACTTTGTGCTGAGTGAATAGAAGTTTGTGAGAACTTGCAGAGTTGTGAAATGGTCAACACGTGACACTTGTAACTTCAGAGCAGACATTTAAAATGGAAGTACACCTGATTAGATCCACCAACCTATCTAACCCCCCCCCCACCTACTAACCCCTAACCCCCCCCCAACCTATCTAACCCCTAACCCCCCCAACCTATCTAACCCCTAACCCCCCCCCCAACCTATCTAACCCCTAACCCCCCCTCCCAAAATGGCACCTCAAACATTTTACATAATTACGTTTCGGGAGCTTGATTGTGTGCATCTCCAACTGTAGTCGTTCATACTACAATCAATGATGTCATGGCCCTCAGCAACCTGTGCAACCAGACATCCTGATCTTTTAATGCTCGGAATACATCTCGACAGCACATCATCAAACACAGCAATCTATGTACTGTCACGACCACGGCCACAGCCACAGCCACGCACGTGCCACGTTGATTTCTCTGAAACCCTTTTGGTCGCTCAAGGTCTCTCTTTACCAACCGTGCCTGGTACAAGCTTGTGATATTGAAACTTCGCATGAGCCCTTGTGGTTTGAAATGGTTCTTGTTTTCAAACATTACCTTTATCCGGGACAACGGTCAATTCCTCGTGTGTTCATCGTTCACCATATTTTGAGACTCGTCTCCCATTGAAAGGATGAGTTGATGGATTTTTGTTTTGTTTGATTTTGTACCTGCAATACAAGAGAGCGGCTTGGTGGTGGAGTGGACAAAGCCTTGTTGCATTTCCCTTCATAAGTACGGGTTCAATTCCCACAAAAAAATTCGATTCCCACATGCGATGGAGTGACAACCTGTCCAAGGTAGGCCTGGAAACGTTCATGATGCGTCAGCAAACGTACACTCTCACATTCTGTCGACGAGACTTGGTGCCATCATGGTTTGTGTCCACTCTGAGTCTCGGATTCTAGGAGGTCAACATTTCAAACCTGACCCTGGCCGAATCGTGGCAAAGATTTAAAAATGGAATGTGCTTCTTCCTTGTTTGACGCACAATTTAAAAGAATAGAGCATGGCCAAACAAACATTGGTTGGCAGCTATTGCACAGGCTTGATGGGCTTAATGGCCTCCCAAGTTGAAGTTCCTTGAAAGGGAACTTGAAATTTAAAAAATCGATTAAGTTATGAACCACTGCCCTCAACACCACACAGTGACCAAACAACCTTTTTGATTCCAGCACAGAGGTCTTCCCTATGAAATTCCCTTAACATAGTGGATGCACCGAGCTATTAACCTCTTCAGTTACAAAAATCTCCCCCAAGCTGGTGTTTCATTTTGGGGAAGTATTCGACGGTTACGAACTGAAAAACTGTTGTTGTTCATTTTCTTTTTAATAATCTTTGGTTTGCAAGAGTTCTGATGTCTGAGTGACTCGAGCATTCTGTTGTGGTCACGTGCTTGGTACTCAACGATTAGATGCTGTCATTCTAATTCCTGGAACAAAGCAAATGGTGAGAAACTTCGTACAGTATTTACCGGTCTACGGCACTAAAGGCCCTGTCACACCTTGAGGTTTTAGCCAGCGTATCAAAATGTATGTAAAACGCTGGTGTACGCTGAACTATTGATGGTTTTTTTTCCAGTTTTGGATGTATTCATAACGAGTTGGATGTATGCATAAGTATTAGTAACGTACACAGAACGTTTCGATAACATATATATATAATATATATATATATATATATATAACTTAATATCAATGAATGCTTAGCGTGTTGTCGGCGTTCACAACCTATGCCCAACGATAGTCTAACTTATGCATACCGTGCGGCAGCGTATCGCCGACGATCACGTGGCGTAGCCTATTAAAAGGCTGTGGCTCGACGATTCAAATCATAACCGCACTAGACATCGAAGTGTCAAGCCGCTGTCACACCTTGACGTTTTAGCCAGCTTATGCCGACGTATGAAAAATTTGCCGAATACGCTGGCACACGTCGAATACGTTATGGGTAAGTTTTGTATACGTTAAGAGCACGCTGAAGCACGCTGGCATACGTCGTAGTACGTCGATAAATTTTCAGCATGTTGAAAATTTTTCGACGTATGACGCACACGTTCCGCATACGCTGGCCATAAGTTGTAGGCACATTACGCGATCGTTGACACACGTCGACACACGTTACTTGTAAGTTACTCATAAGTCGAAACACGTCGAGGTAATGTTTAGCGTACCCGAAACTTATTTCTAACCTATGAGTAACGTGCTTTGAACCTATGTGTAACGTATCTCCAACGCATATTGACGTATGTAGACGTATTTGACGTCTTCCGGACGACCACAGAACTTACTGAATGTGTTACTAACTTACAGCTACCGTATAATGGCGTATTGGTCAGCGTTAGGGAATTGGTACATATAAAATGGGCTTCACACAGGAGGAACCCGTCAGTGTTCCAGACTCCATGGTTTTTTTTTTTCTTCTTCGGCATGACTGTGATGTTGACACTTCGATTTCTAGTGCGGTTATGATTTAAATCATTGAGCGGCAGCCTATTAATTATATTATATTATAACCGCACTAGAAATCGAAGTGTCAACATCACCGTCATGCCGAAAGAAAAAAACAAAAAACCATGGAGTCTGGAACACTGACGCTAACCATTACCTCGACGTGTTTTCGACTTATGAGTACTTACAAGTAACGTGTGTCGACGTGTGTCAACGATCGCGTAACGTGCCTACAACACGTTACTCATAGGTTAGAAATAAGTTTCAGGTATGCTAAACATTACCTCGACGTGTTTCGACTTATGAGTAACTTACAAGTAACGTGTGTGGATGTGTCAACGATCTCATAATGTGCCTACAACTTATGGCCAGTGTATGCGGAACGTGTGAGTCATACGCTGGCATACGTCGAAAAATTTCAAGCATGTTAAAATTTGTCGACGAGCTTGGCGTACTACGACGTATGCCAGTGTACTACGACGTATGCCAGCGTGTTCTTAACGTATACAAAACTTACCCATAACGTATTCGACGTGTCCCAGCGTTTTAGACAAATTTTTCATACGTCGGCATACGCTGGCTAAATCGTCAAGGTGTGACAGGGCCTTAAGTTATGACATGACGTTATTAATTATGACAATTCACTTTACGAGTTACTGGCATGTATGGCAACTGTTGAGACGACTGTCGTGCATTACAATAACTGCCAGGGTGCATTTTTATTTATTTTCTGTGGACGTGCAGCTTCAATTGGTTGTAATACTTGTGGAGGATTTTCCACCTGTTCGCAGTGACATTTTGGTGGCTCTCCTGGATGCAGGACTCCGCGCCTCGTGGCGCTTGCTCGTGGCCTGGCTCCGGCCTTTTTGCGATTCGGAGGCACAGAGCAGGACTTCCTGATGTTTGAGCCTTCTGCCAGCAAGGATGTTTGGCAGGCAGCGTCACGTCACCATGCAAATGGTCAGTGCTTTTGATGATTAAACGATATGAACACATGTTTTGTTTTCAAACTCTTAATCTTGCTCTTTGTAAATGCATTGGTATTAGTGATGCCACCATGGCACATTTTCAACCACTTACAGTTCCTAAACCTTAATTATTAAACCACATTGAGTGGTTTAATGGTTCGAGCCTCTGCTCTGAGTCTGGGAGGTCAGTGGTTTGAACCACAACCAAGTAGTACCAAAGAATGGAAAATGGTTCCTTGCTTGACTTGACGCTTAGCATTTAAAAAGGAGAGAGCACGGATGAGCAACCGTAGTGCAGGTTTAACGGGCCTAATTTTTTTTTTTTTAAATGTTGAAGGTTCCAGACATGGACTAAATAGTCCTTATTGAGGCCAGGCCTTCAATAAATAATAAATAAAAGAGAGAATGTAAAGTGAGGAGTGAAAATGAGTAAGAAAAGTGTGTGAAGTTTGTTTGCAAGAAAGAGAGATTAAAGCCAAAGAACTCTATTATTACCCCGTGCACCTGAAGGTAAAGCTAAGGTTAAGCAATTGGTTTGTGTCCGTCCATCTGATCAGTTTATAATCGAGGAACAACAAATTTAAATTGAACGTTATATTTTGAACATGAATAGGAAGACAAGTCTGCCGTTTTACCGTACTTTGGCTCTGAATTTGTCCCGACCGCACATGCTCAGAAAGGAGAGAGATGATTTTCTGTCTGGCAGTCAAACAAAATTGAAAATCATTCAAACAGGGAACTCACTATTTTTAGTGACATCATAAAGGGGACAAACAACATGCATGAAGACTAACGTAACATGTTTGATAGGATGGTGTAAAACATGGAATTTATTTATATGCCTTTAAACCTTTATTTAAATTGAAATGTGTACTTGAACACTGTGCAGTATAACACAATTCACCTTCATAATACTTCCAAGAACCATGCTGTGAGAGCGACAGTATCGGTGTGAAGAACACTCTGCCAATGTGGATATCTATGCAAGTATAAGGCTGATTGATGCTGCTTATGGATTTTATTTTATTTTTTTAAACAATTTTATCATTATTTTATTTAAACTGAAGTACATACTTGAACACTTAGGGAGGTCACATCTTGAATATTGTGTGCAGTTTTGGAAAGGAGGTGGTTACGAGGAGATATGACAGAGATGTTTAAGATAATGAAAGGTAGAGATAAAATAAGTGCAGATGAATTATTCAACAGAGTAGACAGTGATAGGACCAGGGGCCATAGCCTGAGACAAAAGAGGAGAGTTAAGACGGTAGTAAGGCAGGGGACTTTCACTCAGAGAGTAGTTAATGCATGGAATGGTCTCCCTGGAAAGGTAGTGGCAGCAGAAAAAGTAGATAAGTTTAAATTAGAATTAGATAGGTACCTGTAAGTTATGGAGATAGAGGGGTATAGGGATGTTGACAGGACTTTTAGCTATCTTGAGCATGTATGTGTGATTATGTGCATGTGTTCGGAGTGTCGTGTTTGTATTTGTATTTATTTTTTGTATTTTTGTATTCGGAGTGTATTTATTTTTTACATAAATAATTTAAATATTATATCCCCCATTTTTATTTTGACACCCTTGGGATATCCTTGGGAATGCCATATTCTCATCCACATTCCTCCCATTAAATTGCATCATTTTGACATATCCAATTGGTCTGGTGTTGACGTGGAACAGGCATGATGGGCCGAATGGCTTCCCACTGCGTCTAGTTTCCTTGTGTATATTTATGTAACACTGCACGGGGTATTCTATTCTATGAACTCTCTAGTTAGCTCGTCCCTTGCGCAGCGGGAGACTGGGTTTTGCAATCACTGTGTGTGCGTGCGTGTGCGCGTGCTGGAAACAAGGTCCAGTGAAAGTTAATTGTTTGCAGATGAGAAATGGTGCACGCTGCCCCACTACCCAACATGGTTGTTGCAGAGGCAGCGTGAAAAAGAGGAGATGCTGGAACCTGTATTGTACAAGAGGAGAAGGACCAACACCGTACAGAATGCCACAATTACCCGTGAGCAAAGCATACCTATTGTGGAATGTTTTTGCGACCTGGCCATCTTATTGGTATTATGTATCATATATGTATTTAGCTATTTCTGGAAATGAACCCACATACTCTGCTGAATATGTCTCTGTCTCTCTATTTCTCTCTGCAGCTGACATGCTTGACAGTTTAAATGGTTTCTCATCCTGTTCTGGTCTTCATCTCATCTATGGGCTCAATGCCCTCCTCCGTGGCCCGGGCTCAGACTGGAATAGCTCCAATGCCGCTCTCCTGCTGCATTACACCGCCTCAAAGGGCTACAACTTCTCTTGGGAACTTGGGAATGGTACGTGCACAATTCCCCTGAACAAACCTCACTGTAGAAAAAGTACAAATTAACTTCCCATCCATTTTTATGGTGATTTTCCCTCCCAAGTACAAATACCGTCGGATCCCGCTGTTCGCGGATTCGCTATTTGTGGATTTGCTATTCATGGATTTGTTCTTCGAAGATCAAAAAGGGTGACTTGCTTTTCCATTCACGTTTTTTTATTATTATTATAGTAATATATATATATACATATATATTTTGTACTTCAGGACTGGTTTCCTATATCCACCTGGGAAATTGAAAATCGACCAATATCACGGCATTACATAGAGAAGGTGCAAAAACGGATCTCTTTAACTGCAGCCCAATTAGCAGGGTTGGATCCAGGATTTTAGGTTCGGGAGGGGAGGGGGAAGGGGGCAGAGAGCACAAAAATTTACATTGCATGGTGTTGACTTCCCTTGCACACAAGTCTGACAACAAAAAGAAAGTCAAATTAGAATGTTTTCTTATCATGGGCTCAGTGGATGATATGAATTGATTTTAATAGGTTATTTAATTGTTTATGCCTGGTGTTGGCTTCATGGTTTGGGTGGTGGATTTGGGATCCTGTTCGACCATTGAATTAATACCAGGTGGGGTTGAGTCAGCCTGTCATCCTTCCGAGGTCGGCAAAATGAGTACCAGCTTGCTGGGATGATTGAGCCATTCGAATATCTTGCGTCGGAGTGGCGACTCATCCAGCATTGTGCCCAATAGCCCAGGAGACTGCTTTGGCAGCACCAACACTGTATAGAGTATGGTCCCAATTGATGGATGGATGGATGGATTTAATTGTTTATCATTTCAGAACTTTTACAATTCATGGACAGATTTTGATTAGTTTTTTATTAAAATAAATAATTATATGTTCACAGTATGGGATAAGATCTTGGGATCTCTTGTATCCTCAGGAATGGTTAAATTATGTTACAACAAATGGTCTGCTCTCTTTCTTCAAGGGATAGTTCACAATCACGATCAGTGCCGGATCAACCACTAGGCCCGTGAGGCCCGGGCCTTGGCCTACGAAAAATATTTGGCCGACGAAAATTTCCGACGTTTTTTTGTTAAAAAATTCAGTCTTAATCATGTGACTCGACATGTGCAGGAAGGCTGTACACACCGTAAGCGAAGGCGGCTGGCATGCTGCCAGACACAGTGATCGTCGACGGCGAGCGAGGGAACCATATGTTTTTTTGCCCTCCGAATATATTGTTTGATGTTTGCTACAAGCTCCGAGGGTGGACGCTCCTTCAGCACATTAAAGCGCGTGAAAAATTGTCTTCGGTCGACCGTGGGGCAGGTGCGCATGTCCACGCTCGCTCTGCTCTGTGTTGAATCCGAGCTGATGAAGCAAATCGATTTCTCCGAAGTGATCGCGTCATTTGCCAACCAAAAGGCACGAAAGAAGGTGTTTCAGCAGGGTGGAAATTGAATATACATACATTCCTCCGAATTCGTTTTCTGTATCGTTCGTTTCTCAATTTCGAAGCCGAATTGGATTTTAAAGGCACTTGTATATTTGAAAGTCAGACAAATCGCCATTTACCGCAGTCTGTTCTGATTAAATTTCATGTTCAAAATCGTCGTTTTGGTCACTCTTGAATTTGGCCTACAAAATCTCAAGGGCCTTGGCCTACGAAGACCTTAATCCGGCCCTGATCACGATGCATAAAAGGACCAAACCAACAAAAGATATTACCAACAACACATGATTTGTAATCATCATTACAAAATTACAACACACTGATGAGGCTCTACCAGTTAGTGGAGTTACAAAATCAAATTGTAACAGATGAATTATTTATTGCCTTTTTTTTTCTTCATGCACATCATGGTCCTTTAATTGTCTTTTTTGAAGAAAAAAAAACTGGATACTGCTTGGAATTTTCGTCCTTTCCAAAGAACTTCATCGTTCCGCTTCGGTTGTTGTTGAATCAGGAAAATTATGACAATAACAGAAACTACACTAAAAATACCAAATTGATATCCATCTTTTTCAACAATGTTTACTTAGTAACAACCCCTGTTTTTTTGGCACAATGTATTGGCACACTTCAAAAACATAAACGACAAGAAAAAGAGCAATCAGAGATAGCAGACCCTCGCCAGGACTTGTTTGTGTTGTTTTGTGTGGTGCTTGTGTACTGGTGTGTTACGTAATTAATGAGAAATAATTAGAACGGCCAATTTATAACTGCTGGCAGTGATGACCGGTAACTTTGATGGGACACGTGACCCTGACCCATGACATTTATTATTATTCAATTGAATGTAGAATGGGATTAAAATAAATTAAAATCAAACAGAAGGCCAAATCGGTACAGTCCTGCATTGGAGTAATCAGAACCCGAACAAGCAAAAAGCAAAGATGAAGCCATCAGAAGGAACCTGGATAGGATTTGGGTTTCAACTGCTACTCCTCCACCATCAAACACATTCAGGCACAGCCAAATGAGCCTTGTTCAATATATACATGTACATCAAAAAAATTAAATAATTCTGGCTGCCTGACCATGCATCTGATCAAGTTGAAATTTAAAACATATATTCCCCATCACTACTAAATCATAAATGCGAAGTTTCATGTTGATTGATTAAGCGGTTCCAGAGAAAATATTATTTAATATTTTTCTTCAATCCAATGTGGCTGCCAAACCATGTGACCTATCAATTATTCTTTAACAAACTTGTACACCCAAGGCTTGGGGAATATTTATATGAAGTTTCCCCTCAATCTATCCAGTTGTTTTGGAGAAGATTTTTTTTTAATAGGTTTTACAATTATCAATGGACAGGATAGAACAAACCATAAATATATGTGGAAAAATTACAGACCCAGACCAGGAATCAAACTCAGGTCCTCTGGCAAACAGTACCAGTGCTCTGCCTTCCGAGCTATCTGGGTGACACACTGGCTGAGCAATGCAATTCTTCCATATATACAGGTGCCACTCTCTATCCTGTTCATTTCTAATTATATTACTGCACCCCCTGTGGTGTTTAATAGTGGACATGGATGGACTTCCCCACAGGGGGAAGACCCTCTCGAGAGCAGGCCCTAGCTGATCCTATGGTTGGCAGCGAGTGCCCCAGAAGCAGTGGGGAAAGAGAGTGGCACTTGTATATGTAGTGGGGCAACTTAGCATAACAATTGTGCATTTTGTGAGGAAAGCACCAAATTTGGCACAACTAGTAGCCTATCATATTATGAACAGATTTGGATATTGGGCCATCTCAAATTCAGCCGCTGATGGCTGTGGCAGCCATTTCCACTGCCATCAAAAATTTGAGATGGCCAATATCCAAATCTGTTCATAATATTGTTGCGAATTCGCGCCCGCCGGCGTGCGATCGCCACGTGACTCGAATCGCGACCGCCTCGCCCACCGGACGGACAATTCCGTCGTGACCCTCCGGACTAACGCCGGGATCCAGTCACGGGTGGGCTTTCGGCCTCACCACGATCGTGCCAATCGGCCACCCGCGTGGGATAGGGTTGTTCGCCAAACTCGACCTACCTAAGTACCCACGCGGATGGTAAACCGGGCGATCGCACCTCGCCGCAGGTCGACTTCGGCACCGGACCGCTTAAGCGGTCCGTTCCTTGCTATCGGGATAACCGAGCGGTGTTATCGTCGGCCTCGACGGTTCCTGATTAATTATCGGGCGTATCCAGCCCACTACGAACCCTTTTACGTGAAGCAAGATGGAGGTTCAATTAAAAAAACGAAGCGAAACGGGCACAGTTAACAAAGTAAGCACATTTAATTCACACACACATAGAGCACACATATAGCACGTATTTACAGCACAATTAGCAATGCACATATATCAATTTAAGACAAAAACAATAATGCAAGCAACGCAGAGCTACGACCGACTAAACGCGAACACTCGGCAACACTTATACAGTTTCTACCTTACAAGACACGGCGCCACAACACGCATTCACACCTAAGCAAAGGAAAGACCCCTCAAAGGCAAGGGAGTCAGACTGGGCCCGTGGGCCTAATGCGCGTGGAACCTGGATGAGCGGCCAGGTCCACGAGACCGAAGGGTCCTACCCGCGCCTCGTGGCGAGCCGCAAAATGTCGCTGCACGGCGGTTTCGTGGGCACCTGCTGGTGTAAAGTGGGAACGGGGCCCCTTGTCACTCTCTCAGCGCGGGGGAAAGGGGGATTGTTGATGCTCTGGGAGGGAGTATGGCTGGCTTGCTCGAGTCCCGCGATGCGCGATTCAACGCGACCTCGTCGCTGACTTCCTCGCCCCGGACCCGAGCCTCCAGGTTCTCCTCAGCCGATCTCCCTCCGCAGCCGTTCGCCTCCGTAGCCGTTCGCTCCGTAGCCGTTCGCCTCCGTACTCATCTGCCCCACTTCTGCCACGATTCGCCTTGCGCTCGTCTCTTTATCGGCTCCAGGAACCACCATATGTAAATTCTCGGATCCAAACGACCTCAGGGGCGGAGCACACTCGCCGATTGGACGGAGAAAAAGGGGCGTGAATCTTTCCTGATCCTCAAATTTGCATATCCGATTTCCGTCAGGCGCGTCTGGAGGCGGGCCAAGCCGCCCGCGCTTCCTAATTGGATGGATCAGATGTGGGCGTGTAGCATTCCTGATCCGAATTCTCCTCGGAAAAACCGCCATCTGCACTCGCGGCTCGCGGTATCGCTGCAGATAGCCCCGCTCTGTCCACAGGTGGTGCGGGAGTGGCCGTAGGAGAAGGTGGTGGAGGGTTTTCGGCGGTGTCCGATGGCCATGGTGCTGTTTGGAATGGCGGTGATGTGAGGTTTGCGGTAGCGAGTGGTGAAGGTAGGTTGTGGCTGCTGGCGTTGTTGTTGTTGTTGGCGTGGTTGGCTCAAAACAAAGGTAGAACAGAAAACGCCTAACTCAAAGGATCGCAGCCGAATGAATCACATTAATTCCCTCTATACAACGGGTTGGAGCTAACTACACATGTACTTCAGAAATACCTCACCTATGGGACCTGGATGGTGTCGCGAATTTCCACAGCCGTAACAATATGATAGGCTACTAGTGTGCCAAAATTTGGTGCTTTCCTCACAAAATGCACAATTGTTATGCTATATTTAGCTAAGTTGCCCCACTAATGTGGAAGAATTGTGTTGCTCAGCTGGTTGGTCACCCAGATAGCTCTCAATGGTGAAGAATCGCTTTAAAAATGAAATAATCCTCGTATCCAGATCCGCATCCAGATCTTCACCAAAAATTGAATCAATTTGTTATGGTCACACACCGAACCTGACCACCAAATTTCATCCGGATCCATCCACAACTTTTTGAGATATCCTGTACACAAACAGAAAGACAGGGGTGAAAACAACCTCCTTCACCTTCAGTGGTAGAGGTAATAAATGTACCACATCATGCATTCCTTTAAATGGCAAATGCACAACTACAAAATATTGTTTGCAGAGAACTTTACACGAATGTAAGACCATGACTTGTAGTTACCTTCTTAAAATGGGACTTTGCATTTGTGGCACGGTCTTGCTTTAATTTGTCGTGACTCTGCCCACTGTTGCACACGTCACTGATGAACCTGATCACTTTCTCATTTTGAGCTCTGAGATGTGCTCGCTGGTGGATATTTTGTGGATGGAAATGAAAGATTGCCGTGATGGAAATCTTGTTCTTTATCCACTTCCTTCAGGGCTACCCGCTTAAGGCCCTGTCACACCTTGACGATTTAGCCAGCGTATGCCGATTTATGAAAAATTTGTCTAAAACGCTTTGTAACACGTCGAATACGTTATGGGTACGTTTTGTATACGTTAAGAGCACACTGAAAAACACTGCCATACGTCGTAGTACGCTGGCTTTAAACGTTGTACTTTTGGGTTTTCCTCAAATTTTTTCATGCTTGAAATTTTACGACGTATGACTCACACGTTCCGCTACGCTGGCCATAAGTTGTAGGCAGTTATGCGATCGTTGACACACGTCGAAACACGTTACTTGTAAGTTACCATAAGTCGAAACACGTCGAGGTAATGTTTAGCGTACCCGAAACTTATTTCTAACCAATGAGTAACGTTTTGTAAGCACGCTACACGAACGTTGTTCACACTTTGCAACACGTTACTTGAAAGTACTACTACTACTATACTACCAACATCGACATCACTAAATTCTCTCGAACTACTACTACTATATATAAATCGACATCACTAAATTCTCTCGAACTACTACTGCTACTGCTACTGACATTGACATCTACTCAACATGGAGTCTGGAACACTGACGGGTTCCTCTTGTGAAGCCCATTTGTATATACCAATTCCCCTAAACGCTGCCAATACGCCATTATACGGTAGCTGTAAGTTAGAAACACGTTCAGTAAGTTCTGTGGTCGTCCGGAAGACGTCAATCAAATTCATCTACATACGCCAATGTGCGTTTGAGATACGTTACAAATAGGTTCAAAGCACGCTACTAATAGGTTCAAAGCACGTTACTCGTAGGTTAAAAATTAAGTTTCAGGTATGCTAAACATTACCTCGACGTGTTTCGACTTATGAGTAACTTACAAGTAACGTGTGGCCGACGTGTGTAAACGATCGCGGAGCGTGCGAGAACTTATGCCATGTATGCGGAACTTGTGAGTCATACGTCGAGTACGTCATAAAATTTTCAGCATGCTTGAAATTTCACGACGTACTAGACGTACCACGTAATGCCAGCTACCTCATCGTTTTTCAGCGTGCTCCTAACGTATACACAACTTACCCATACCGTATTCGACGTGTCCCAGCGTTTTCGACACATTTTTCATAGGTCGGCATATGCTGGCTAAATCGTCAAGGTGTGACTGCGATGTTGACACTTCCAATTTTCAGGCGGTTATGATTTAAATCGGCGTGCGGCAGGTTTTTAACAGAGAACGCCACGAGTTCGTCGGCGATACGTGCAGCGTGCTATGACTAAGTTAAACTATCGTTGGGCATAGGTTGTGAACGCCGACAACAGGCTAAGCATTCGTTGGTATAAGTTATCTTTAACACAACGAAACGTTCTGTGCCCGTTACTAATACGTTATGCATACGACCAACACGTTATGAATACGACCAAAACTTAAAAAAAAACCTCAAAACTTCAGCGTACGCCAACGTTTTACGTGCATTTTTATACGTTGCCATTCCTGGCTAAAACGTCAAGGTGTGACAGGGCCTTAGCGACAATCTCACTTACGCTGATCAGCGAAAGTTTGATTAAATAAATGATTCCTCGCCACTCCTTATAACCTCATGGAACGTGTTCTTGATAATGAGTGGATATTCTAAATCATGAACAGGTGGCTTGCATCTTGATCTTAAGCACAGGCAGAGGGCACACCTGGCTTAAAGATGGCATTTATATAACTGTACCATGCAGAATATCACTCAACTACATTAAATAAGGGTTCCCTTACAAGCAACTTCAACGTAAGAGGAAGCCATTTGGCCCATCAAGCTGGCCGGCTCAATGGTTGACAACTTGTGGTTGATTGTCGGTGCTCTATCCTTTTTAAATTTTGTGTCAAGCAAGGAGGCAGCACATCCCATTTTTGAAGTATTTGGTATGACTCACCTGGGGTTTGAACTTCCGACCTTCCAGACTCAGAGCGGACTCTCCATTACGCCACTGAGTCATTGTAACCCATGCACGTAACGTGAAACCGGGATGCTTATTGATGCTACTTTCTTGCTCTCATTTAAACTGATCATAATTATTGAATTCCTTTTTAGCTCGCCTGTTCTAAGAACAGAGAGCTATAGTGATACCCCCGGCGTGAGCGTGAGCGTGAAAAGGTTAAAGTTTTTGGTGCAAGTTATTTCCTTTCTAATGTTTTTATCTCCACACTTTTTACTGATTACAATATACAAATACATATATTGATTTAAAATTATTTGGATCAGACGTCACTGCAATGCTTATAAAAAAAATATTATTAGACAGTCTTTTAAAAACGATAAATGTATAAACAGGCGAGCATTGGGTGGCTTTGACACCGACTCTCTGGTTGGTATTGTGTTAATACAAGCAAATGACTGCGTTCTGACAGAACCAAACAGCTATCCTCACAGGACAGGCCGAAGTGTGAGCGGAACGCAGCTGGGACACGACTTCATGGCCCTCGCTCAGCTGCTCGAATCCCAGGGACTGCGTAGTGCTTCAGTGTACGGCCCTGACGTGACACGTCCACGGCGCAGCTGCCTGCGCTTGCTGCAGCAGTAAGGGACGTCGGCGCCGGGTTCGAGTAAAAGCTGTTGCGAGGTCGCGTCATCTTTTTGGTCCTTCAATGGGTGTGAAATGACTGGTTATTCCAGTGCAATTATGTGTGCTCAACTGTGAAAACATCCACAAAGGTCTTTCATTTGGTTTAACTTGCCGACTGAACAAAATTTTGTCTACGTATAAAAAAGGTGGAAACCGTTACCCTTCCATGAACTATAAAATGCCCGTCTCTTCCCTCTTTCTCTCCATTTCTCCTTTCTCCTCATTTTCACTCCACACCTCTTCTTGCATCTACTCCTAATACCCTGCACCGGAATGGAGTTTCTGTTCTCGATGTTCAAATCAAATCGAACACCGTTCTGTTCATAAACCAAGTAATCGATGCTCTTCGGTCTTGCATCGTTTAATATCGTTGTACGACTGCAAGAGAACCTCTATGTTCAGGAATTACCACGGTACAGGATGTTGGTTCACAATATCCCCTAAGCTGTTGTGGTGGTTTGTGTATTTATTTTTAAACATAAACCTGTGATATAGCATGTGACCATTGTACACTGTCCTTTTTTGGTAATGGTCCATATCGATGGCCTGTCAAGACCTCCCAATGGAAGTTCAGTGCAGTTTATACCTCACATCCTGCATTAGTTTAAACACTTGTAGGTTGTGCACGCAGGCTCGAAGCTTGTGCAGTAAACGAGTATGATGATGGCCTTGTTGAGAGGATGTTTAATTTGCATGTTGGAAGTTGTGGGTTCAAATCTGGCTGAAAGCAGTGGTATTGAAGATCAGATGCTAAGCTTCCAGGAACTGAACAAGTCAAGAAAATTACCATGTGACTTTATGATTGTTGCTTAAAATAAGTAAATAAAATAAATGGCTGCATCATTAATGTGTTTTCAGTTTCTTGGAGACTGCAGCTCGTGTCGTCGGAGCTGTCACATGGCATCAGTAAGTGTCTTCCAGAGATGCACCACCACATGCAGTTTTTACTGTTGACCTGTCTGTCCTCTTCATCTATCTATAATTGTGTGTGTGTGTGTGTGTGTGTGTGTGTGTGTGTGTCTGTGATCGCTGTTTCTCGACAACTACTGGTCCGATCTAATTGAAACTTGCCAGGTATATTGCTGGGGACCTGAGGATGTGCCTTTTCAAGGTTTAATATTAATCGGACAAGTGCTTCCCAAGTTATGGCCATTTATTTACCAACCAATGACAAGACACGTTGCTGCGGCCATTTATTTACCACCAATGACAAGACACGTTGCTGCGTAGGCGTGGCGGATGGGGAAGAGAACCTCAGCCGCGTTCCCCATTACGGGTTACAATGTACGGACTTCCGGATAGTGATGACTTAATGTATTCTAATAATTTCTCGATTTCTTATGCGCATTTATAGATAAACACAATGCCCAATCAGTCGTCGTTTACGAGAGGAAGGACCGGCTGTTAGCTGTTTGAAAGTTTTTTTTTTTTTGCGCGTACGTTTTTTTTCTTCTCTTCTCTTCTCTCTTCTTTGTGTTTTTCCTTGCGATGACATTGCGAAAAGGCAAAATACGTTGGCGCTCATTGAATAATTGGCAATTAAAACTAAATTGCGAATAATCGTAACTGCGATATGTGAACTTCCGGACAGTGAGGACTTAACTTCGCATAGGCCGATGCGCGGCCGGCCGACGATGACGTCACGTGCCGTGCCGGTTACGATGGGGATCAGTGCATTGGTTACCGTGGCGTAGGAGTGGCAATGGTCAATGGCAGCGAATGTCGTGGCAAGAAAAGACAGGGAGGTAAACTTGATTTTAATTTGGATTTTAATTAAATCTGTGTGTGTAAGTATCACAGCAGTTGTTACTTCAATGCAAGCGATAATTTGTGGAATGCATGTGAACATTCCGTATGGGCACGCACTACTTCCGGATGGTGATGACAATGTATTCTAATAATTTCTCGATTTCTTATGCGCATTTATAGATAAACACAATGCCCCAATCCAGTCGTCGTTTATGAGAGCGAAAGAACGGCCTGTGTGGTTGTTTCTGGCTCGCGGTTTGAAAGTTTTTTTTGGGGGGGGGGGGTTGCATGTACGGGCACGCGAGAGCGAAGGAACGGCCTGTGTGGTTGTTGTTTCTGGCTCACGGTTTGAAAGTTGTTTTATTTTTATTTTTTGGTTTGCACGTATGGGCACGTACTAGTGTCGACACATATCCACAACCTCCATCTTTCATCTCTCCTTTTTGAGCACTTCCAAGGAGTGTTCGATATTTCAATTATTTTAACAGACATTTCTTGTGCCTGCCATCCATGGTTAGCTATTACGTGAATGGACGCACTGCCACTCTGCATGACTTCCTCGATCCTAAACTTCTGGACAGCCTGGTGATTGAGATTCAAGATGTCGCGCAGGTGAACATGTGCATCCACCTTGGCTTATGTAATTTAATCATCTAGTTTGGGAGGACGATGACATTAATATTTGAACAAAATATCTGTGTGAGGACCTCTTGCCTTCATAATTTAAAGGGAAGTGAATAATAATTTCCTTCAGGAATCTCAATTGTATAAATATATATATATTTTTTTAGAGAAGAGTAGTGATTTACCTGAGGGTGGTTGAAGATTGACTTGTACTTTTGTTTAATAAATAGATTGGGGAAATTTGTCCTTATAGCACTGGTTACCAATACCCATCGTCGCGTGTTTTTCCTCCACGTGTTGAAAAGCAAGATGGTGGCAAGTGAGATGACAGAGGATGGATAGCAAATAATTATTAAATTTCTCAACCAAACAAAACGTCAAACCTGGCTGCATAGTATGATGATGATTTCCTGTGAAGGACATTTGTATGGTATTTTGTTTATCGATACAAAATTGAGGATTGTGAAAGGGTGAGGTGACAGAAGGTAAAAAGACAATTAACTGATGGTGAGGCCACAGGTGGATGCAACAAACATGGAGGGGAGGGGAGAGGAGAGGGGAGGGGAAGAAGTACAACCTGAAAGGAAGAGGGTTTAGGGTAAGTAGGGTTAATGGGTTAGAAAAGATCACAGGTAGGGATGGGGGGTGACATGAGATGGTGATGCACCGGTTGTCTGAAGCCCTGGAGGGAAGGATAGGATTAAACGGCCTCAGTATGATGGTTCAACAAATGGTAGAAAAGAGGAACAAAGGAGTTAAGGTGTGCTGTCAGCCTGGTGCAAATCATTTAGATGGATATGAAAGTGTACACAATGAACCACATGCTGCAACTGTCCACCTTGATCGACAATGCAAATATCAAGCAAGTTTGAGGATCTCATTATGAGCAGAGTTTCTGTTCATATCAGCCAAGAAGTACAAACATTATGGTTGGTAATGTTGAGGCTTGTTATTGATGTCAAGTTGTACTTAAACAAAAGCCACAGTTCAAATTTGAACCACCCTCTGTAATACATCTCCGACTTATTTCCTGTTGTTACTGGAGTTCATCAGGGGTGTGTATTGACCCCCACACTCTTCAACACTTGCATGGACTGGATTTTGTGGGAGATGTCGGAGAGATCAAGCTGCGTTGCATCGCTTGGAATGTCAAGATCTCTGACCTTGATTTCGCAGATGATTCAGTCATCTTTGCGGAGATGGTGGATATCCCAATGGGGGCCCTCGACGCACTGAATGAGGATTCTGAGCCGTGGGACTACAGGTTTCCTGGGTCAAAACAAAGATCCAGGCTTTCAATGACATTGGATGCTGCTGTCTTGTCTGTATCTGTTTATGGTGAGGATGTTGAGGTCACAAAGAGATTCACTTACCTTGGCAGTGATATTCATGTTTCCACAGTTTGTGAGCCGGAGGTCAATAGACGTCTGGGTCGGGCATGGGGAGTCATGGATTCACTGGATCATGGGGTGTGGCGCTGTTGGTACCTGTGCAGGAGGACAAAAGTCCGAGTCTTCAGGTCCTTGGTGTTTCCAGTCTTGCTCTACGGATGTGAGACTTGGACTTTGACAAGGGATCTGAGACGAAGACTTAATGCCTTCGGTACCAGGTATCTTCGGAGAATCCTTGGCTATTGCTTGTCGGACTTTGTTTCTGAGCATTTGCTGAGAGAGACTCAAATGAGATTTGTTACCTGCATCGTCCGTGAGCGTCAGCTGCGGCTGTATGGGCATGTGTCTCATTTTCCTGATGCTGATTCTGCTCACCAGATTCTTTTAGCGAGGGAGCCTCATGAGTGGAGAAGGCCAATGTGATGACCACATGCCTCGTGGTTGTAGCAGGTTGATCGGCATCTCAAGGAGATGGGGATGGGCCAGGCATCTACCTGTGGTTGGCCAGACAGAGGCCCCTGGAGTACCAGCGGAAAGTGGACGCAGCGACGCACTGCTCTGGTGCATGCTCCCATACCTGACCTGACCTGACCTAACCTCTGTAATATTGTTTAAATTATTATCGCCAATGTTCACGGTGAAATAAATTTGGTGAAACCTTATTTTTGCACCCAGCTCGAGCTGTTAAAATTCCTGATTTTTCACAAAGCTCAAACGATTTTTAAAGGGAGCGCTACGGGTGAAGCAAAATAGAAAACTGACTCGTGTATTCATGAATAATTTCTTTTTTCGTCTTTGTCCAAGCTTTTTCTGCTCTAGAATGAATTGCTATCTGCTTGGGGAAAAGTAAAAAAAAAAAGGTTTTGTGACATCACCAAATCCCAGATGTAAAATGTTGGACATCAGTCAGGGTCACTCTGTGTCTCAAATCCTATTAGAGTGTCCACTACTGTTGCATTAAATATCAAAGCCATCCATCGTGAGTGTCCAGATTTAGTGTCGTTGCTTCCCTTCCCATGTATCACCACACATCTCATGCACATGTTGATTCCAGTAATATAAGGCTTCAGACAAGTGCACCTGTGGTTATTTGCTCTGGTTTATACATGATCGACCCTGACTATTCCTATTCGCACGAATACAAAACCATGTATCTAAACACAAACAGTACTTTGCAAAATTCTTCGGCCACCTTGAAAGCGAGCATTTATTGTCACAGTTGCATATTTTGAGAAAATAGTACTAACCTCTCCTTCTGGGAGCGAGAGGATTTGTTTTCAGAATTTGCATAGTTTCCCCACCCTCAATACCCCCTCCCTCCGGCAGGGGTCGGTGGTAAAACTACTTGCACTATTCTCCCCGTGTACAGATTAAAATTGTAAGTCCCCTTCCCCTTTTCACCAGGATTATGTTGTTGCCATGACCTGACACTGGGTACTCCAGCACGTATGGCCCAGCTGTGTTTGATCCTGTAATTATCAGATGTACACACACAGAGAATTACTTTCTTTTATTATAGTAGGATAAAGGGTGTTGCAATGACCATGTTTTATGAAAGAAAACAAAATTATTTTTTTTTACACGTTGAATGTATGCAATTTAAGTATTTTGTGTGGCGAACATTTTCATGCAAAAGTGCAAATGTCCGTTTTGGAATGCTTTCTTGCAATTCCTGGAGAAATTCCATCGGAAGGTTGTGACGTGCATTCTGCAATGTTTCCCGTAATTCATGTTTTAATTTTAATTGTTTTTAATTTCTCTTCCTGTCCAAATAATCCCAGACAGCTTCAATGATGTTACGGTCACAGGACTTTAAGCGGGCCATTCTAATAGTTGTGGAGTTCCTGACTCTGCTGTTCTTTGTAAATAATGTTGCAGGAATGCCTTCTAGGGGTTAACATCTCGAAGGAGAACAGGAAGAAAAATGAAAAACAACCAAAATGTTTTGCATTAGCGTGAGGTAAAATGACCATATGAGGAAATGCATCGTTAATTGTTTAGAACGGATCAGTCTCCCTAACCTGCATGTTCATATCTAAAACTGCTCCCCCCCTCCGGGAACCTTATTAATGTTTTATCCCTCTGTAATCGGTCTTGTCTGTCCTTTTTGGGGGGAGAAACGAGGCCGTGTGTGAACGTGGAAGAACCAAAAAAAATAATAATAATCACACTTATTCTCCATGAGGAGTACTTGCCATGTGCCAAGTTTCAATTTTCTCCTTGGTGTGTTTTGAGATAGAGGTCCTAAGTTTTTTTTGTTTGTTTTTTTCCAACATAGCTGCCACACCACATGACCTATGACATCACAATTGTCATTAAACCATTCTACACGAGTAATCGCTCCTATGGTGAAAATTTTGTCTCAATCCGACAAGCGGTTGCGGAGAAAAACACAAAAGTTCTGTGCGGACAAACAAACAGATAGACAAACGGACCCAAATGCAATACCCTCGCTTTCGGTGAGGGTAATTATTTTCCAAACTATTGTAATGTGTTCCTCTTCATGGGATTTTACCGTACAACTATGATTAATGATAAAGATACACAAGTATAAAAATTTTATAAGCAATGTTGGAGTTTTATAGTTTTTATGCAATGGTGAATTGAGAAATGATAATTTATAAACTTGACACTGCCAGGAATTAAACTTTTTGAAATGTGCTTGATGGCCTCATATTCTGGCTGCAGGTGGTTCAAAAGGTATCTCCAGGAAGCAAGGTATGGCTTGGTGAGACGAGCTCAGCCTGGGGTGGTGGAGCTGCTGGTTTATCCGACTCGTATGTGGCTGGTTTCATGTAAGAAAAAGGGGCAGAGGAATGGATTTGGCTTGTGAATGTGGATAAAACATTCGTAGACCAACTGTTCGACCTGGTACATTAATCATGTAAAGAGGGCATCAGATGTTCAGCGATACCTATTGTATTGCAAGAAGTTTAATAATGTAAGCAAATTGTTGCTGATTCCAGCATTTATATGAGTTGTTAAGGAAAGATTGGTAGATTGATGCCGGTTAATCGTAGCAAACTTGGTAGAACCATAGCTAATGCAAGTTTGTTCCTGTGCTGTTATCAATTTGTGGCTTACCAGGTGGTTGGACAAGCTGGGGCTCTCTGCACGTTTGGGAATAGACGTTGTGATACGGCAGGCCTTCGTTGGTCACGGGCACTATACATTGGTGGATAAAGAAAATGAACCTCTTCCGGTATGCTTGTGAGGTCAACAGCTTAAATGAATTATGCTGAGTGTTTAAGTGATTGTGATTCATTCCACCGGCAATAGATCTGGGGGGGGGGGTTGGGAGGGGGAGGGATGGGGAGGATACACCCCTACTTTTTTCTGGGGGGGAGGGGTGTGAGCGATGGATCAGAGTCCATAACGATCTTATTTTTCAAATATCCGAGGTGTTAATTATTTAATAAAATTAAATTACATAAGTTAAAAAAAAAAATTGCGTAACATAACCCACTTTTTTGTGTAACAATAATTGTGTTTTGTGTAAAAAAATATTGTGTAACATGAGCCACTGGTTCATAAAGAATGATAATGGTTCTATCTCACCAGTCAGGGTTTCTAATCGAGCACACTTTGCATGAAAATCATGTTTTGTTTTTAAGCACTTTAACCAAACTCGATGTACATTAACCAATTTAGACTGAATCCAAAGCAAATGAAATAGAAGAGCCATGAGGATCAAGTTCAAGTCTGAGGATAAAAACACAAATGGTTATTGTGGTTCCTTCATATGAACACGTCTATCTATAATTCCAGCAATCTGTGTCTGTGTCTGTGTCTGTGTTGTGACCGCTGTTTCTCGACAACCACTGGTCCGATCTATTGAAACTTGCCAGATATATTGCTGGGGACCTGAGGATGTGCCTTTTCAAGGTTTGATATTAATCGGACAAGTACCTCCCAAGTTATGGCCATTTATTTACCAACCAATGACAAGACACATTGTTGCGTGGGCGTGGCCGATGGGGGAAGGGAAGCTCAGCCGCGTTCCCATTACGGGTTACAATGTACGGGCTTCCGGAGAGTGATGACTTCGTGTATTCTAATAATTTCTCGATTTCTTATGCGCATTTATAGATAAACACTATGCCCCAATGTTATGATCGTTTTCATATTAGACGGTGCAATATTTCGGTAACATCAGAGTGAGCCGGTGTGCTCCGAACCAGGAAGTAAATTTTTTTTTCGCTCTCTTCTCTCTCTTTTTTGTTTTCCTTGCGACGACATTGCGAAAAGGCAAAATACGTTGGCACTAATTGAATATTTGGCCATTAAAACTAAATTGCGAATAATCGTAACTGCGATATGCGAACTTCCGGGCCACGCACGTACGGGCACGCGAGAGCGAGAAACGGCCTGTGTTTTTGTTGTTTCTTGCTCGCGGTTTGAATATTTATTTTTATTTAATTTTATTATTATTTTTTTTACGGGCACGTACTAGGAATACCACATCGGATTTTCATCAAATTGGTGCCCTTTGTTGTCATCTTCATTGACATATGACAAGTGTACTTTATTATTCTTTTTTGTTTGGTGTGCAAACAGGCATCGTATTAGGCTTTGCACACATACATTTTTTTGCATGCAGCCTGTGGCTGTCTGGCTGCTCATTTTTCTGGGGTGTGGTTGTGCTGCTGATGCAGTACCCCCTGTTTCCAGTAAGCTGGTACTCATTTTGCCGACCTCGGATGGATGACAGGCTGAGGCAACCCACTATTGTTCATTCAACAGCACGAGGGCTCGAACCCACGACCCGAGGATCTTATGCCATCCACCCTAACCGTTAAGCCAACAACAGGCTTTTTGACATATTTTTTCCCTCATACTGTCGTTCATTGGTTATGATGCATCTTATCTCTCCATTCCCTTGCTCCTATTCTTCTCCAATCAGCCTCACATTTTTCCTACCCCACATCTACTTACTGTTACCACAAATACATCTATACTTTGTGTGTGTGTGTGTCCTCCACAATTCCAAAACCATGAAACGTAGCAGCCTGAACTTTGCATGCACACTAAAGGAACTCCAAGGAAGTACAAGAGTGAAAATTTGCTTGTTTTGGTTCATTAAAACACCCTATTTGAAGATAATGAATGGCCTTATTTAATTACATCCTTTATCAGGCTAAACCTCGGCCACCTCGCTCTCTGGGGCTTAATGCGTATCTGGGTTACATAACTGTGGTCTGAAGCCGCCATGTTTTTTGACCTGCTCAACCATGCCTTGACTTGGAATAGGCCGCAACAATTTCTAAACGATGAAGTTTTTTTTTTACACTTTCTTCTTCATATTATCGAATGCCTGTTCATCATAGCTACAACTTGCTGGGTACATTGCCATGCTTATAAACGCCCGGAACTGCCAGCGTTCATGGCTTTGTTTCATTTCCGCCCATGCCATAACCTCAAGAATCTCTTAACTAAGAAGAATTACAACATTTAAGCTCTAGATTTGAACTTGGCAGCGGTTCCGACACATGGAAAGTGTTCATTTGTCCAATTCAGACATTGCTTGGGTGTTTCTGGGTGCATGGTTTTATTGACTGCAATTAGTAATCGCTTGCTAAGCCAGGTGTTCCGTTGGAGTGCTTGCTTGAGTGCTTAAGCCACTTACCGAGCGCCCCACATTCGATAGCGGTACAGTTCATGTCCGCGATCGGGATGTACAGTCAACAGTTACTACAAGTAAAGGTACGTATACAGCGCACACGGACATGGCAATATGGGTAGAATTGGATCTGGAGGGATTATCTGTGGGTGTGTGGGCATGCCATGCCTGTTATGGGCACCATGTTAGCAAAGTTTGATCCCGTATCTTATGAAGGTTTTATGAGGTTTTCCTTTGTCCTCGCATCTGTTTCGAAAGCATTTGGTTATCGGATTTGCTTTACAAAGGTTATACGTTTCTCTTTGAGTTTCAAAGCAAAATATATTTGATAACACCCGATTTCCGAGCTGTTTGCCACATTCATGTTTTTTTAATTACCGAGCCAATATATTTCCACTTGTCACACCAGCTGTTTATAAAGATTAATGTTTGTGCACATCTCCTTGAAACATCTATGAAAATGTAATGTTGTTTTTCGGTGAAAGCTACCAAGGTTTTTGGGTTGAATACAGTAGTACTGTATTCCATAATCACATTGATTCCAATCTGTCAATTCCAGAAAAATTCCGATATCACTGTGTGTGTGTGTGTGTGTGGTGTGGTTCATAAAGCAATACATATTCTCTCTGCTAACTCCCCTCGCCCCCCTCTCTCTTCTCTCTCTGGGCGTATCTGGACGGTGATTGTGTCCGGGCAGTATTTGTCTCCAGACGTGTCTGGGTGGTGTTTGTCTCTGGACGGTATTTATAGTATGACTGGTAGAAAATGGATTTCAGACATTTTTTTGTTTCCATATTCACTGTTATTCTATGCAGAAGCATTTTCATGAGAGAGTATGAATCTTAATTAAGCTCTACCCATGCCTGCC
>CM068963.1:95316237-95329095 GCA_035128595.1 Eptatretus atami | reverse complement strand
TAGGAATACCACATCGGATTTTCATCAAATTGGTGCCCTTTGTTGTCATCTTCATTGACATATGACAAGTGTACTTTATTATTCTTTTTTGTTTGGTGTGCAAACAGGCATCGTATTAGGCTTTGCACACATACATTTTTTTGCATGCAGCCTGTGGCTGTCTGGCTGCATCATTTTTCTGGGGTGTGGTTGTGCTGCTGATGCAGTACCCCCTGTTTCCAGTAAGCTGGTACTCATTTTGCCGACCTCGGATGGATGACAGGCTGAGGCAACCCATCTATTGTTCATTCAACAGCACGAGTGGCTCGAACCCACGACCCGAGGATCTTATGCCATCCACCCTAACCGTTAAGCCAACAACAGGCTTTTTGCACATATTTTTTCCCTCATACTGTCGTTCATTGGTTATGATGCCATCTTATCTCTCCATTCCCCTTGCTCCTATTCTTCTCCAATCAGCCTCACATTTTTCCTACCCCACATCTACTTACTGTTACCACAAAATACATCTATACTTTGTGTGTGTGTGTGTCCTCCACAATTCCAAAACCATGAAACGTAGCAGCCTGAAACTTTGCATGCACACTAAAGGAACTCCAAGGAAGTACAAGAGTGAAAATTTGCTTGTTTTGGTTCATTAAAACACCCTATTTGAAGATAATGAATGGCCTTATTTAATTACATCCTTTATCAGGCTAAACCTCGGCCACCTCGCTCTCTGGGGGCTTAATGCGTATCCTGGGTTACATAACTGTGGTCTGAAGCCGCCATGTTTTTTGACCTGCTCAACCATGCCTTGACTTGGAATAGGCCGCAACAATTTCTAAACGATGAAGTTTTTTTTTTTACACTTTCTTCATTCATATTATCGAATGCCTGTTCATCATAGCTACAACTTGCTGGGTACATTGCCATGCTTATAAACGCCCGGAACTGCCAGCGTTCATGGCTTTGTTTCATTTCCGCCCATGCCATAACCTCAAGAATCTCTTAAACTAAGAAGAATTACAACATTTAAGCTCTAGATTTGAACTTGGCAGCGGTTCCGACACATGGAAAGTGTTCATTTGTCCAATTCAGACATTGCTTGGGTGTTTCTGGGTGCATGGTTTTATTGACTGCAATTAGTAATCGCTTGCTAAGCCAGGTGTTCCGTTGGAGTGCTTGCTTGAGTGCTTAAGCCACTTACCGAGCGCCCCACATTCGATAGCGGTACAGTTCATGTCCCGATCGGGATGTACAGTCAACAGTTACTACAAGGTAAAGGTACGTATACAGCGCACACGGACATGGCACATATGGGTAGAATTGGATCTGGAGGGATTATCTGTGGGTGTGTGGGCATGCCATGCCTGTTATGGGCACCATGTTAGCAAAGTTTGATCCCGTATCTTATGAAGGTTTTATGAGGTTTTCCTTTGTCCTCGCATCTGTTTCGAAAGCATTTGGTTATCGGATTTGCTTTACAAAGGTTATACGTTTCTCTTTGAGTTTCAAAGCAAAATATATTTGATAACACCCGATTTCCGAGCTGTTTGCCACATTCATGTTTTTTTAATTACCGAGCCAAATATATTTTCCACTTGTCACACACAGCTGTTTATAAAGATTAATGTTTGTGCACATCTCCTTGAAACATCTATGAAAATGTAATGTTGTTTTTCGGTGAAAGCTACCCAAGGTTTTTGGGTTGAATACAGTACGTACTGTATTCCATAATCACATTGATTCCAATCTGTCAATTCCAGAAAAATTCCGATATCACCTGTGTGTGTGTGTGTGTGTGTGTGGTTCATAAAGCATAACATATTCTCTCTGCTAACTCCCCTCGCCCCCCTCTCTTTCTCTCTCTGGGCGTATCTGGACGGTGATTGTGTCCGGGCAGTATTTGTCTCCAGACGTGTCTGGGTGGTGTTTGTCTCTGGACGGTATTTATAGTATGACTGGTAGAAAATGGATTTCAGACATTTTTTTGTTTCCATATTCACTGTTATTCTATGCAGAAGCATTTTCATGAGAGAGTATGAAACTTAATTAATGCTCTACCGCATGCCTGCCTTCCCTTCCCCCACCCCTCCTCTCTTCCCCCTCCACCTACCCCCCCTCCCTCTCAACTTTAGTGTTCCTGTCAGCGAAGCGACGGGTGGTATATGCTAGTAAAAAATATACAAGAATGGCATACCTCTGACAGGCTAAACAGTTTACGTTTTGTAACCCATCGATAGGCTGGATCTGAATCCGAGCCATTTGTCCTTGTCACACACCAAAATCGAATTGCCTTGTTATTGTCACTTTCCAAACTCATCCACAAAGTTTTGTCATAATCCGTCCACAACCTTTTGAGATCGTGCTACGTATTGTTTTTAGCCCTTTTTTGGCTATCGTGCTACATTGATTAGCATCCACCAGGAGTCGAGTCCCAAACTTGTGATGGTTTCTATATATACGATGGTTGGCACACTTTTTGGATGGGTTGTGAAGCACCAATCCAACAGATTATAATCTGGTCGAGAATTGAAACCAGACAAGAGTTGAAATGAGATTCTCTTCACATGAGAATGAATGTTGTAAAATAGAGAGCAGACTGGCTGAAATCAGGCCATGTGGTCAATATGAAACACTGACAGTCAAGCACAAGGAAATCCCAAACAGCAAGTGATATAATACAATATTTCAGCTCGGTGGATATCCTTTTAATGCCTTGCAGGATTATTGGTTGTCTCTGCTGTACAAGCGCCTTGTGGGCCGCTCTGTACTTATTGTACAGAAGCCAGGATTCGGAGGAACACTGCGCTTGTACGCACACTGCACAAGATACAAGTGAGTATCATTTTTATTTAGTTTCTTTACTGCTTCAGCAACAGATGACCACTGAGATATGATGAGCACTGTAGCTTTGGGTGGCCTTGATTGCAGTATTTTTTTTATTATTAGCTTTGGTAACAATTTTGATCTTGATATTATTTTCCATCCTGTCTATAGTTCTGATAATTCTCCTGGTGCCGTCACACTGGTTGCGCTGAACCTACAGCCAAACAATGTTACAATGCAGTTGACTGGCACACTAGCTAACTGCACTGCAGATGAATACATTTTGGAACCTGGTGACCCAAAGGCTGGCCTGAGAGCCAGGTAAGCAATATGTATACAACTTCAATATGCCTCATTTAACGAAGCTTAATATAATGGTGTGTATGTGTGTGTTAAAATTGTGGAACGGAAATTTAAAAAACGAGCCGTGGGTGACGAAAACTTCAAAATTGATCACGTGGCGTTTTACATCACGAAAACCTTGTGTGGTCCAGAAAGGCAAAATATGGTTGTGGTATTTCCAAAAAATAATTTTAGGTGTTGTATCCCAGAAAACTTATCACTTTGTGTAAATTTAACATTTTTTGCATTTTATAGAACAAAATCGCGACTGTTGTTCAGCATGGCCAAATATGGTGACAGTATATCCAAAAGTGTGTGTTCTTAAAGTGTGTTCTAAGCTTGGGTGATTGTGCGTGTGTGTGTGTGTGTGTGTGTTTTCTGTTCTTGCGTATGTCAGCTTGGTTGCTGGGCTAGCTATCATTTCTTTGAAGCGTGGCTGTGCCACTGATGCTGTGCCCCTCGACCAGTACACGAGCAGTCTTCCCTATACTCTACCCCTCTACCATCAGTCTCCTTGGCTATTGGGCACAATATTGGATGGGTCACCACTCCGACACAGGATACCAAGAAGCTGGCACTCGTTTCGCCGACCTCTGAAGGATTACAGGCTGAGTCAACCCCACCTGGTGTTAATTTGGCAGCCAACGAGGCTCAAACTTAGGACCCTAAGATCCTAAGCCAGCCACACTAATCACTAAAGCCAAACCAGACTGTGTATGTATGTAACTTTTTTACCCTTTGAACTTTTGCCATCAAATCTTTAACAAACCTTTGCCATCAAATCTTTAACAAACCTTTCTGATGAGAATATGGAGAGCACAAATGAATAACATGTTAAAAAAAAAATTTACATGTGTATTTGTGTATATATATTTAATATATATATATATATATTATATATATATATATATATATAATATAATAAGGTTTTGTGGTTGGGATGATCCATTGTAATTATTAAAATGCACAGCCAACCAAAATGAAAATAAACCAAAAGGTGACCACGTGTGACTTCTTTAAGGTCACACTGAGGTGAACAGAGCTGCTATCCACCAGGAGCGACTCCTTGAGGAATATCTGCCTACGAGAGATTCCGATGAGAATCGTTCTACGAGTAACCATGAAAAATATGTGTTTGCCTCATAACGTCACCAAATGACGTCATAATGTCTCAAGCTGACATATCTAGAAAGCACTCATCGAGGTGTTCAATTTGAGGTACTACACAATATGGTTCCTAAAACTTGAAAATTTGACCTTGGGGTCAAATATGTTTGACCTCAGGCGCTAACCATGAAGGTCAAGGCCAATTGCCACCAAAAACTAATCAGCTGAGCGCCAGACCATATACTACATTCCCATAAAGTTTGGAGACGATTCGATTAAAATTACTAAAAAATAAGGGTTTCGTCGACTCCCCTGATTTGCGACAGTGACCTTGACCTTTGACCTTGACCTTCAAAATTTTATGCGCTGAAAGGGACCTCTATAGGCCTCTGATATGCGAAGTTACAAAAATTTCCAATGATAACTGTGCTCTGCAGAGTGATTTATACGTGATTACAGACAAAAAAAAAACAAAAAAACCATATGAAGGTCAAGGCCAACGCCACCAAAATATAATCAGCTGATTGCCAGACCATGAACTATATTCCCATGAGAGTTTGAAGACGATCCGATCAAAATTACTCAAAAAATAAGGGTTTCGTTGGCTCCCCTGATTTGCGACAGTGACCCTGACCTTTGACCTTGACCTTCAAAATTTTGTGCGCTGAAAGACCTCTATAGGCCTCTGATAGCGAAGTTCAAAAATTTCCAATGATAACTGTGCTCTGCAGAATTTTTTATACTCGTGATTACAGACAAAAAAAACAATAAATAATAATAAAAAAAAACATACAAGCTGACTAACATATCTTGCAAAAACTTCGTTTTGGCAAGATAACAAACTCAATGAAACTCGTGCCTATGTTAATACAAACGAGCGTGAGCCAATCAAGTCTCAAGGCGACGTTTCATTCGTGACACATGAACTTCTTCAAAGCCCCATGAACAATCAAGTGCGTAGACCTGCTATATTCGGCCTTGTGTTAATCCTTTTCCGGAAAACAAAATTATTACTTTTCTCCCTGTTGTTCAGGCTAATCATCCTTGATTGATTGCCTGCTCCCTCTGTATCTGTTTCCTGCGTGATCTGATAAAATAAGTATGTGCATTAAAACTTGGCAAGTTATTGGGCATGAATTGTACATCCGGGTTCGTCCTCCTTGGTGATGCGATGTGGTCACGTGGTCCTGTTGCAGACGAGGTTGGAATGTTGGTGGAGCGAGTCTGCCTCGTTTTTGGAGTTTGCACCACCCACTTTCTGCTTTATGGATGAAGGGGTAGTACTGAGCAGGAAGTTTTTTTTTAATGTTTCTTTTGTTAATCCGTCATCCTGTGCTTCAGCATGCCAAGATTCCAAAATTAGTCGGCGGTGTTTGTTTGGCATGATGTCCATAATCTGTGTATTGCTTCCTTCATAACTGTGACCAGAACGTATGCAATGACGTGCTATGGCTGATTGTGAGGCCTTTCTCATCCTCATAGCTCTGTTATGTTAATATCCTTGGTTTTAAATTTCTTCCCATTTCCCCTCCATAAGCTGTCCCACACTCACATGCCATGCGATATACCACATCTGATTTGTCCCCAAATGGTATTTTATCTTTCAATTTAGTGAAGGCATGACGAATGGTATAGAGGGGTTTGTATGCTACCCGGATTTGTGCCCTGCGTATAATTTTGCCAATCTTCTCTGATAATAACAGGTAATATCGTAAGATGCAAAAACCACGTTTGTCGTCATCTTCTTCTTCCTCTTCTTTTTCTTCTTTACTTCTTCTCCCTTTCTTCTTATTCTCCTTCTTCTGTTCACCAAGTCCGGGTAGCATCCTTTTGTCATACCCATTAAGTGTTAGAATGTCTCTTACCCGTCTAATTTCATTGATGGCAGCATTTTTTGAGGATGAAACCTGCCAAGCTCTGGAAGTCAGGGTACAGGCAACACTGCGCTTATGTGTGATGGGGTGGCATGAGTTGAAGTCCAGTAGTTTAGTTGTGTGTGTGTGTGTGTGTGTTTCCTATATACTGTAGTTTTCAAAGTGCCATCTGGTTGGCGTTGGACCTCCACATTTAGGAACAGTAGCTTGTTGAATTGTTCAATTCCCATGGTGAATTTAATGCGAGGAAGAACCTGGCACAGCTGCTCGAGAAGGTTAGCATGGTCCCGGTGTACAATTGCAAATGTGTCATCAAAATATTTGACCCAGAAACGTGGCAACCAAGGCACATTTTTGGTAAAAAGTTTGCTTTCAAAGTCTTCCATTATCAAGTTTGTGACGACCGCAGATAATGGTGATCCCATTGCCGTGCCGAAAATCTGTTGATGGTGCTCCCCATTGTAAAGAAAGGCTGTGCTGTTGAGGCAAGTTCTGAGAAAATGTGACGTCATTCCACATCAAGTTGCTATCTCCACAACTCAATTTCCTTATGTGTGATTGTTCCAAACGTTCTCTTGTAGCTTGGATTAAAAGGTCCACAGGGATGTTGAACAGGAATCCTGGGAGATCCTGCCCTCAGTGCGGAGAACACAATATATTGTTACGAATCTAGCAGCCATTTGCACACAACAGCCAGAGTCCCCGCAGTTCAGTTATTTCGATAAGTAGGTGTTCATAGTTAGGGTCCCGTCTCTGTTTAATGGGTGATTAAGTGTATGTGTGCTGCGAGTTATTTTTGAGTTAGAATTAATATCCAACAACAACAACATCCTCCTTCACTCCTGCCACCAAGCTGTTCACTCCGGCACGTGCATGCGTGCGGAGCACAGACGTGGGCGGGGCTTCAATCGCCTCAGATCGGAGCCCCGCTCCAAAAAAGGGCATGGAGTGTTTCCTCTCCCCAATGAGCGAAGGGCGAGCATCGCATGCACGCCCCAGCCAATGGGAAGCCAGAACGCCCAGGGAAAGAAGAATGTCTCGACTAAGCGACAAAGAAGAGGGAAGCGCCAAAACAGCCACAGAGACTCTACCGGCTACCCAGAAGGGGCGTGTTTTTCCCCGCCTACGGTGACCCTCCCCCAATCACGGCTGGCCACCACGAGACCCGAAACGCCCCGTCCAATCCGGAGGTGAGTCTCCAGAGAGCGGATTCCCCCACCCCACGTGGGGGAGGGGAGAAGATAATCGAGGAATGCGTGAGAAGAAAGGTTGTTGGTCGGGCACCCCCATGTGTTCTGGCCTGCTGGGCGCTCCTTGTCGTGGTAGTCGGTCTTCTCCTCGGCGCTTGGTGCGAAGCTGACCGTGCGGGTTCGAGTCCCACCGTGGTGGTTTGTGTTGGAGCGCACGAGCTGGTGGTCGGAGCGTCCGACTTCCCCGCCAAGAATCCCGGGCTCCACAGGGGCAGGTCGGCGAGCCGCACGACACGGCCAGGTACACCACTGAACTCTGTCCCCCTAGCTGAACTATCCTCCTCGGCTGGAGGACCGAATAAAGACCCGGTGGGGTCCATTTCTTTTTGGAAGTGTGTGCGTGTCTGTGGGCCCAGTCTTTAAGTAGAAACGGGAAAAGTGCCTTGCCTCATTGTACATTTGATTATATTCGGTGTAACTCTGCTCTTTGTCTCCCTCTCCCCATTATAAATAAACCCCGTGTTAAATATACCAGCTCGTTGCCTGTCGTTTCTATCATTGACCCAGCACGGTGCGGGCTTGAGAAATAGGGACGCCGTTTGTGCCGTAAATTGTTCAATTGGTCCGGCAGTCTTTGGTAATCCCCACTCGGTTACGCCGGATCCGAGTCGGTAACAGCGACTCGGTTCGGACAAAGTCGGCCGAGAGTGTGGCTTCCCCGGTAGTTAGACGGCATGGGTACTTAGGTAAATTGAAATTAGACAATTAACCCTACCCCACGCAGTCGAAATATTGTCATTTTGCATGGCACTGCAAAATGCTATGGTAGCCCTTTTGGTTCAGGGTGCCAGTCACTCTGTGCAAGTCACCGACTCTGGATCAGCAAAAGAGCCCCAGATCATCACGCTTCCTCCTCCATGTTTGTCAGTTGGTGTCAAACACAGAGAAACCAATACTTTCGTCAACATCGACGCATAGAAAAACACCCACGTGATGAACCGAAGATTTCAAAGTTTGATTCATCGGTCCATATTGACCTTCCAGTTTCAGTAGTCCACTGGCGGGCTTCATGGGCCAGGCAAGCCTTTTTTTCTTATTTTGTCATCTTAGCAACGGCTTTCTTACTGCCACTTCGACCTGTCAAACCTGCCAGCTCGAAGTCTTCTCTTCACAGTTGAAACTGAGACTTCCTTACTTCGACCAGTGTTAAGCTTGTCTTGAAGCTGCTGTCCTGTGATCCGCCTATCACGTAAGCTGTTGACTCTCAGAAACTTGTCTTCTGATTTGTGTTGTGGCTTTGAGTCTACCAGACCTATTCCTGTCAGAGTTTCCTCCAGTTTCCAAGTGCCTTTTGATGGTGTGGGAAACTGCACTCACCAACACCTTGGCTTCTTTGCAATTTCTCTAAAGAAAAGACCTACACTTTTAAGGGTTATAATGGTCTGTCCTGCTTCCTTTGTAGTTTGTCTTTTTCTCACCATTATGAATAGCAATATACTACTTCCTGCAGTGCAATGTTGTCCAAATAATGATTCAGGGGTGCAGCAACACAGTCTGTTCCCAACACTGCTTTTATACAGACAGAGGGTTTGTAACTAGTCAACAAAAGTTGGGTACCTGGAGGAAATTGTTTGCATCAATTTTCAAGGCTTAATTTACTTCCATTGCTGCAGAACAGCTGCAGTTGCTTACCCCCATTACTTGTTCCCTGAAAAGGGCCTTTTTAACAACTCTGAAATTTACATTATTTTCAGTTTTTGGTGACCTTAAACTTTTTTTTAACCTCTGGCAGTTTACCGCTTAACTTTGTATCATTTCAGGTTATCACTGGATTTGAACTGCTTAAATTTCAGTAAAAAAACTGGAAAATGGGGGTGTTCTAAAACTTTTGACCAGTAGCATAGTATATAATATGTATATATTTTGTGGATCTCCACTCGTTCGGCGGCGCAGACGACCGCTTTTAGCTAATTGCGGCCACGCGCACCACCGGACGGGCAATCCTAGTCGCAGCTTTCGATCAACAGCCAAAATCCAGCGACGGGGTGTTTTTAACCACACCGTAAATCAGCCAACTCTTTTGTCCATGCACGACAGGGTCCATCGCCGAATTGTCAATTTACCTAAGTATGCCGCACAACAGAAATGCGGGGATTTACACCTCGACGGGACCCGTAAGGATACGAACCGCTTACGCAGCTGCGCAGCCGTTGCGATTTGCCGAGCGGTTGTATATCGCCAAGCCCGTCGGATCCGATTACTTTATCGGCTATTAAAAGCCAGCTAATATTCCTACGTAATTACAGCAGCTCAATGGAGGAAGAGGAGAAACGAGCAGTGAACATTCAAACAATGACATTTATTTGTCACGTATGGAATCAATGAAGCAATGCAGATATACAAGCACATATGCAATGCAATGAATGCAACGAATGGGGGTAGGGACAAGACACGAGCAAACCAAAGACCTGCAGCCGTATCTATTTATATGTAACACTTATCACTTAACAACAATCTACTTATGACAAGGCCCACCAACTTTCATGCAAAGAAAACCCCAGGAAAGGAAAGGGTAAGAACAGGGCCCGTAGGCCTTTAATGTCCGAAGCTTGGTGACCCGAAGGACTCCGTGAGACCGCTGGTTACCTGCCACCCCGTGGTACTCGCTGGCGAACCCTCGATGTTCGTCAACACGGTATTGGTGTAAGGCGACTCGGTTGTCCGGGCCTTGCGGCGGCCTGTCGATCGGCCTATCCGACGAGCTCAGAGAACGAACGGGCTTTGGCTCTTCAAAGAAGTTGATCTCTTTACGAGCTGCCCGTTCCTCAGCGTTTCCTCCGTCGTCGCGCGTTTCGCTGGCTGGCGACCCCTCTCCGGCCGTCACCACCGCCCACAGTTCGGCACGGTACTGGCAGGCTTGGCTGCGCTCCAGGCTTCGCTGCGCTCCGATGACCCCGACTGCCCCTCCACTGGACTCGAACCTTAGCGCTCTCCACTCCAACTCAGCTCGACTCCAGACAGACTGCTGACAGACTGTGATCCCCGACAGACTTCTCGGCGAACCCAGCCGACTGCTCGCTTGGCGTCCAGCACGCCTTTTATGGAGTCTGGGTGGGGGGGGGGTGAGTTTGATCTCCCACTCAACCTTTCACCCCCCACTGGCTCCGCTCCTTTTGGTGTTTTGATCGCGATCTCGTCGCCCAAACGCGCGAGAGAGCGGACGTTGTGGAAATCATCGGCTCCCGCCCCAACGAGGGAGTCCACGCGTCTGTCGCGGAGATGCCGTTCGTTGGGATTCGCCTGGCTGGCGAAAAAGATGGCGGCGGCAATGGAGATGAAGTGAGGCGATGTTGTTCGTTTGAGGAGATGGTGGGAGATGTCGTGTTGGCGCTGTGGTGGGGATGGCTGGTTGTTGAGATGTGGTTGTGGTGTTGAGATGCGGTTGTCCAAAATAAAGATAGCAAAAGAATAATTACTACCTCAAAGATCACAGCCCGGTTACACGAATAATTCCCTTTAGACATCGGTGGGCAAATCTAACTGAACACACACTTATCGACATAACTGATCTCTGGGAAACCTGAATGGTGTTTCTGTGAATTTCCAACAACCGTAACACTACCCCCTCCCCTTTTTACAGACTCGTCCCGAGTCGTCAAATTTTCGTGTGCCTTCATGTGTAAGTTCCTCCCTAGTACGCATTTACTTCGGTTCCCTGAGTGCGACATTTGGTTGTATCCGTGTCCCAAAGTAAATAACCTAGCGGGCTGAGTAACTACTAAACAACTCACTCATACAGACGGACTTATCTAAATTTGCCGGCGCTACATCGCACACCATGCAGGGGGTAGCTACTCATGTACTAATTTACCCTTAACTATTATCTTAACCTTATAAATATTTTACACTAACCATGGCCCAGACCGATGGATCTGTGTGGAGGAAAAAGGCCAACATAGCAATGTCCAACGGTTTTTTCAGGAACTGGAGTGAAGTGCTCAGACGCTTGAAGGAAAGACAGGTCTTCGGGCGTGTTACAAAACGGCCCCTTTCTGGTACGTCTTCCTTCTTTATTGATTTGTTTCTCAGCATGCTGAAGGCAAATCAACCCAAACCCAGGCGAGCTTAATATGCGCCATCCCACAGTGCATTTTTGAAGTCAGGGAGGCCAGGCTGCCCAAATGCAGTCTCTGGCCTCAATGAAAACAAATGCAGGGCCTGAACAGGAAATATGGCCTAGCTGCCCAATGCAGTTAACCGAGGCCTTGCCCCCTTGAAATGAGCGCATGACACAAAAGATGCACGGGCATAGCCAACCAATGCAAGTCTCCCGTAGTGCGGCTAGCCTGCAGGGGCAGTCCCTGCAGAACACTGGATGGGCAGCTGACGCAACGCAACAACAAAAAATGAATGGTGTAGCGGGTTGCATCAATGCAGTCCCAGTGCAGATGGATGATGGATTGCGAACACGGTGCACGGGCTGCCTCAATGCCAGTCCCCGTGATGTAGCTGGCCTGCAGGGCAGTACCCCCGCAACTTGAGCGATGATCCTGGCGCAACATGGGTAATGGATGGAATGGGGCAAATGCAAAGAAGGGCGAGCAGGCATGGGGTCCAAGGCAGGAGGAGGCATTCCAAGGCAAGGCCGCACAGGCCGCTGTAGCAAACACAGGCCGGCAGGTGAAGCTGGCCGCCTCTGTCTCGTCCTGGAGGTGGTGTGGAGGGCAGTGCGGTGGTGCCGACCGTTCTGAAGGCGGGCCAGGACCTACCCTACTGTCTTCCCTCCCAACCTATGCCTTGCCTGTCTCTGTCCAATACCCACATCTTAATTTGTAAAAACGCAAATTTAAGCCCCATGCTTATTATTTTTATTTTTTTTCCTCTCCTATAAATATATATTTGATTACCAGCTATAAAATCGTCTCCCTAACCCTGTCTTTCTGGGCCTCTGTCCGGCTAACCTACGCATGTCACCTAGCCTACTCCAACCCCTATGTTTCCCTTCCTGGAGGGGAATAAGGAAGAATAAGGGAAGTGCTGTCTCGAGGCCCAATGAAGCCTCAAAGGAATGGCCTTCATCATATTCTCAAGCGATCTAAACCCAAGTGGGTCCAGCGGCCACAACGAGAGCGATGGGATGGATGGTGCGGGAGGGCGTTACACTTTCCTATCTACCCCGGGGCTTTCCAAAAGCGCCCGTCGCTTAAACTATTGGTTCTAACCTAACCAAGATTCCCCGTCGCCCTGTGTTGGTATCCCTTTCAAATTTGGGCTTTGCCTCCATTTTCCCTCGTGCCTTCGCAGCGGTCTGTGGCTGGGAACGCGTGGCTCCCTGCAGAACTACGCCTCTGCCCGTTCTCCAACTATGGACCTCCCGGGCCCTGTTGACTTGTCTCCGAGCCTACCAGCTCCCTAAAACGCTGGGGAGTGCCATCCCTGGCTACTCCCCTCGATGCTCACGTGGCAGGCTAAGCGCCAACGGGCCCTTTCCCCAGGTGCCCATGCCCACGTGCTATGCGCCATGGGCCCCGCAT
>CM068963.1:95288138-95298324 GCA_035128595.1 Eptatretus atami | reverse complement strand
AGAGAGATGGAAGATTATGTCAAGAGGGTATGGGAGGTGAGGAGAGGTCTGACCGAGTGATGAGTTGGTGAGTTGGATAATTGAAGGGGTTGATGATGAATGTCATCGAGTGCAAATATGCACCGCAATGGGGTGTGAGATGGAATATGAAAGAGATTTCTGGATGAGTTATGATGAATGGTGGAGAGTGTTATCGCAAGGAGTGAAAGAGTGGTGATTGGAGCAGATTTCAATGGGGCATGTTGGGAAAAGGGAATAAAGAGGATGACGGAGGTGATGGTAGTACAGTCTCAACAAAGAGAAATGTGGAAGGGCAAATGTGGTAGAGTTTGCAAAGAGAATGGAAAATGGCAGTGGTAAATAGTATTGTAAATATGTAGTGGAACACAGGTGACTGTACAAGAGTGGAGGAAAGTGCATCACAGGTGGATACATCTTAAAGCAGGAGAAATTGCAACCTGAAAGAGATTAGGAGAACTGTAAGGTGGTGGAGGGGAGAGTGTAGCTCGAACAGCATCGATTGGTGGTCTGTAGGAGTGATTTTGGAGGTGAGGTTGGAGGGAAGAGAGTGAAGGGCTTAACAAGGACCACAGATGGTGGAAGCTGAAGAGGAAGACTTTGCGTGGAATTTAGGGAGGAGGCGAGACAGGTGTGGATGGTGGTAAAGATGGCTGGATGATTGGGCAACGACAGGCAAAAGTGGGTGAGGGAGACTGGCTAGGAAAGGTACTCTGGTGTGATATCTGGACATGAGGAAGGAAGATAAGCACGACTTGGTGCGTGAATCGAGGAAGTACAGGAAAGTATAAGGAAAGAAGGGGTTGGCAAAACAGAAGTGGATAGTCAGAGAGATGAAGTAACGTAGGCAGGAGTAAACAAAGAGGTGGCGGCGAAACGGCAAGAGAGAGGTGGCAAAGGGCTAACGAAAAAGGCATATCAACGAGCTGTATGGAGAAGTTGGATACAAAAAGAAGGGGAAAAGGGGAAAAAAAATTTATAACCTTATTGCAAGACAGAGGGGCCGAGCTGGGCAAGATTGCTGCAGGTTAGGCTGATAAAGGACAGTAAATGGGAATTGCTGAGCGAGTGAGGAGAGTGTGTTGAGAAGTGATGGAGTACTTTGGAGGAGCTGATGAATAATGAAAAGAGAGAGAGAGAAGGTTGGAAGAGTGGAGATATGGATCAGGAAGTGGGTGGATCAGTAAGGATGAATGAGGACTGCCTATGAAGGGAGAAAGTGGAAAAGGCAGTTGGCCCCAGAGATATTACCAAGTGGAGGCATGGAAGTGCTTTAGGAGAGATGGCAAGTAGGTTGTTAACTCACGATTTTAAAAAAATCTTGGAAATTGAAGAATGCCGAGAGGAGTGGAAAGATTAAGTGACGGTTCCGATTTTCACAGACAAGGGTGATGTGCAGAGCTGTGGAAATTAACAGAGGGATAAAGTGTAAGCCACACTATGAAGTTTGTGGGAAAGAGTAGTGCGAAGCTAGGTTGAGAAGAGAGGGTGACGATTTGTGAGCACAAATATGTGTATGCCAGGAAAGAGCACCACGATGCGAAGTTTGCTTTGGAGAAGTGATGGAGAAATATAGGGAAGGCAGAAGGAGTTACATGTGTGTTTGTGGATTTTAGAGAAAGCTTATGATGAGGGTGCCGAAGAGAGGATTTTGGCATTGGTATGAGGAAATACGGCGAGTGGTGGAGAAGTAGTTTGAGGATTGTGCAGGATTATGTATGAGGACAGGTGACATTGCTGGTGAGGTGTGCGGTAGGAACTGACGGACCGGTTTAAAGGCTAAAATGGGATTGGCAACAAGGCATCGACTTCTGAGCCCTCATGTTTTGCAATGGTGATGGACAGGTTGTCACGGACGAAATCTAGACTGGAGTCTCCATGGACTTGAGTTCGCGGATGAACGATCATGATCTGTAGGGAGCAGGCTGAGGCGAGCCTTGAGAGGTGGAGGTACGCACTGGAGGGAAGCGGAATTGATATCAGTAGGGTAAGATGGCAGTATCATGTGCGTAATATGAGAGGAGGGTGGTGTGATGCGTGGGTTGGCAAGGAGTTGAGGTGGGGAAGGTGGATGGGTTATATACTTGGGATCGAACTGTCCAAAGTAACGGAGAGTGTGCGGAGAGAAGTGAAAAAGGGAGTGCAGGCAGATGGAGTGGGTGAGAAGAGTTTCAGGAGTGATTTGTGACCAGAAGGGTAGCTGCAAAGAGTTAGAGGGGAAAGTATCATAAGAACGGTGTGAGACCAGCTATGTTGTATGGTTTGGAGGCGGTGGCGCAAACAAAAAGAGCAAGAAAGCGAGCTGGAGGTGGCACGAGTTAAAGATCTGAGCGATTCTCGTTGGGAGTTGACGAGGATGGACAGGATAGTAAAAGGACTGAGATATTAGAGGACTTCGGCGCAGGTAGGTACGGTTTGGAGACAATAGTGAGAGAGGCCGAGATTGAGATGGTTTGGACATGTGCACAGGAGGGAAGCGGAGTATATCGGGAGAAGGATGCTGAAGCATGGAGCCCGCCAGGTCAGGAGGAGAAGAGGCAACGGCCAAAGAAGAGGTTCATCGCATGCGGTGAGGGGACATGCGGTGATTGGAGTGTCAATGGAAGATGGAGGATAGAGTGAAATGGAGACGGTTGATCCGCTGTGGCGACCTACGGAGCGACCGCAAAGAAGAAGAAGATACTAGTCCGAATGCCCGTTGACGTGCGTGGAGATACGTGCAAACAAGCGAAAAAAACACCTCAAACACCTGCGGTGCCAGAAACAACAACCACAAAACGGCCTTCCTTCGCTCGCGTTCTCAGCGACAACTCACACTTCACACACAGAATTAATTAAAATCCAGAATTAAAATCAAGTTTACCTCCCTGTCTTGCTTGCCATGACATAACGCTGCCATGTAACCGCCACGGCCCGTGAGCGTCATCGTCGCCGCCACGCACCGGCCTAGCCGCAGCCACAGTTCATGTCATTGGTTGGTAAATAAATGGCCGCAGCAACGTGTAGTTCAATGGTTGGTAAAAAATGGCCAGTACTTGGAAGCACTTGTCCGATTTAATATCAAACCCGTTGAAAAGGCACATCCTCAGGTCCCAGTGATGTGGATTTTTTGCTAACCCATCAGTATTGTGATCGTTGTCCTCCTGAAGGATTCAACTGGCCGATTGTGGAATGCCTTTTGACTTCACGGCAGAGTTACGTTTGTTCGATTTGGTTATAAAAACCTATACAAAACTCCCTATCTGACACTGATAATAAGCTGATGTCACACAAGTCCGTCCTTGTGAGAACAATTTAATTTTCTAAGATAACCATTGACCTTGTCACCCTCATACCAATGAAGTTAAGAATGCCCCATTGATTAAGATCATGATTAATTGATGAAGTTAAGATCCCCAAACTTAAGAATTGATTGTAAAATTATTTGGTCTATTTCCCATTTTATATCTTATTTTAGTTAACAGTACACCAACGCCGATCCAATTTACTTTACATTACATCAGACAGTTTTATTCTAACTTGTACTTGGTCAGTTCCCAAGGAGTACAAGCACTGAAGATGCCATACATCCTCACGTGCTTACACTCCCATGAATTTACATTTCAAAGCCATTTTTATTACTTCATGAGAGAGAGGTTGGGGGATGTTCACCCAGGACTGAAGACGTGTCCTTTAGACGAAAGCACCGTAACATTTTATCCTCGGTCACTCGCTCCAGAACAACAACATTTTCTTATCATTTTCGGGCAGAAGTTCTTTTGGCCAAAAGGACAGCCAATTCACTTGCAGGCATAAAAGAGTTACATTTCTGACGACTCCATTTGTTTACAATTTAAATACAATTAATATAGAATTTTTCCCCCCAGCACCAGCAAATATACTGGCAAGTTTCAATTAGATCGGACCAGTGTTGTCGAGAAACAGCGGTCACTCCACACAACACACATCACACACACACACACTGCCTGGAATTATATAAAAATAATTATATATATATAATTTATATATATTATATAATAGTATATATATATAGATATTAACTATATATAATATGATATGTAGTATTTCGTACGGCGGCCGGGTCGTCGGCTCCGCAACCGACCGCTCTGAACGGAGCCGCAGTTGGTCGGCCCGACGTCGCCCGGAATATAGGATCGCCGCCCGATAAGTCCGAGTCGACGTCCTTGTACAAAGAACGGAAATACGCCAATGGCAGATCACCGTGGGGTAGTGTCGATTGCCAATCGTCATATGGTACCTAAATACCCACGTGATCCACCTATCGCGACCGGGGTATCCACCCTTGACGGAATCCATAACAGGAACAAACCGCTGACTGCGAAGCTGGCCCCCGTGCCGCGATCGATGCGCTTAATCGCTCGAGAACCATCGGTCCAATGTCCCCCTTTTACGGCAAACCAACGGATTCTCAACTCACACCAACACAAAATGCTCAGTCATGAAAGAATCGACGCGACGAGCTGAAAACATTTAACAATTGGGGTATTTATTAGTATAATGGGGAAGCTAGGGAAGCACGTAAGATGCAGAACTATTACCGACTATACGAAATTGCAATGCACAGATTTACAGCACACAAAGACTTTCACATTTCCTAACTTATTAGACGGGCCCAGCGGACACAACGTACGCACACAACACACACCGCAAGTAATGGTGGTGAGGCCTTTAATAACGGGCTCCGCTGAGGACAGGTGAGCTGAAACCAGAAACCTATCTCAAACCTCTCCACCTCGTGTGGGTCTTCAAGTGTGTTCGGACCCGCGGCCTTCAGCGAGAGCGAGCTGGACCCAAATCGGCTCGTGGGAACCGCGATCCTTTCCGTACTCGCACGCGAATCCCCCGCGCGTTCTCACACGTGCTGGTGAACGAGATCGGCCGATCCTTCCCGTCTGCGTCGCTTCCGAGAACCACCTCCAAGATGAGGTCGATGAGGTCGCACAAGCTCGGGAACCAACGGAGAACAAAGAGCTCCACGAACCAAGAAGAAAAGAAAGCCACCATTCGCAGCTCGAGCCGAGCAACCGCTCACGTTTCTTCCAAACAAACAGCTCTCCAGAAAGCCTACCGAGCCAAGAGGACCCGAAGCTCTGCTGAACAACTCCCCTCCACTCCAACTCCGAACCACGAACCAATCGAGGATCTCTTCCTTATCCCTTAGCAGCTCGAGCCCAAGCTCTCCTGAACTACCCCCGAACCGAACCCGAACAACAGAAAACAGGATCTCCTCTTACTTCTCTGCCCCCCTCGCCCACGGCACCTGCGTGACTCATGCCCTCGTGATCCATCCACGCGCTCAACTCACGGGTGGGAGGAAGTGTGTGACGGTCATGAATCACGGGACGGAAGGGCTCGTTCTTCCTCTTCGCAGAAGAGGGGGAAGGGACGTCTTCCATTGTTCGTTCCCTAACTATAAATCGTCCGCAGCGGCATCGAATCGATTTTCCTAAACATTATAACATGAAGGTGAGCTATCTAGGGAAACAAGCACTTAATCGACAGTACTGATTAAGGAACCTGTATTTGTGTGCAATCCGAATCCAAATTCGTAACACTAGACCCCCTCGCTTTTTACAGACTCGTCCGCGAGTCGTCAAAATTTCTTGGATCAGCATGTGTAAGTTTCCCTAGTACGTTTCTAAGCCCTCGAATCCTGAGTGTGAGACATTTCTTTTACGTGTCCCAAAAATGAAATAACCTAATGCGCTCGTAGACTAACTAAACAAACTCTCAGACTCATTCGTCACAACTTAACTGAATGCCGGCGCAATTTCCATTTGACATCCATTACTTACGCATCGGCCAGACTTTGTGATCATGTGAAAGGGGAGATTTAAAAGTCATCTTTCAAGTTCATTGATGCAGGGGAATGGATTGGAATGGTCCGCAAACACAAATGAGCATGATGGATGCCACGGGCTTTGCCTGCAGGCAGTCCTTGCAAAACTGGATGTCCTGGCGCACATGGTGATGATGGAACAAGGCAAATGCAAACAAAGGGCTAGCAAGGCATGGGTCATGGCAGAAGGCGGCAAACGAGGCATGGCAAGCAAGTCCATGCAGAACAGGTGGCTGCAGCACAACAGCCATGCAGGTGAATGCGGCCGCCTCTGTGTGGTCCATCAGGGTTCTGGAGGGAGTGCTGGTGGTCCAGGCCACTCGACCGGCAGGCTCGACCATCCTTACTGTCTCCCCCACTCTATCGCCTTTGCCCTGTCTCTGTCCATACCCCACTCCTTTAATTTGCCACAAAACACACAAAATTTCGCCCCTCTTTATTTTATTTCTCTTTTAAATTGGCTCCTACCCTCTTTATCATGCACTTGTCCCGGCTAAGCCTATCATGTCCACCAGCTACCCTACTCCCAAACCCCTACGGTCCCTGTCTCTGGAGGGAATAGGGAGAACTAGCGTTCCTGTCTTCGAGGCCCCAACAAAGCTCAGAATGGCCTCCTGCAGAGTTCAGCGATCTAGCCAAGGAGAGTCCAGCGGCCTACACGAGACGAAGGGATGGATGGTGCCGAAGGGGTACATCTCCTATCTACCCTAAACATTCAATTTAACCTGAAGACTACCTGCCTGGGGCTTTCCAAAAAACCTCACACTTTAAAGACTCCTCGTGCTAAAAAACCATGATTCCCCGTCGCCTGTGTTGGTGTCTCTCATTATAAATTGTGGCCTTGCCCTCAAATTTTCATTCGTGCCCTTGCAGAACAGATTTCCGTGGCGGCAGCGTGCCTCAATCTGGCAGGAACTCCCTACTCTGCCGAACTCTAACCATGGCACCCCAGGCCGCATGCGGCCCCGAGCCTAGCTGCTTCCCTACAACGCGGGGGGTTGCCATCTTCTGGCGTTGCCCCTCCGATGCCACGTGGCGTGTTGATGCCCCGGGCCCTTTCCGAGGGTCGCCCGTGGCCCACCTAACTGCCCCCCTTGGCATCGTGGCCTACGGTCCCGTTTCCCGACGGTAGCCCGTGCTCCACCTACACTATCCGGCCCCTCTTGGCCTTGGCCTACTCTGGCCGACTATCGGGTGCCGGCGGTGCCCAGGTCAAACAAAACTCCCTTCACAGCCACGCTCCAGCCGGTCCATGAACCTTGCACCCCCAAACGGTTTCGTGCTTCTCTCGCACCTAACACAAAACGACCACTCCTTTTAGTAAAATTTAATACCATATCCTACATTACTTCTGACCCCGGTCCCTTGGGTTGGGAATCACTCTCCCCGCAATCAGTCATTGCCTCCATACATACCAACATACGCTCCACTCACACACTTGGGCCCGCTGTCCCACACTCACCTCATTGTATCAGCTTTTCATTTCACAACTCACACCAACACTCCACATTGCCATTCTTCCTAATTAAATCCCCTGACTAACTCATGCTCCCTGGTCATCCCTTAAAACTCATGCACGTTCCATTGTACTCAATACGTAGGCTAAGCCTACGTCATCCACTACACATTTCAGTCTGTCCATGTTTCCAAACAATCCGCAAAAACATCCATTGTTCCTAAATCTAAACTGAAATCCCTCTAAAACTGATCCAATTCCACGGGCCCTCCATGAGTGAACAACAAACCAATGTTCCCCATGAAGCCGTTTTAACTATTCGCTAACCCTCCTCGCTAACTCGTACTTCCTGTGCTCCCTAGCAGGGGGTCTTCCACCCCCTGCCTGGGGCTCGTGAGGTACTCACAGCAAGGCTCTGAGAGCCTTGCGCCTCTGCGAGCGGAGCTCCAGCCCGGCTCTCCGGCAAGACTACCATGGAGGGTGTAAGGTCGCCCTTGTAGGGTCTCAGGCGGACCGCGTGGAACGACCGGGGGAGGGCTTCGTGTCCATTTTAATTTTCAAGGACCAGGTCAACTGATTCGTCACCGTCACCGTTGGATCGGACCCCCGGGCCCTGCCAGGGCGAGGGTTGATTCGGCATCTGCCTTCCTCCTCGGGGTTGAAAAGAACCCAATCTTCCGCCCCGGAGAGTACTCACTCACCCTTGGCTCCGGTGGTCGTACTGTCGCTTCATCTTTATACCGCGCCTTGTTTGGAGCTGGCGGCGAGCGGAAAGGCATGGACCTTTTCCATGGCTTTCCTCCAACTGACAGGCAATAGCCTCCCTGGGTCGTCGGGACGCTCAGGCGTTGTTCGCACAGCAAATTGACGGGGCTCGCAGCTCCCGTCCGTACATGAGCAGGCGCCGGACTACAGGCAGTGCCCATGCGGAACGCGCGATAAGCCATCAGAGATCGGGAGATGTTCGTCCCAGTCCTTCCTGATTGATTCGCGGTGAAGAGGGCCAATTTGTTGGATAAGGTTCTATTGAACTCTCCAACCATATCGCGTCAGACTGGTGGCTCTCATGGGCGTTGTTCGGCGTTTTGCGAATTGCCTAGGAAGCCTACAGCCCTCTTTTTAAGGTCAATTCGCTTCGAAATTTCGCCCTGGTCAGTGTGCAGCTCCTCCGGAATTCCAGTGTGACACCACAAAACCTTTTACGAAGGCCTGTCCACAACCCCGGCTTTCTGTTGGGAAGGGCATAGGCTCCGGCCATTGTTGGGAAATAGTCCATGATACGAGGATGTACTTATTAACCTCGCGAGTGGAGGGCAAGTGGTCCAAAATGTCCATGGCACTCGCTCAAGGGGCCCAACCTGATGTAGTTGGATGTGGCCCTCATCCTCCAGTGCGTCCTTTTTGGCAGTACAGTGTCGCATGCTCGACACCCGAGTCCTGTACATCGCTGAACCCCATGTTGACCCCATTAGAACCGCCCGCGGACCCGAGATATTGTTTTGGTCCTGCCCAAATGGCCGCCGGATGCGGGTCCGATGACCTGTTTCAACAATTTGGGTTTTAACTTGGTCTGGGAATCCACAGCCAGAGTTCTTCCGAGGTCTCCACCCACTTGCGAACAAGATGTTGTCCCTTTATTTCCAGTCTTCTGGCCCAGTTGCCTTGTTCGCGCTCGAAGCGGGTATCTCCCCCCATGGGCGCTTTTTTCCTGACACTTGTACACGGCCCTATCACGGGATCTCCCGCTGGGCGTGCTCCACGCCAACCGCCATTCTCGTTGCGGTTAGTGCAAATGGGCTACCCCGGGCCGCACGAGGCTAGGAGTTTGGAGGTGTCCGCCATTGGTCCTTCCTCATGCCTCGTTGAATTTTACAGTTTTTCTCCCAGACAAGGCGCGTCGGGAGGAGCGCATCGGCTTCCCATGAGCCTTACTGGCTGATGGGCCACATTGAATTGTCTGCTGGCACATTTTTTCCCCAATTGTTTGGCCTGGCCGGTTCTAGAACCGCAGAAGGCATTGCAAGGAGATGGTCAGTGTTCGAACCAAAAATTCCTCGCTGTACAAGTCGGGGTGGAAGTGGCTCACTGCAAGACAGCATGCCATAGTCCTTGCGAGGACGCAATAATTTCGCCTCGCGCGACTCATGCCGACTGTAATACGCGATCTAGCTCTTTCCACGCCCCCGCTGTGTCTGAGACAAGACTGCGCCCTCCTAATTTCTGGCTTGCATCCGTATCAGGGTATCACATTCCGTCATCGGTGGGTATGCTAGAGATGGTTGCGGATGTCAAACACCCTTCAATTTGAGGAAGCCTGTGGCTTCCCTGTCATTAAATCTCAACCCTTCTCCCGTTGCCGGTGGAGGGGCCTGCTATCTCCGCAAAGTTTGCCACAAACGCCGGTAGTAGGAGCGAAAGATCAAAACCCCGTACACTGTTTGACGTTAACGGGGTACGGGCCCCTCCTCCACTGCTGTAATTTTACTGGGTCGTTTCACCCATCGCGGCCTTATCACGTCGTCCGAGAGGCACTTCTTGCGACATAATACTTCTCGCGGCTCAACTTAACCTGCCCTGCAGGTCCAAACCTTGGTCCAATGGTTTATTGCCTGGGAAAACTGTTTTTGCATGTACCAGGACGTTGAGCCACTTCCACCCGTACTTGTACGGGAGGAAGTTTTTGGTTCGAACTGACCATTCCTCCTTGCAATGCCTCTTACGGTTCAAGGAACCGGAGGGCCAAATTGCAAGGTGGTTGGAAAAATTGCAGCAGTACAATTTCAATGTGGCCCATAGAGCCAGTAAGGCTCATGGGAATGCCGATGCGCTCTCTCGACGCCCTTGTCTGGGAG
>CM068963.1:95264585-95275320 GCA_035128595.1 Eptatretus atami | reverse complement strand
TCTCGCCCTTTGCCAGTCATCGTCCCAACATTCAGAGTTCCAACTCTCACCTGCACACTTCTACCCTACCTACCCCCTCTCCCACTGTCTCCGGACTCGCCTTCCCCGTCTCCTTCTCCTCCTTCGCCCTGCAGTAGTACAATTTCCACTGGTACCCTGCTGACCACCGGTACCGGTGGCGGTCGTTGGTAACCCGGGCCCGACCGATCGGTATGAATTGTTTTGTTGTCGGCCATAAGATTTGCCATAGTTTTACGCCGGATGCCCTTCCTGACGCAACCCTGGTCCGCTTTACGACACACAGGGATATGGTACACCTATTCTAACCGGGGCATACACCGGCCCAGTACACTGGTACTCGTTTCGCCGACCTCGGAAGGATGACACGCTGAGTCAACCCCCTGGTGTTATACTTCTTCTTCTTTCGGCTAGCTCCCGTAAGGGGTCGCCACAGCGATCAACCGTCTCCATTTCCTCTATCCCCACATCTTCCATTGACACTCCAACCACACCGCATGTCCGCCCTCACGTATCCATGAACCTCTATTTGGCCTTCCCTTCCCTCCTGCTGGCGGCTCCATGTTCAACATCCTTCTCCCGATATACTCCGCTTCCCTCCTGTGCACATGTCAAACCATCTCAATCTCGCCTCTCTCACTTTGTCTCCAAACGTCCTACCTCGCTGTCCCTCTAATATACTCATTCTTATCCTATCCATCCTCGTCACTCCCAACGAGAATCGCAGCATCTCTTTAACTCTGCCACCTCTCAGCTCCGCTTCTGCTTTTGTTAGTGCCAACCGCCTCCAAACCTCAAACAATAGCTGGGTCTCACTACCGTCATGTATACTTTCCCTTCACTCTTGCAGCTACCCTTTAGTCACAGATCACTCCTGCAACTCTTCTCAACACTCCATCCTGCCTGCCACTCTCTTTCACTTCTCTCCCACACTCTCCGTTACTTTGGACAGTTGATCCCGAGTATTAAACCCATCCAGCCATTCCCCACCTCCAACCCTCTGCATACCTCGTCAACATACCACACACCCCTACCCACTCAGATTTAGACACGAAGATGAGCGTCGTCCTTACCCACATGTGGAACTGACGTATCATTCCCATGTCCTCCGTGCTCTCCCTTACAGCCTCGTCAGCTGGCTAACCCGCTACCTCTGTGCCACTAGGCATCATGGCCATGCTCCTACTCTCCCGTGGAAACAGTCAGTTGTGTCATCGAACATCATAGTCCATGCGAGAACTCTTCATTCTCGGATCGCTCCGAACCGCTCAACACTGTGCCATACCAATGAAGAACAGGACAAGGGCTCAGCAGGTCGGATCCTTGGTGCAAATCCCACTTTTACCTTAAAACCGGTTCCGTCATTCCAGACTGCAACACTCTCACGCTGGTCCACTGTCCTCCCTACATACCTCCCACGATCCTCCACATACTTCCTCCACCACGTTACAACCCGACTTCCTCTACATACAAGATGCCAACAGACTCCTCTTCTTTGCCGAGCTGCCTACTCATAAGCTTTCTCCAAATCGCACAAACCAACAATGCTAACTCCTTCTGGCACTCCTATTACTCTCCCATCAACTCTCAAAGCAACATTGCATCAGTGGGTGCGTCTTTCCTGGCATAATGACATATTGCTGCCTGCAGCAGATCGTCACTGCTCCTTCCTCAAGCCTAGCTGTCCACTACTCTTTTCCCATCACCTTCATGGTGTGGGCGTGTGAACCATCTTGTGAGCTTTCCCTGCTGATCATTTACCACATGCTTGCGAGCGATCACCACTTATTCTTGACAAGATACGACCAGAGCCAGTACGAACTTAATCTCCACTCCTCCGTTTCCTACTCACTTCCAAAGACGTATAATAAACGATCTCGTCAGTTAACATAGAACTCCGCGCGTGAAGCGTGACACACATCTCTCTAAAGTTCGACTTCCATGCCTGTGTTCCACTGGTTGATGGAAACAGCGTGTGTGTGCGGTTAGACCACAGTGATAGGCAACGCTCCTTTGCCACTTGGTGTCATCCGTGTGTGCATAGCATCCAGTCCACGTTCATCCTTTCTGATCCATGTGCGCCTCGCTGCGTATTTCCACTATCTCCTATCCCTTCCAATCTCTCTGACTATCGACCGCTATCGATGTGTCTACCGTCTAAGCTAAACTAAGCGTAGGTGCCATGTGCACTTTGCGTCAACACACTCTCGCTCTCGTCTTCTCCACATTCCCTTTGAGCGTCACATTATCTACACTGCCGAACCGTCTAGGCAATGACAACTTCCAGCAGTGCGGCGTGCCGGCTGTGTGTACTTGACACCAACCACTGTATAGAGATGTGCTGGTTTCCCTTGCGTGCGGCAGTTTGTATTCAACTTCTGCATTACAGCCCATTGATGTCCTTGAAACAGCGGGTGGGGGTGCCCTCACTAATCCAGTGGCCTTTGCCACCTGCTTTTTGCCTATTCCATGCCCACCCACTCCTTTACTCCTGCCCCTACTTTCTTCTCTCTCATAGACACAGAATCCACTTCCTATATTCGCCAAACCCACCTTTCCTTCCTTATAACTTTACACAACTGTAACTTCTCGTTTCCGACCAACCAAGCCGTTCCTGTATTCTTCCTTCCTAAACTAGTCCAAGATGTGCACACCAAGTAGTACCTTAACGCTAAGCTACTCCCTGCCACCACTTTTTGGCTAAGTAGTGCACAATCATCCCACCCATCTTTGCCACCATCACAGCCTGTCTCACTCTCCCTAAATTTCACGCACAGTCTTCCTACCTTCAGCGTTCACCATCTGGTCTTGGTCAGCCCTCACTCTCTTCCTCAACTCACCGGTCTAAGATGCATCTCATCGACACCCAATCGATGCGCTGATCGAGCTACATCCGCTATCCTGCGCACCACGCTACAAGTCACTATAGTCTTTCGTTTGCATCTCTGCTTAAGGAGTGTATCCAGCTGTGTAGCACTTTCCTCCACTCTTGTGATAGCCCCTGATGTTACCTCCTTCTTCTTGAAATACCGTATTACCACTGCCATTATCCATTCTCTTTGCAACCTCTACCCATGCCATTTGCTCCTTTCCGCATTTCTCGTTGTGAGACCGCCTACCACAGTCACTCCTCAGTCCTCTTTACCCTTCCCCACAGATGCCCATAAATCTGCTCTCAATCCCACTCTTTCATCCTTGGATACACTCTCACCACTCAGTTCTAGAGTCAGACGTGCCGAGAGAGGATTGTCGTTTATACTCCAGTGCTCACAGCTCAGGTATTGTGGGTCATATGCCAACTGCTGACATTATGCATGCCACCCTTCATATTGCCAACTTCGCACTCATCATCGGTCAGACACTCTCCTCACCTTTCAATTACCCTGTGACATAAAATCTTCCTCTCAGGATTCACCCGGACACATTTCTCCTCCCACCACACCCATGGTGGAGAACATGGTTTGAAACCACCTGCGCAATGCTCCTATCCTTGACTCCCATCACTTGTGGTCTTCGTTGCTAGCAGCACACGTGTATTCCACCTTTCTTCTCTCCATCATATCAGCCAACTCTCGCCCCTTTGCATTCATCTTCCCAACATTCAGAGCTTCCAACTCTCACCTGCATATCTTCTACCCTACCCCCTACCCTCTCCATTCTCCGGACTCTCCTCCCTTGCTCTGTCCTCCTGCGCTGTTCTGCCTCTCGTCTGTGGCGGTGCGGTGGTGAGGTGAGTACATGAGTTTGCCACGTGGGTGACCCTGACTGACCAGCCTGTTACCAGGCGGGTAGCGGGTGGCCGCCCTCGTGGTTTGGTCTCAGAGCGGAGCGTCTTGGTGTGTGTGGAGCGGCCGTCGGGAGCGATCGGAAACTATGAAGATTGACGTACAGTTTGTTTCGCGCATGAATGCTGTGCGATAGGCTTTTTATGGCTGGCTGCAGGTGACCCTTCCGGAGCAACTCGCGTCGCTGCTACGACACGACCAAGGCGATATCGGCACCCTATTCTAACCGGGGCATCACCGCGCCAGTACAACTTGGTCTCAATTTCGCCGACCTTGGAAGGACTGGCAGGCTGAGTTAACCCCTGGTCGTTTTCGACTTGGTTTATATATATAATATATACATACATATATTATCCAGCTTACCCAACGGGCTTCGAACTCAGGACCTTTTGGGTCCAAGCCACTGCCCAAACCACTGCCGCCAACACCAGGCTTAGGGACATGCCCAATTTAGAATTATATATATATCATACATCGGGGGGGGGATAAGCACACAGCCCCATGCCGGGCAGCTATAGGTAAAGCTAACAGGGTTTTAGGTTGTACTTATAGGGGGATAAATATATATTTTAAAAGGAGCTGTCTGTCTGTTTTTCTGTTTGCCATGCTATAACTTAATAAAGGATTAACAGATGTCAATGAAACTAATGACAGTGGATTCAGGGAGTTCCCAGGAAGGTTTGTTATGCAGAAAAATAATTAAAATAAAATAAAAAGGATGGTTTGTGTATGGGTACATGGGCACATGTGGCAAAACTGCAAACACCAACTTGCGACGCTGGTTACCCCTGCCTGGATCTCCCAGGAATCCTGGTTTGTTCTTTCCCCAGAGATTAGCCATTGCAGCAAAGATTGGTATTCCCGTCAGCGAAGTGACAGGTCTTATATGCTCATTATAAATCAAGAGGTTGTGTAAACACCACAGGAATTTAGTGAGGCTTCATCTAAGGAAGGACAAAGCTGCCACTGAGAGGGGTCAACGTTGTGACTAAATTTATTCTGGGGTGAGCTCGACTAACTATGAGGAGCAACTGAACAAGACAGAACTTTATACATTATAAAAAGGGTGATTACAATAGGATCTGAAAGATGTTTAAAATGATAAAGGGTACAGATAAAACTAGAACAGAGCACATACCTCCACCAGGCTGAAGAGTTTACGTCTTGTAACCCACTGATAGGCCGGATCTGGATCCAGACCTGAACCAAAATCTAATTTGCTTGTTCTTGTCACCAAACCAACTCATCCACCGAGTTTTGTCATAACTCGTACAAAACTTTTTGAAATATCATGCGATGAATCGTTTTTGGCCCCATCTCTCAATGGTGAAGCATCATTTTAAATTTTCGCGTCCGGATCTGGATTTTCAGCAAAGTTGAATCGATTCTTCCTCGTCACACACCCAACCTGTCCACCAAATTTCATCGAAATCCGTCCGCAACCTTTTGAGATATCCTGCTCACAGACAAGCAGACAGGGGTCCACCATCGGTCGTGGAGTTATTAAATGCAGGTCGTTTTTTGCAGTTAATAAATGCAGGTGACAGGACCAAGGGCCACAATCTTAGAGTGAACAAGGACAAATGTGTCCAAGAGCCGCGTCATTCCACCAGTCAATCTCCTTGCTATGCTAGCTTCCAGGGCATCAGGTGGCCCCAGGGCATCAGGTGCCCTCAGGGCATCAAGTGCCCCCAGGGCATCGGGTGCCACCAGGGCATCGGGTGCCTCCAGGGCATCAAGTGCCTCCAGGGCATCAGGTGCCCTCAGGGCGTCCGGTGCCTCCAGGGCATCAAGTGCCTCCAGGGCATCAGGTGCCTTCAGGGCATCCGGTGCCTCCAGGGCATCAAGTTCCCCAGGGCATCAGGTGCCTTTAGGGCGTCAGGTGCGTTTAGGGCATCAGATGCCTCAGGGCATCAGGTACCTCCATGTAGCCTCCCTGCCTGCTTCACGTCCCCTTTCTCACCCCCAGAAAGGTTTTGTTTTCACCAGAAGAAGAAGAAGAAGAAGAAGAAGAACGCGGAGCTCTCTTAAGGCCCTGTCAACCTTGACTATTAGCCAGCGTATGCCTGACGTATGCAAAATTTGGCTAAACGCTGGCACACGTCGAATACGTTATGGTAAGTTTGTACACGTTAAGCAGGCTGGCATACGACGTAGTACGCTGGCACTACGTCTTTGTACGCTGGCATACGTCGTAGTACGCCGAGGTGTTAGACAAATTTCCATGCTTGAAATTTTCGAGCGTATGCCAGCGTATGACTCACACGTTCCGCATAATGCTGGCCATAAGTTGTAGGCACGTTACGCGATCGTTGACACACGTCGACACACGTACTTGTAAGTTACTTCATAAGTCGAAACACGTCGAGGTAATGTTTAGCTTACCCGAAACTTATTTCTAACCTATGAGTAACGTGTGTAGGCACGTTACGCGATCGTTGACACACGTCGACACACGTTACTCATAAGTCGAAACACGTCAATGTAATGGTTAGCGTCAGTGTTCCAGACTCCTGGTTTGTTTGTTTTTTTTTGTTTTTTTTTCTTCGGTATGACGGTGATGTTAACACTTTGATTTCTAGTGCGGTTATAATATAATATAATTAATAGGCTGCTGCTCAACGATTTAAATCATAACCGCACTAGAAATCGAAGTGTCAACATCACCGTCATACCGAAGAAAAAAAAAAACAGGGAGTCTGGAACACTAACGCTAACCATTACATTGACGTGTTTCGACTTATGAGTAACGTACAAGTAACGTATGTCGATGTGTGTCAACGATCGTGTAGCGTGGCCTACATTATCCAGCGTATGCGGAATGTGTGTCATACATCGAGTACGTTGAGAAATTTCAACATGCTGAAAATTTCTTCTGACGTATGACGACGTATGCAGCGTACTACGAGTATGCCAGCGTGCTATTAACGTATACAAAACTTACCCATAACGTATTCGACGTGTGCCACCAGCTTGGTTCGGCAAATTTTTCATACGTCGGCATACGCTGGCTAAAACGTCAAGGTGTGACAGCGGCTTCACACTTCGATGTCTAGTGCGGTTATGATTTGAATCGTCGAGCCGCAGCCTATGAATAGCCTATGCCACGTGATCGTCGGCGATACGCTGCCGGCGCCATGCATAAGTTAGACTATCGTTGGGCATAGGTTGTGAACGCGCGACAACATGCTCAGCATTCGTTGGTATAAGTTATCTAATGTTGATTAAAACGTTCTGTGTACGTTACTATAATTTGCATACGTCCGACACGTTATTATACGCCCAAGACTTTAAAGGAAAAGACATCAATAGTTCAGCGTACGCCAGCGTTTTACATACATTTTGAGACCTTGCCATACGCTGGCTGAAACGTCAAGGTGTGACAGGGCCTTTAGAGCCAGCGTTCGCTACGCAACGCGGCTAAAAAAGATGAGAGTTAGGCCAGTATCAAGGCAGGGGCCTATTACCGAGAGAGAAGTTAATGTATGAAATAGTCTCCCTGGAAAGGTAGTAGGTACTTAGCATTGGGGATAGAGGGGGAGGGGGTATGGGTACATGGATATCAACAGGGCTGGTAAGTACTGCAGAGGCAGTCCATTTTATAATCTTGTTTATTTATATTTATCTTAGGCTCATGGTGGAGCTTGTACATAAATCCCATGCAGGACATAGACATTGGTTTACTTGAAGGTGAATTCCATTAACGTCAGTACTGTATACACAATGGACAAAAAAAACATATAGGATATGGGATTCAAACTTAGGTTCCTTGTGTCATGAGCAATCAATTTGTATGGGAACGTGAAATGGGTCTTGTCCCTAATTGTCTAAAAACAGGTGACATTACATAAGTTTCGGCCAACAAAAGTTCTTTAAACTTGTACAGGAATTATCTGTAACATTTGTTTTGAACAGTGCATTGACTGGTTTCTCACCACCTGTGCATTTCGTCTGACAGGTCCGTATTACTTAATGGGAAGAAACTGGAGATGATTAGTGAAACAGAGCTGCCACCATTGCTACCTCGGAAGCTTCCACAAGGTTCTCTTCTCACCCTTCCTGCTCAATCGTTCGGCTTCTACGTGCTCCGTGATGCACACGTGCCAGCATGCTTACACCAGACTCCAGTACAAGGCTGAAATGTCTGGGCATCTTTAAAATCCACCAACTAATGCCGGCAGATGGGATGCCAAGTTTAACGTCCAACCGAGGGATGGCACACACACTGAATTACCCTGCCTGTGAAACACCAGGAAGAGTTTTTGGCTGGGTCGGGATTCACACCTATTTGGCCATCCTGCCAGCCCTTAAGATTCACACTGCAATTATGCATATGGAGGAATGCAAATCAAATTTATGAATGTGCTAATTTTTTTTTTCCCCTAAAAGGAAAATTCCATTTACCTGTCTGCTTGCGAGGGCAAACATTGGAACTCAGCAACTTGTTCCGGAGCAGTAAATTCCATTCGCTGTCGGCCTGCAACAGTTTCTCAAACAAAAAGGCGAAATTGGACCAAATTATTTTTTAATGGATATGATATTCAAATATGAAAGCAGTGTAACTTTGCACATGTACATAATTTTTCTTTCCATTTCAAGACTTTGAAACAGCTTTATTATATTGTTAATGGCCATAGCCTGTAAGAATTTGCTGATCTATGAAACCGAATATACTGTACACCCAACCCCCTCCAGCAAAATAAGCCAATGCTTTCTTCATTTCATTTGTACTATGCCAAAATAAAACGAAATAGTTCCAACAATTTTGTAGAATGGGTCCTTGATTTTCAAGCCAAAATACACAGACACTTAAACTTTTGCTCAACAAATGTCTTCATATTATTAAGTATTCGTACTTTATTTATATTAGAGCACTAGAAAAGGCACCCAGCGTTGCCAGGCAACGCCGGGGCCCTCCTCCTACCCCTTCCCCGCCATGATCCCACCCAACCCTACCCCTCCCACCCCTTCTTCACTCCTGAGGTGGCGGATTAAAATACCCTGAGGACAATCCCCAGGTCGAACTTGGTCTGTGTGCCAAATGTGGTGGTTGTCAGTCCAGCAGGCTTTACAAAAACCGCGAACGTACAAACAGACGACAAATTTTATTTATTACATGTGCCATTGTCAATTGGTACCACCTGAGATAGCAAGTTTTACTGGTACCACTTTAGGTAGCACCAGTAAAATTGGGAAAACAAACTTAGAATTGGGCAAAAAATACTGAAAAGCATCTACCAGGATTATTAGGTCACTGGCATAATAAGGGTATTACACAAAATATTTGATTCCATAGAGGATTACTCTAAGATAGAGTAGTGAAAGGTTGAACTCTAACCACAGGAATAACGAGAAGGGCATTCAGTAGAGCGCATCCCTCCGCCAAGCTTATTAGTTTACGTTTTGTATCCCACTGATAGGCCAGATCTGGATTTGGACCTGAACTAAAATTTAATCTGCTTGTTCTTGTCACCAAATCAACTCAACCACCAAGTTTCGTCCAAATCCATGCACAATTTATCGTTTTATCCCGATCACTCAATGGTGAAGAATCACCTCAAAAATTATCGGATCTGGATTCGGATATTCACCAAAATCTAATCATTTCATCCTCGTCACATACCCAAAGCTCTCCACCAACTTTCGCCCGAATCCATGCACAACTTTTTTGAGTTATTTTGTTCGTAAACAAGCAAACAGACAGACGGGGTGAAAACAACCTTCGTCCACCTTCGGTGGGCAGAGGTAATTAAAATATCTGAGGAACCCGCAAATTTGTGATCTGTTTCGGGAAAGGGGAGGGGTGAAAGTGTGGTATCCCTACCCTTGAACTACTGCTCTGCAAATGGTATCACATATGGTTAACATCTACAGACATGTGGAGTCTGACAGTACTCCATGTCAAGATGCCATGGGGAAAAAATGGCTGCCCATTCAAATGTGTACAAAATGATGCACTTAAAGACTACAAGAGAGTGAAGTCATCAATGATCTCTCCGACTCTCTGGAAAATCCTCTTTATCTCTTTGCTGATGACCCACCCCTCGCCGTACCATCTGTCATCCCTCAGACCGGCAAGCAGCAGCTTCTTCTCTCACTACAGATCTGGATAAATCACAAACTGGTCCAACACGTGGAACATTGTTTCAATCCGGACAAATCTCACACTCTCACTATGTTCTCTCGAAAGGACCGTTTGGAACCCCCACCCCACCCCACCAACATCCACTTTCTCAACAATCCCCTGGAAGAAGTTCTTTCTTTCAAGCTTCTGGGTCTCACTATTCATGAATCTTTCTAGAAAGCCACATTTCCAACCTCGCCTCTAAAGCTAGTCGCCGACAGGGAATCCTCCGTCGTGCAAAGTCCATCCTCGCGCCACCTGAGCTCCTGACCACATACAAGCTTTCGTCCGCAGCCTGATGGAATCTGCTCTCCCTCTTGGGATGGTGCTCCTGCCTCCACCTTTCTCTGCTTCACGCTGTCGGAAACCAAGGCATTTCGGATCATTGGCACTCTCCCATGATGAGGCTGAGTCTTTGGGCTTCTCACTCTCTCACCACAGGCATGTCGGTGGGCTTTCTGTCTTCTACTATCTCCTTTCCGATCTCAACCCCCGCCCCCCCCCCCCGTGCTCTGTCTGCGATTTGTCCCCACCATAATTTCCGCAGGGCGCTCAAGGTCCGACGACAACCCCTTCTGGTAAAACTACAAAAACACAAATCACTGCTCACCTTCACTCTTTCATTCCTCTTTTTCTGCCTTTGGAATATAAACTCCTCACTCTGTTCATCCATTCTCCCCTCCGGCCTCAAAACAGCTTTTCACCACCACCTCTTATCATCCCCCATCCAAATCCTCGATCTTTTCCACCCCTGTTACTCCACCCCAAACCCACCTCCTTCAAATTCCCTGCTTTCCTTCCTGAAAGT
>CM068963.1:95218735-95233248 GCA_035128595.1 Eptatretus atami | reverse complement strand
ATTGCTATCATAATGGCAAGAAAAAGACAATTAACAAAGGAAGACAGACAGACCATTATAACCCTTAAAGGTCCCCTGACATTCAAAACTTTCTGGTTATTTATATATTAACTTGACCTTCCTAGTGAAGAAATCACCCATGTTTTTTTTTTTTTAAATCAAAAATGGGATAATTAGAGCAATATTTCGATCATTTCTGGTGCCTTTCACAACTTGCTATGCCCCGCCCCTAAAAAAAGTTGACTTCAGCGAATCGCAGCGTTGACGTCACATACAGAAACTCGCACAGAGTGGATCGACTCGAGATCTCTAGAGTCTTGACCAGCGTTTCTCAACCTTTTTACCCTTGTGGAACCCTTGAAATAGTTTTCATGTCTCAGGGAACCCCTGCATAAAAATGATTATATACCATTATTAATATCTAGCTCTTTTATATTTTTATCGTAGTTCACGTGGTAAATATAATAATTTTTTTTCGGATACCTGGTTTAAGAAAAAATGACCCCCTTTTTGTCAAATTTATTGGCAATGAAAAAAAAAACATACTGCTCGTTTATGAGACCTCACACCGAGGTTTTAATTCACAAAAAAAATTGTTTTTTTTTTTTTGTTTGTTTGAAAACGTCATTTTTGAAAGTGTTTGTCAACCGAGTCTGTTTGACAATTAAAAACACACCTCATGTAACTTGATCAACAAAACTTAAACAAATAAAGCTGAAGCAATAAAGGTAAACAGAAGAACTAACTTGAGAGAGAGAGAGACTTCACGCTAGGAAGCACAGAGAAGATAGATGGACACCGTGCATGCGTCCCGTACTTGAGTCAGTCACTCAATGATACACGAATCCGCCGCGTACAGGACGTCCACTAACCAGTGAGGGCGGTTTCACACTGGCGCCATATAGACATCGGTAAATACATTCCCTATGGTTGTTATAATCGTAAATAATATAAGAGGTTGAAGCCTCTATTATAATAACCAAGGAGTTTCCAACAATATGCCGTACGTGAAAAGTAAAATTACGAATATTAAATCAAACAAAAACTACTCAAAAATACATTAGCCTATTATTTACTGTTTCTCGCGGAACCCCTAGCGACCTCTTGCGGAACCCTAGGGTTCGGGGGAACCCCGGTTGAGAAACACTGGTCTAGACTAGTCCGATAAATCCGTCGTCCATCCGACTAGGCCGATAAATCCGTCGTCCGTCCGACTAGGCCGATAAATCCGTCATCCGTCCGACTAGGCCGATAAATCTGACGTGCTGTAGCTTTCTTTTATTATTCTCTTTTCTTCATTGTTTTCTACTCTCTCTCTCTCTCTCTCTCTCTATTGAGTGCAGCCTGTGGCTGCTGGTTGCATCATTGGTTGGGACGCGGCTATGCCGCTGATGCAGTGTCCCCCTTACCAGTACACTGGTGCTCATTTTGCCGACCTCGGAAGGATGACAGGCTGAGTCAACCTCCTGGGTGTATTATAATTCAGTGGCCAACGAGGCTTGAACTCAGGACCCTAGGATCCCAAGCCGCCACCCTCACCACTAAGCCAACACCAGGCTTATTGTTTTCTACTGGTGCTACATGACAACAGTAGGAATAAAATAAATAAAAATGCAACAGAACGTCAGATTTATCGGACTACTCGAGACAATTGCTGTCACATAGGGTGTGTTCTGCACACAAGTTTTCATCGTATCCAGACAGCGAGATTGCTTCGTTTTATGCACGGAGAGATACAGCCGATGACATGGGCTGGCCTTGCTTGTGATTAATTCGCCGCGGAGAAGCATGTCCACTGCGCTGCGCTGCATTGGTCACGTCACCTCACTAAAATATTTCTGATATCGAGCAGTATGCAAGTCGAATTTACATTATTGAATGAATTACGAATAGAATTTAGTCTAACCAGTTGTTATGGCCAAGTCTTCCTCGATGTCCTCCCGATCATAATGAACGCCGGGAATTTCATCGCCATTTTCCTCTGCTTGTCCTGCTTCGGGCTCGAATGCTAAGGCCGTATTTATTTCCAGCTGCCTGAACTTCACCTCCCGCGACTACGTTATCCGACAATTCTCCATGTGATTCAGACAAATCCTTCATTCTCTCACACTCACTGCCGTTACCAGACAAATAAGTCCATGTCATCCATTATTCAAAACCAAATGTTCGATTTTTTTAAAGCAGAATGAACGAAGCATATTGAGTCGACCAATCAAATGTGGAAACACACAGAAAGCCAATAGAATCACGTAGACCACCAACCAAGAAATTACGTGCAGCTTTGTAATCTGTAGTTGACGTCATGTGGGTTACACGCCTTTAAGGAGAATTTTAGGGGCATTCCCCGAAGAGGTTTGTTTTTTAAAATTTTACATTATAGAATGAGTATTGTGAAAAAACATTGTCAGATCTGAAATCACGATGAAACAACTCCTATAGACATATATAAATGAAATTTCAGTACTTTTGCTGTGTACGGGCCTTTAAAGTGTAGGTCTTTCCTTCAGAGAAATTGCAAAGAAGCCAACATGTCAGTGAGTAAAGTTTCCTAACACATCAAAAGGCACTTGGGAAACTGGAGGAAAACTCTGAACAGAAGAGGTCTGCAGACCCAAAGCCACAACACAATCAGAAGACAAGTCCCTGAGAGTAAACAGCTTGCGTGATAGGTGGACCACAGGACAGCAGCTTCAAGCACAGCTTAACACTGGTCGAGGTAAGGAAGTCTCAGTTTCAAATGTGAAGAAAGACTTCGAGCTGCAGGTTTGACAGGTCGAGTGGCAGTAAGAAGCCATTGCTAAGATGGCAAAATAAGAAAAAGAGGCTTGCCTTGGCCATGAAGTACTGCCAGTGGACTAACTAAACTGGAAGAAGGTCTCATGGACCGATGAATCAAAATTTGAAATCTTCGGTTCATCACGAAGGGGTTTTGTACGCGTCGAGTAGGCGAAAGGATGGTTCCTCCAGTGTGTGACACCAACTGTCAAACATGGAGGAGGAAGCACGATGACTGGGGCTCTTTTGCTGGATTCAGAGTGGCGACTTGCACAGAGTGACTGGCACCCTGAACCAAAAGGGCTACCACAGCATTTTGCAGCGCCATGCAATACCCTCTGGTCTATGCCTAGTTGGTCAGGGGTCATCTACAGCAAGATAAGCGACCCAAACATAACCTCCAGGTATGACAGAACTACTTAGAAAGAAAGAACAAGACAGTAGGCTTCAAATCATGGAATGGCCAGCACAGTCTCCAGACTTAAACCCCACTCGAGCTGGTTTGCGATGAAATGGACAGACGGGTGAAAGCAAAGCAACCTACAAGTGCAACACATTTGTGGAACTTCTGCAACAGTGTTGGGAAGAACTTTCCGAACAATATTTGATTTCCATTGCAGAAAGAATGCCACGAGTATGTTCGCTGTTATATCTGCAAAAGGTGGCTACTTTGATGATTCAAACATTTGAATTAAATTTGTTCACAAAACGATTCATGATTTCTTTTTTATCTGCAATTGGTTTATTTGTTCTATGCTTTATTTTCAGAGTACATTGAAAATTAAACTGTCTAAATTTCAGTAAAGAACTGGAAAAAATGGGGGTGTTCTAAACTTCTGACCAGTAGAGTATCCCAAGCAAACTATTCTGCAAATATTAAGCAGGATATCTCAAAAGCTATGGACTGATTCAGCCAAAACATGCTGAACAGTTGGGCATGTGACAAGGACTAATTGATTCGATTTTGGTGCGACTGGGTCCAGATCAGGATATAAGAATTTTTCTTATATAAAAGAAAAGAATAAGAAAGTGTTCTTCACCATTTAGAGATAGGGCCAAAAATGATATATAGCATGAAAAATCAAACAGGTATGGATGGATTCAGCCGATAGTTGGTGGATGAGTTTGGTCAGGGTCAGGCAGGTCAGGTAATGGGAGCACGTGCCGGAGGTGGGTGCCGCTGCGTCACTTTCACCGGTACTTCCAGGGACCCCCGTCTAGCCATCCCCAGGTGGATGCCTGTCCATCCCCATCTCCTTGAAATGCTGACAACCTGCTGCAACCACGAGGAACGTGGTCGGCCCACTGGCCTCTCCACTCACGAGGCTCCCTCGCTGAGACAACATAGTGAGCCAGGACCAGTGTCAGGAAAACGAGCCACATGTCCATACAGCCGCAGACGAGGCTCACGACTATGCAGGTAACAAATTCATTGAGTCTCTCTCAGCAACCGCTCGTTGGACACAAAGTCCGACCAGCGATTGCAAAGATTCCTCTGAAGAGACCTGATACAAAGGAATTAAGTCTCCATCTCAAATCCCTGGTCAGAGTTCAAGTCTCACATCGTTGAGCAAGACTGGAGCACCAAGGACCTGAAGACTCAGACTTTCGTCTAACAAGCGCTGAAAATTGTGGGGGCCAGTACACACCTCTGTCAAACGCCAGTAACAATTGGAAATAAGTTAGAGATGGTATCACCACATTCAAACACTCACTCAGTACCAGAGTATAGTTCAGACATCAGATTGATCAGGTTGTTGGCACCCACAAATACCAAGAATCCTCCAGAGGGCATCCCGATTCACTAAATCGAATGCATTGCAGGGATCAACTAGCTGCAAGCAGCCCTGCCGAAACTCGTCTGCGTTCGTAAGACCTGAAGGGCAAGGATATGGTCAATCGTTGACCTCTTTGGTGTAAGCCTGACTGCTCTGGGCGCTGCGCTCAAGCAGATAGGGCGAACCCGATCAAGAATTATCCGAGCAAGCACCTTGTCCGGCACTGAGAGGAAGCGTCACCCTCGGTATTGTTGCAGTCCTGGCAATCACCCTTTCCTTTCTGTAGAAGGACAACAAGGCCCTCTTCCAGTCAGTTGGGATGATGCCTGTGTTTCAGGCAGAGCACAGAACTTCATGCAATGACATGAGTCCAGCATTTCCACCAGGCTGAGAAGTTCAGCATGGATGCCACAGATCCAGAGAGCTTCACTCATTTTCAAGCGATTCACCGCAGACTGTGTTTCCACAAACAAAGGTGATCACAGTTGATTTGGGGGTCAGCAATAGGGATAGTAACACCCGACATCCAACTCAACAAGGTGGTGGATCAGCCTGGTACAGCCGCTCAAAGTAACCGCCCAGCGGCCTTCACTTCGGATTCATCTGTCAAGACCACCACCTCAGCTATAACGCGCAGTACACCGAGGGAGGGACTTGGGAGAATGCAATGCGTGAATTCCCCTATAAGCATGATGAGAATCACTTGACCACAGGTGATGCTCTACCCCCTCACAGATTCCTCGCACATAGGCCTCCTTGTCCACCCTAGCGCACGTACAGTTTTACGCCTCAGCTCACTGAACACTCAGCTCTGTCATTAAGCCTGGCCCTATGACTCTGGTCAATGGTATCCAGTGTCCTTTGAGAGACAAAAATTCTTTCTTTGCCTGACGGTGAGTTTCAAATAAGACATCCACTGGCAAGATCGAAAATGGTGGTCTTGAAGGCACTCCACAACTCTTCAGGATTCCCCAAAGCACCCCAGACCCCAAATCCCCATTCAGCCTGTTCGAAAACTCATCAGCTATCCTCTCGTACATGAGCTTGCCAACATCCAGCCTAGCTGGGATGGTACCATTCACGGATTTAAGCTGCAGCTTCAGAGTTGCTACAAAAGCCTGTGGTTGGTATGAGGAACTGAGCACTCCGTCTTCCCTTGCAGTTCTGGATCATCCTCCAGTGACCATCAATGAGCACATGGTCAATCTCCTTTTACCACACCACCAGCGTTGGAATACTAAGTCCAGCGATGAGCCTGTGGGAGCTGAAAACCATGAACCAGCCACCCGAAGTTCATGACTCTTGCAAAGTGAATGAACTTAGTGCTATCTGGTTCACAGTTCCAGACCCATGAGGACCAACACATGTCTCATAACCAACCCTGTCAGTTCCAGTCGATACATGAAATCCCCAAGACTAGAAGAGTATCTCACCTGGGGCACTGACAACCACACTCGAGCATGGCAGAGAATCGTCCTTCATGTGAGATAATTTGCCTCATTCGGAACAAACACAGAGACCAGGGGAAACGACACCCAAGGAGTGACAAATCCTTGGTCTCATATACGCTCGATGACCGGGTGTTACCTCAATTATCATTGGATCAGCTTATTGGACAAGCGTCAGCAACTCCTTGGGCATGGTAACAATCAGAGCGACCAGACCAACAGTAGGTGTAAGCACCCACATGATCTCACCACTATCTGTTCTCCGAACATCAGAGAGTGCTGCAATACCGATGTTCAAACGCTTGAGCTCAGATAATAAAAGAGACAGGTAATCATCAAGGCACCCACCGATTGGACCGCCTCAGGTTAAACCCAAGGACCGCCGTCTGGTGGACGACACCTCAGCATCAACGCTGACAAACACTACCGCAATCCAACCCGGAACGGTTTCCCCGTGTTTTTTTCTCCTATCAAAGAGCGGGGGGTCCCGAATGTTTTTCCCCAATCCTGTCATCTGATGAGCTGCCCTTTGCAGGGCAGCTGCACAGGATGGTACTCCAATGGAGTGGGTTTTCAGCTTCTTTGCGTTTTTTATTTTTTTTTTTTGCGGAGTGAAAGGGTTATGGTGGTCGGAGTGCAATCCTGCAACAATCTCCTTTAAAAAGTACCCAACTACCGGACGATATCTGCAGACAGTTGGGCACTAGAAATGGATGGCTGTTGGCTCACAAGGAGCTCCCCACCCTTTGACAGGTTTTGTTTTCAGTCTTGCTGGTGTCCCTATCCATACACCTCTCCTCACCAGAAAACTTATGGGGAGACGGTTTAGTCGCCGACAGCCCGACCATGAACAGGTTAGTACAGATTTACATGGTACTGTAGCAAGCCACAGATCTATCGCTTTGACCTGACAGCGATGAGTTTGTTCGGTGACAAGAAACAAGCCAATTGGATTTTGGTTAAGGTATGGGTGCAGATCTAGCCCTCAGTGGCTACAAACACGCAAACTGTTCTGCTCAGCTTGGTGGAGGTATGTGCTCTACTGAGTGCCATTCAATTTTTCCAAGTAAAGGTATGCAAAATGAAAAAACATACAAAGAATATGAGAATGATACGATTTAGTAATCGTGTTTTTGAAATTTGCTTAATTCTTTCTTCAGTAAATTTATATTTAAATTGACATACACAAAAGCCAAATAGTATCTAAGTTTCCTACAATATTAATGCAAAATACATCGCTACTAGTATCCCTTTAGTGCCCACACCATGAAACAAAGTCCTCACACCATTCATTAAAAGTGGTGTGGGGACTTTTGTCTCACTCTGAATGTTGCAAAATGAACAAATGATTTTGGATTTTAGAAAAGGGAACCATCATGAACCTGAACCATAAATGGTGACAAGGTGGAAACTGTTAACACAAATTCAAAATTCTGGGCACTATTATTGATAAAAGCTAACTTTTGATGAAAAATATCATTGTTGTGTATAAGAAATCAATTGAAAGATCAGATCTTCTCAGGAAGTTGAATTCATTTGGTATTAACTCACGCGTGATGCTGATATTGACCAAAATTCAAGGCCTCCTGAAATATTTTTATACCCATCCCTGATCTGTGCCTTTCCACAACTTCATCCCGGAAGTGTTTTGAAAGCTCCTTGGTGCTAATGGTTGAGTGTTTGTCATTTAATTTGGTTTCTTGTGTTATCTAAATGTGGGATAAGTCAAAGACTGAGAAAAGTCATATACCTGAGCATTTAAAGTGGGTGGACTTCAATCTGTATGGAGTCTCCATATTTGTGAGTGTTGAAAAGGAAGACTATGCATGACAGATGAAAGTCATTTATTGAACGTTTTTTTTGAAAATATTGCCAAAGGGAGACGCTTTCCTTATGCTTCAAAAAGTCATTCCTAACACATGCAATTTGAGTGTTAACTTCTAATTCTAGCCATTTTTCTGTTTAATACATCTTCCATATTTTGTATTCTTATTCCCTTTTGATGCTTTATGTTTCTATATAACGTTTTGAATTTTGTGTCACTGAAGAGGGGTTTCCCTGGATATAGAGACAATAAAGAATTATTATTATTATTATTAAAAAAAACAATCACCATATAAAAACAATATACAGAGATTCACCAACAAGAATTAGTAACAGTTTAGGTTTAAATCATATTCAGCAACACGACTACGGACATTTGAATCACAACAATGCAGCACGCCGGTCATACCCTTTTGCTTGTTCTTGTATGGAGGAACTGGAATGGACAAGCCACAGAATCCATCAGGACTGCTTTGCCTGCTCTCTGGAAACAGGAAAATAAACATAACTACACGTTTCGGCCAACCGTTTACGAAATTGACAATGGTGTGCTTTTGTAGTTGTTCAAGTTACATCAAGTGGAATGTCACATAAAGGGGCTATTAGAGATTTTTTTTTTTCAATTGAGAAAAGGTTCAAATGAATGAAAGATAAATGATGAGCCACGCAAAAAGAAAAAGAAAGCACATGCAAGGAACACTGTAGCAAAAGCCTGTAGCAGGTAAAAAAAAATGACATGCTCGGTCTTCTTGAGAACATCTTGAGTTTTCTTGACAATGTGCTCGATCTTCTTCACTACTGAGGCAACAAGTGGACAATGCAGTATATTTGTGACAATGGACAAAATTCCCATAACATAATTGTCATTCATTTATAAAAGGTCCAAAAAAACCTCCATCAGTGCCGCAGCGTGTAAATAATTTGTCAAACAATGTCTGTTGCAGAGAGTAAAAATGACAAACACACTTGACTGAGGTGCTGACTCGCTCCACACTATTGCTGAGGCAGGAGAGCGAGAATAGAAAATCCTGCACAATTGTTTTCTCTTGATGCATTACCGCCACAGAGGAGCTAACTATACTGCTTGCTGTGTAGCTGTGGTGTAATGTATAGCCTGTCCTAATCAATCTCCATTTGATATTTATCCCCATGCTTATTGAAAAAAAACAGGAGATATTGTCATGGCTCTGTCCATCTGTCAGTCCATCACACTATCTCCTCAATGGTTGGGCAGAAATTCCACCAAACGGCACGAAGATGCAAGAGCAGTCTTTTTGCCTCGTTCCTCTGGGACAGGTTCAAAAGGTCAAATACCGAAAAATGCAATTATGGGCGCATTTTAACTCAACTTTTGATAGTAATCAACATTGGGAACGCATGGAATATGTTACATTTTTTTAGTAATTTGACCCTGGGTTCATGCCCAGGGGGCGGGACTTCTTGGAGTCACAGTGATCAAAATGGGAAATATATTTTTGAACTCAAAATTTGATATAGGGTCATTCCTTATGGAATGTTTTTGCCATCTTTCAACTTTGCTCGAGGTGGGTGGGAAGTGTGGGGATTTTCAATGGGGCGCCATCGACTTCGTTCTAATTTCGTTGTGAGCAAAAAGTTGAACTTGTCAGATGTAAACAACATGAAACTCTGTGCCAAATTTAGCGATTCTATCTGCCCTCGTTCAGTTATTTTACCTCAAACAGATTAACCACAGATGGGATCATCGCATCTTACGCGCCCGACCTACGACAACAGCAAACAATGCAAACCGTTTATAAAACGTACAAAGCAAAACATATGAAGGAAATTAACAAAGTAAAAATATTGCAAACAGTGTTTATTCAACGAGCGCGAATATCTTACCACGTCAAATCCTATAACAGCGTCTCTCATTGACAATCTGGCTCAGGGTGTACGGAGGAAAAATAAACAGCAGAAACCATTCCGAAACGGCCCATGTCTGTACAATACATTCAACAAACAAACAAATGATAACTTAGCCATTAAAGTTACAGCTTTATTACAGCATTTACAAACTACCGTAATATCGAAAAAATGTACACACTACGTCATTTTACAAACTGCAAATTTTCACAAATCATTGCTTTGAAATATATTATAAAATGCCGTTTTTCTCTCCATCACACAGGTGCACACAAAATCTGTAAGTTATACATATATATATGTATATATAATATATATATACATACACAGTATATATATACCAGTACAAGTTTAATATTTTTTATATTTCCATTTCAAATATAAAAATCTATCACCATTAACCTTATTGTACAGAGGGAAAAAACAAATTAAAGAACATTAGAGGCCATTTGATATATCAACTTAACTTTGGTTAACTGCAATTTGCAAGCATTCACAAGAACCCAACAGCAACTAATTATTTTTACATTTAATTAATTAATTATAATTTGTGTAAAGGGAGGGGTGCGGGATGAATGTGTGGGTTATGTACAAAACCAAGACGAGCACTGCACTCAAATTACACGTATCGAGATTAGGATTACTGGCAGCAAAAAAAAAAATATTACAACTCCATTAAAGTTTAACACTATTTGAAAATGGTGAGGTTTAATGAACGAAATAAGCACCTTAAAAATATAAATCTCTGCATTCATAAACACCACAATATCAGAATACGAGAAAATAGCTTTTTCATCTAACAGTTTTCTAGTCATTATATACATATATATATATTACATATATATATATATAATATATATATATGTATATATATATAATATGTACGATATATATATATATTCATATATATATACATATATATAATATATACATATATAATATACATATATATTACTTTTAATGCACTTTCTACATGCAAACTGCATAAAGATAACTCTTTTTAAGGCTGAACATGGTTTTTCCAAGGCCATCACACTTGCGGCAAATTTGTTTGGAAAGTTGGTGACAATTGACAAAACATGGAGAGAAAAAAGAAGAAGGGAATCAGGCAGCAACTTAATATAGTGAAAAGTATGTGGATTGACCAGGTGTCTGCAATTGTGAATGTTCATTCTAGTCATAAAAATATTGCTTTGGTGTGCCAAATGGCGTAACCTTCATGAAAAACTGATACTCAAATTTGCTATTTAGTGCAACCAAAAAGTCTTACTACGCAATATATTCAGATTGTTTCACTGCAAGAAACATCAAATTCAAGGCAACGGGTCAGCGAAGCGACAAAACATGCTTTTGCATTCTGTCACACTCAAAGGGAATTTATGGGAAAATCTGCAGAGAACTTTCAAAAAGGACAAGCTTGCTTTGCCGCTTCCTTCAAACCCGACAGAATTCTTTGGTGTATAAAGAAAATTGGAAGGATTGGAAAGGGAACGTGATAATGAATTACAATGGGTAAAAGGAGCAGCTTCGTAGCACAATGCACAAAATGGCAGCGAGGAACTCTATTATATCTTTACAAAATAAAGACTCTTCAACACAAGCAGTCGGGAGGGTTCAAGTTCATTGGCATTTGTATTCGCTCAAATGCTTTAGCGTCATTCTCCAAAGCGTTGGCAGGATCTAGCCTTGGTCAAGCATAGCACAGCAATCATGCAGCCGCGTGATAGCCTCATGCAGACGATGCACGTCTTGTACCCAACACTTGAATGCCACTGTCCCTCAAAAAGGGCTCTCGATTCCTGCCATTGAATGGCTATGATGCTCACATGGAGCTCTCACTGCATGAGCTGGGTGCGGACTTACGAGCGACGCAGTTCTGGTCATTGAGAAGGTGTTGTCGTCTCGTTGTGTACAGCGTGACAATATCTCGATTTGACGTGCCCGGCGAATTCTCTGGAGGCTCGCCGAGTTGGGGGAGCTGTCTACTTTTGAGGCCGCCATGGCATTCCAGTACGGCTGCCGTGTAATCTGCAATGAAAATGAAGCATGAGGCAACATCAGTAACTGTGTAAAAACAACCCATTACAGCAACTGCATCTCACATACAACACCATTGAAACACTCTTTCCATTGGTATTTTCCATTGCTGCAAACTTAACAAACATGAAAGTTAGCATGCAAAAGCACACTGAAAGGTAGTTACACCATACTTGTGGCCATTACCAAAACATGATCCTGAAACCAGCTATACAAAGCCCGTCTAACCTGACCACGTGAAGCATCGCATCATTTTGTTTTAAGTGGAAAGCTCAAATGGTTGCCGATTGAGCACAATCGGCTCTAACAACCCCAACGTAGGGATAAGAGTTGTGAATCCTTTCGAAAACTATTCATTAAAAAGAAAACAAGAGCTGACACTCCAGGTCCCCTGACTTTTGGGTGGTATGAGGAATAGATCTGTATAATATGAAAGCTAAATCTTGAACGGTTTGAAATATCGTGCACAAAGCCAAGTTTACTGAGATGGTTCCAATGGCAACAAAATTCAGCTAATCATAGCATGATCTAATCAGGTGAGATAATGTCATGAGGAATAGATATCTGCAATATGAAAGCTAAATGTTCAATAGTTTTCGAAATATGACATATACGCCAAAAGTATATGGGCGGATGATCGTCGGTCGGACAGAGTTCATTTTAATTCCCCCATCTCTGGAGGGGCGGGGACAAAAAAATTTTGTTCAAAAAGGGATGGGTTTTGTTATATGTCTCTTCAATGCTTCTCCTGGCTTGCAGTGCATGATAGTTTATTAAACACACACTTGTGAACATCTCTCTTCATATGACATAGATTATGTTTTCACTTCCCCACATGGAGCTGCTGCTATTGCCTATGCCACCGAAGTGATAAGCTTATGTTTTCACCCTTCTCTGTCGATTTGTGTCTGTCTGTGTACAGGATATCTCAAATTTGTGTACGGATCCAGATTAAATTTGTGGGCAGGTTGGATGTGTGACAAGGATGAACCGATTAGATTTTGGTGAATATCCGCATCTGGATACGACTACTAGAATTTTAAAGTGATTCTTCACCATTGAGAGATAGGGCCAAAAAAGATATGCAGCACGATCTCTCAAAAGTTATGTACGGATTCGACGAAAAACTCGGTGGACAACATTGGGTGTGTGACCGACAAATTGATTCGATTTTTGTGAAGACCGAATCTGTATCTGGATACGAGAATTTTTTTTAATTTTTAAAGTTATTCTTCACAAAGGGAGAGAAGGAGGAGATTGGGACCATACTCTGTGCAGAGCGTTGGTGCTGCTCAAGCAGTCTTCTTGGCTATTGGGCACAATCCAGACGGGTCACCACTCCGACACAGTATACCAGCATTCTGGCACTCATTTTGCCGACCTCAGAAGGATGACAGGAGGCCGCGTTAACCCCACCTGGTTATAATTCAACAGCTGAGCGGGATTTGAACTGAGGACTCAAGGATCCAAAGTCCACCACCCTAACCATTAAGCCAACGCTGGCATACAAAGGGAGAGATGGGGCCAAAAACTCCACAAGCATGACATTTCAAAATGTTGTGGACGTATTATGACAAAACTTGATGGGCGAGTTGGGTAGGTGACAACAAGCCGATTCGATTTTGGTAAAGTCTGGATGTAGTTTCGGCCTATCAGTGGGTACAAATGTAACTGTTCAACCCCGTTGAGGAATGTGCTTTCCTGAGTGTCGTTCTAAATACAAATTTTATTGAATTTTGTCTTTCCTAGAATAATCCCAACTTTGTTTCTCTACTTTTTGGAATTGTGAGCTACAACATTTTTTTATTTAATTGAAAAATCTTTGCTTGTATGGGGATGTGATTTTTCCGATATTTTTTTTTTTTTGCGAAAATCTGATTTTTTTTGAAAAAAAAAAATTTTCATCCGATTTTTTTCACACGTTAAATTCCCATCTCCAATCTTAAATCATATTAGTGGAGCAACTAGCTAATATATGCATAACAATTGGTGCATTTTTGTGAGGAAAGAACCCAAATTTGGCACACTAGTAGCCTATTCATATTATGAACAATTTGGATATTGGGCCATCTCAAATTTTGATGGCAGTGGAAAATGGCTGCCACAGCAATCAGCGGCTGAATTTGAGATGGCCCAATATCCAAATCTGTTCATAATATGTTAGGACTAGTGTGCCAAATTTGGTGCTTTCCTCACAAAATGCACAATTGTTATGCTAAGTTGCCCCACTTATATTCATTTCCGTTAATAACTGCATTTTCGAATAACCCTGACATGTGAAGAACGCCTCCTTTCATGCACCAGAATGTCCACAAGAGCCAATCAAACGTCGCCTTACCAAAACTAGCAGATATCAAATGGTGATCGTCGAGAGGAAAGATGCTGCATGAATCGAGGAATTGATAAGGGAATTAGAATAAGTTTCGTTGGGAATGGATGAAGAAAGAAGTCGTTACTCTTGTGAACAAGAAGTCTGTAACGCACTTTACGGTGATTTATCAGAAATAGAACAAGCCCGGGAAATCGTTATACACGTGTTGCCGATAATACGATCGGACTATGGCGGCCGAGGTTCAAAGTATTCCACAGTCATTTGTCTTCCAAAAGCACATACGGCAATTTAGAATCACAGAAGACAAGCTATTCAATTGCTGGTCATTCGGTGCCCCTCTGAAGAAGGTGAAACCATACGGACTAAATCCTGCTTATGTGATCGTTTCGACCATCGAAAGAAAGGACCCCCCGACCAGCATTGCCAATAGGCATC
>CM068963.1:95192114-95218527 GCA_035128595.1 Eptatretus atami | reverse complement strand
GATGAAAAACTCCTATAGGACATATATAAATGAAATTTCAGTACTTTTGCGTGTCAGGGGACCTTTAAAAGTGTAGGTCTTTCCTTCAGAGAAATTGCAAAGAAGCCAACATGTCAGTGAGTAAAGTTTCCTACACCATCAAAAGGCACTTGGAAACTGGAGGAAAACTCTGACAGAAGAGGTCTGGCAGACCCAAAGCCACAACACAATCAGAAGACAAGTCCTGAGAGTAAACAGCTTGCGTGATAGGTGGCTCACAGGACAGCAGCTTCAAGCACAGCTTAACACTGGTCGAGGTAAGGAAGTCTCAGTTTCAAATGTGAAGAGAAGACTTCGAGCTGCAGGTTTGACAGGTCGAGTGGCAGTAAGAAAGCCATTGCTAAGATGGCAAAATAAGAAAAAGAGGCTTGCCTTGGCCATGAAGTACTGCCAGTGGACTACTAAACTGGAAGAAGGTCTCATGGACCGATGAATCAAAATTTGAAATCTTCGGTTCATCACGAAGGGGTTTTGTACGCCGTCGAGTAGGCGAAAGGATGGTTCCTCAGTGTGTGACACCAACTGTCAAACATGGAGGAGGAAGCACGATGACTGGGGCTCTTTTGCTGGATCAGAGTGGCGACTTGCACAGAGTGACTGGCACCCTGAACCAAAAGGGCTACCACAGCATTTTGCAGCGCCATGCAATACCCTCTGGTCTATGCCTAGTTGGTCAGGGGTTCATCCTACAGCAAGATAACGACCCAAACATACCTCCAGGTATGACAGAACTACTTAGAAAGAAAGAACAAGACAGTAGGCTTCAAATCATGGAATGGCCAGCACAGTCTCCAGACTTAACCCCATCGAGCTGGTTTGCGATGAAATGGACAGACGGGTGAAAGCAAAGCAACCTACAAGTGCAACACATTTGTGGAACTTCTGCAACAGTGTTGGGAAGAACTTTCCGAACAATATTTGATTTCCATTGCAGAAAGAATGCCACGAGTATGTTCGGCTGTTATATCTGCAAAAGGTGGCTACTTTGATGATTCAAACATTTGAATTAAATTTTGTTCAACAAAACGATTCCATGATTTCTTTTTTATCTGCAATTGTTTATTTGTTCTATGCTTTATTTTCAAGAGTACATTGAAACATTAAACTGCTTAAATTTCAGTAAGAACTGGAAAAATGGGGGTGTTCTAAAACTTCTGACCAGTAGAGTATCCCAAGCAAACTATTCTGCAAAATATTAAGCAGGATATCTCAAAAAGCTATGGACTGATTCAGCCAAAACATGCTGAACAGGTTGGGCATGTGACAAGGACTAATTGATTCGATTTTGGTGCAGATCTGGGTCCAGATCAGGATATAAGAATTTTTTCTTATATATAAGAAAAGAATATAAGAAAGTGATTCTTCACCATTTAGAGATAGGGCCAAAAATGATATATAGCATGAAAAATCAAACAGGTATGGATGGATTCAGCCGATAGTTGGTGGATGAGTTTGGTCAGGTCAGGTCAGGTCAGGTATGGGAGCACGTGCCGGAGGTGGGTGCCGCTGCGTCCACTTTCCACCGGTACTCCAGGGACCTCCGTCTAGCCATCCCCCAGGTGGATGCCTGTCCCATCCCCATCTCCTTGAAATGCTGATCAACCTGCTGCAACCACGAGGAACGTGGTCGGCCCACTGGCCTTCTCCACTCACGAGGCTCCCTCGCTGAGACAACATAGTGAGCAGGACCAGTGTCAGGAAAACGAGCCACATGTCCATACAGCCGCAGACGAGGCTCACGGACTATGCAGGTAACAAATCTCATTTGAGTCTCTCTCAGCAACCGCTCGTTGGACACAAAGTCCGACCAGCGATTGCAAAGAATTCTCTGAAGAGACCTGATACCAAAGGAATTAAGTCTCCATCTCAAATCCCTGGTCAGAGTTCAAGTCTCACATCCGTTGAGCAAGACTGGAAGCACCAAGGACCTGAAGACTCAGACTTTCGTCTAACAAGCGCTGAAAATTGTGGGGGCCAGTACACACCTCTGTCAAACGCCAGTAACAATTGGAAATAAGTTAGAGATGGTATCACCACATCTCAAAACACTCTCAGTACCAGAGTATAGTTCAGACATCAGATTGATCAGGTTTGGTGGCACCCCACAAATACCAAGAATCCTCCAGAGGGCATCCCGATTCACTAAATCGAATGCATTGCAGGGATCAACATAGGCTGCAAGCAGCCCCTGCCGAAACTCGTCTGCGTTCGGTAAGGACCTGAAGGGCAAGGATATGGTCAATCGTTGACCTCTTTGGTGTAAAGCCTGACTGCTCTGGGCGCTGCTGCTCAAGCAGATAGTGGCGAACCCGATCAAGAATTATCCGAGCAAGCACCCTTGTCCGGCACTGAGAGGAGCGTCACCCCTCGGTAGTTGTTGCAGTCCTGGCAATCACCCTTTCCTTTCTGTAGAAGGACAACAAGGCCCCTCTTCCAGTCAGTTGGGATGATGCCTGTGTTTCAGGCAGAGCACAGAACTTCATGCAATGACATGAGTCCAGCATTTCCACCAGGCTTGAGAAGTTCAGCATGGATGCCACAGATCCCAGGAGCTTCACTCATTTTCAAGCGATTCACCGCAGACTGTGTTTCCACAAACAAAGGTGGATCACAGTTGATTTGGGGGTCAGCAATAGGGATAGTAACACCCCTGACATCCAACTCAACAGGTGGTGGATCAGCCTGGTACAGCCGCTCAAAGTAACCGGCCCAGCGGGCCTTCACTTCGGATTCATCTGTCAAGAGCCCACCACCCTCAGCTATAACTGCAGTACACCGAGGGAGGGACTTGGAGGAATGCAATGCGTGAATTCCCCTATAAGCATGATGAGAATCACTTGACCACAGGTGATGCTCTACCCCCTCACAGATTCCTCGCACATAGGCCTCCTTGTCCACCCCTAGCGCACGTACAGTTTTACGCCTCAGCTCACTGAACAGCTCAGCTCTGTCATTAAGCCTGGCCCTATGACTCTGGTCAATGGTATCCAGTGTCCTTTGAGAGACAAAATTCTTCTTTGCCTGACGGTGAGTTTCAAGACATCCACTGGCAAGATCGAAAATGGTGGTCTTGAAGGCACTCCACAACTCTTCAGGATTCCCCAAAGCACCCAGACCCCCAAATCCCCATTCAGCCTGTTCGAAAACTCATCAGCTATCCTCTCGTACATGAGCTTGCCAACATCCAGCCTAGGCTGGGATGGTACCATTCTCACGGATTTAAGCTGCAGCTTCAGAGTTGCTACAAAAAGCCTGTGGTTGGTATTGAGGAACTGAGCACTCCGGTCATTCCTGCAGTTCTGGATCATCCTCCAGTGACCATCAATGAGCACATGGTCAATCTCCTTTACCACACCACCAGCGTTGGAATACTAAGTCCAGCGATGAGCCTGTGGGAGCTGAAACCATGAACCAGCCACCCGAAGTTCATGACTTCTTGCAAAGTGAATGAACTTAGTGCTACTCTGGTTCACAGTTCCAGACCCATGAGGACCAACACATGTCTCATAACCAACCCTGTCAGTTCCAGTCGATACATTGAAATCCCCCAAGACTAGAAGAGTATCTCACCTGGGGCACTGATCAACCACACTCGAGCATGGCAGAGAATACGTCCTTCATGGTGAGATAATTTGCCTCATTCGGAACAAACACAGAGACCAGGGGAAACGACACCCAAGGAGTGACAAATCCGTTGTCTCATAATACGCTCGATGACCGGTGTTACCTCAATTATCATTGGAGTCAGCTTATTGGACACAGCGTCAGCAACTCCTTGGGCATGGTAACCATCAGAGCGACCAGACCAACAGTAGGTGTAAGCACCCACCATGATCTCACCACTATCTGTTCTCCGAACATCAGAGAGTGCTGCAATACCGATGTTCAAACGCTTGAGCTCAGATAATAAAAGAGACAGGTAATCATCAAGGCACCCACCCGATTGGACCGCCTCAGGTTAACCCAAGGAGACCGCCGTCTGGTGGACGACACCTCAGCATCACGCTGACAAACACTACCGCAATCCAACCCAGGAAGGTTTCCCCGTGTTTTTCCTCCTATCAAAGAGCGGGGGTCCCGAATGTTTTTCCCCAATCCTGTCATCTGATGAGCTGCCCTTTGCAGGGCAGCTGCACAGGAGGTACTCCCATGGAGTGGGTTTTCAGCTTTCTTTGCGTTTTTTATTTTTTTATTTTTTGCGGAGTGAAGGGTTTTATGGTGGTCGGAGTGCAAATCCTGCAACCAATCTCCTTTAAAAAGTAACCCAACTACCGGACGATATCTGCAGACAGTTGGGCACTAGAAATGGATGGCTGTTGGCTCACAAGGAGCTCCTCCACCCTTTGACAGGTTTTGTTTTCAGTCTTGCTGGGTGTCCATATCCATACACCCTCCTCACCAGAAAACTTGATGGGGGAGACGGTTTAGTCGCCGACAGCCCGACCATGAAACAGGTTAGTACAGATTTACATGGTACCTGTAGCAAGCCACAGATCTAATCTGGCTTGACCTGACAGCGATGAGTTTGGTCGGTGACAAGAACAAGCCAATTGGATTTTGGTTAAGGTATGGGTGCAGATCTAGCCCCTCAGTGGGCTACAAAACGCAAACTGTTCTGCTCAGCTTGGTGGAGGTATGTGCTCTACTGAGTGCCATTCAATTTTTCCAAGTAAAGGTATGCAAAATGAAAAAACATACAAAGAATATGAGAATGATACGATTTAGTAATCGTGTTTTTGAAATTTGCTTAATTCTTTCTTCAGTAAATTTATATTTAAATTGACATAACACAAGCCAAATAGTATCTAAGTTTCCTTACAATATTAATGCAAAAATACATCGCTACTAGTATCCCTTTAGTGCCCACACCATGAAACAAAGTCCTCACACCATTCATTAAGTGGTGTGGGGACTTTTGTCTCACTCTGAATGTGTGCAAAATGAATCAGATGATTTTGGATTTTAGAAAAGGGAACCATCATGAACCTGTAACCATAAATGGTGACAAGGTGGAAACTGTTAACACAAATTCAAATATCTGGGCACTATTATTGATAAAAGCTAACTTTTGATGAAAATATCATTGTTGTGTATAAGAAATCAATTGAAAGATCAGATCTTCTCAGGAAGTTGAATTCATTTGGTATTAACTCACGCGTGATGCTGATATTGACCAATTCAAGGCCTCTGAAATATTTTTATACCCATCCCCTGATCTGTGCCTTTCCACAACTTCATCCCGGAAGTGTTTTGAAAGCTCCTTGGTGCTCATGGTTGAGTGTTTTGTCATTTAATTTGGTTTCTTGTTGTTATCTAAATGTGCGGAATAAGTCAAGACTGAGAAAGGTCATCATTACCTGAGCATTTAAAGTGGGTGGACCTTCAATCTGTATGGAGTCTCCATATTTGTGAGTGTTGAAAAGGAAGACTATGCATGTACAGATGAAAGTCATTTATTGAACGGTCTTTTTGAAAAATTGCCATCAGGGAGACGCTTTCGCTCTATGCTTCAAAAAGTCATTCCTAAGCACATGCAATTTGAGTGTTAACTTCTAATTCCTAGCCATTTTTCTGTTTAATCCATCTTCCATATTTTGTTATTCTTATTACCTTTTGATGCTTTATGTTTCTATATAACGTTTTGAATTTTGTGTCACTGAAGAGGGGTTTCCCTGGATATAAGACAATAAAGATTATTATTATTATTATTAAAAACAATCACCATATAAAAACAATATACAGAGATTCACCATACAAGAATTAGTAACAGTTCTAGGTTAAATCATATTCAAGCAACACGACTACGCACATTTGAATCACAACAATGGCAGCACGCCGGTCATACCCTTTTGCTTGTTCTTGTATGGAGGAACTGGAATGGACAAGCCACAGAATCCATCAGGACTGCTTTGCCTGCTCTCTGGAAACAGGAAAATAAACATAACTACACGTTTCGGCCAACCGTTTACGAATTGACAATGGTGTGCTTTTGTAGTTGTTCAAGTTACATCAAAGTGGAATGTCACATAAAGGGGCTATTAAGAGATTTTTTTTTTTTCAAATTGAGAAAAGGTTCAAATGAATGAATGAATAAATGATGAGCCACGCAAAAGAAAAAGAAAGCACATGCAAGGAACACTGTAGCAAAAGCCTGTAGCAGGTAAAAAAAAATGACATGCTCGGGTCTTCTTGAGAACATTCTTGAGATTTTCTTGACAATGTGCTCGATCTTCTTCACTACTGAGGCAACAAGTGGACAATGCAGTATATTTTGTGACAATGGACAAAATTCCCATAACTAAATTGTTCATTCATTTATAAAAGGTCCAAAAAAACCTCCATCAGTGCCGCAGCGTGTAAATAATTTGTCAAACAATGTCTGTTGCAGAGTAAAAATGACAACACACTTGACTGAGGTGCTGACTCGCTCCACACTATTGCTGAGGCAGGAGAGCGAGATAGAACAATCCTGACAACAATTGTTTTCTCTTGATGCATTACCGCCACAGAGGATGCTAACCTATACTGCTTGCTGTGTAGCTGTGGTGTAAGTATAGTCCTGTCCTAATCAATCTCCATTTGATATTTATCCCCATGCTTATTGAAAAAAAACAGGAGATATTGTCATTGGCTCTGTCCATCTGTCAGTCCATCACACTATCTCCTCAATGGTTGGGCAGAAATTCACCAAACGGCACGAAGATGCAAGAGCAGTCTTTTTTGCCTCGTTCCTCTGGGACAGGGTCAAAAGGTCAAATACCGAAAAATGCAATTATGGGCGCATTTTAACTCAACTTTGTATATGTAATCAACATTGGGAGACGCATGGAATATGTTACATTTTTTAGATTTGACCCTGGGTTCATGGCCCAGGGGGCGGGGACTTCTTGGAGTCACAGTGATCAAAATGGGAAAATATTTTTGAACTCAAAATTTGATATAGGGTCATTCCTTATGGAATGTTTTGCCATCTTTCAACTTTGCTCGAGGTGGGTGGGAAGTGTGGGGATTTTCAATGGGGCGCCATCGACTTCGTTCTAATTTTCGTTGTGAGCAAAAAGTTGAACTTGTCCGAGATGTAAACAACATGAAACTCTGTGCCAAATTTAGCGATTCTATCTGCCCTCGTTCAGTTATTTTACCCTCAAACAGATTAACCCACAGATGGGATCATCGCAATGCTTACGCGCCCGACCTACGACAACAGCAAACAATGCAAACCGTTTATTAAACGTTACAAAGCAAAAACATAATGAAGGAAATTAAACAAAGTAAAAATATTGCAAACAGTGTTTATTCAACAGCGCGAATATCTTACCACGTCAAATCCTATACAGCGTCTCTCATTGACAATCTGGCTCAGGGTGTACGGAGGAAAAATAAACATGCAGAAACCATTCCGAAACGGCCATGTCTGTACAATACATTCCAACAAACAAACAATGATAACTTAGCCATTAAAGTTTACAGCTTTATTACAGCATTTACAAACTACCGTATATCGAAAAATTGTACACACTACGTCATTTTTACAACTGCAAATTTTCACAAATCATTGCTTTGAAATATATTATAAAATGCCGTTTTTCTCTCCATCACACAGGTGCACACAAAATCTGTAAGTTATACATATATATATGTATATATAATATATATATACATACACAGTATATATACAGTACACAAGTTTAATATTTTTTATATTTCCATTTCAAATATAAAAATCTATCACCATTAACCTTATTGTACAGAGGGAATAAACAAATTAAAGAACATTAGAGGCCATTTGATATATCACTTAACTTTGGTTAACTGCAATTTTGCAAGCATTCACAGAACCCAACAGCAATCATTATGTTTTTACATTTAATTAATTAATTATAATTTGTGTAAAGGGAGGGGTGCGGGATGAATGTGTGGGTGATGTACAAACCAAGACGAGGCACTGCACTCAAATTACACGTTTCGAGATTAGATTACTGGCAGCACAAAAAAATATTACAACTCCATTAAAGTTTAACACTATTTGAAAATGGTGAGGTTTAATGAACGAAATAAGCACCTTAAAAATATAAATCTCTGGCATTCATAAACACCACAATATCAGAATACGAGAAAATAGCTTTTCACGTCTAACAGTTTATCTAAGTCATTATATACATATATATATGTATATATATACATATATATGTATATATATGTAATTTATATATATATTTATATATATATATATATGTACATATATTATATATATTATTCATATTATATATACATTATATATTATACATATATATATACATATATATATTACTTTTAATGCACTTTCTACATGCAAACTGCATAAGATAATATTTTAAGGCTGAACATGGTTTTCCAAGGCCATCACACTTGCGGCAAATTTGTTTGGAAAGTTGTGCAAATGACAAAACATGGAGAGAAAAAAGAAGAAAGGGAATCAGGCAGCAACTTAATATAGTGAAAAGTATGTGGATTGACACAGGTGTCTGCAATTGTGAATGTTCATTCTAGTCATAAAAATATTGCTTTGGTGCTGCCAAATGGCGTACCTTCATGAAAAACTGATAACTCAAATTTGCTATTTAGTGCAACCAAAGTCTTACTACGCAATATATTCAGATTGTTTTCCACTGCAAGAAACATCAAATTCAAGGCAACGGGTCAGCGAAGCGACAAACATGCTTTTGCATTCTGTCACACTCAAAGGGAATTATGGGAAAATCTGCAGAGAACTTTCAAAAAGGACAAGCTTGCTTTGCCGCTTCCTTTCAAAACCCGACAGAATTCTTTGGTGTATAAACAGAAATTGGAAAGGATTGGAAAGGGAACGTGATAATGAATACAATGGGGATAAAGGAGCAGCTTCGTAGCACAATGCACAAAATGGCAGCGAGGAACTCTATTATATCTTTACAAAATAAAGACTCTTCAACACAAGCAGTCGGGAGGGTTCAAGTTCATTGGCATTTTGTATTCGCTCAAATGCTTTAGCGTCATCTCCAAAGCAGTTGGCAGGATCTAGCCTTGGTCAAGCATAGCACAGCAATACATGCAGCCGCGGTGATAGGCCTCATGCAGGACGATGCACGGTCTTGTACCCAACACTTGAATGCCACTGTCCCTCAAAAAGGGCTCTCGATTCCTGCCATTGAATGGCTATGATGCTCACATGGAGCTCTCACTGCATGAGCTGGGTGCGGACTTACGAGCGACGCAGTTCTGGTCATTGAGAAGGTGTGTCGTCTCGTTGTGTACAGCGTTGACAATATCTCGATTTGACGTGCCCGGCGAATTCTCTGGAGGCTCCGGCGAGTGCGGGGAGCTGTCTACTTTTGATGCCGCCATGGCATTCCAGTACTGCTGCCGTGTAATCTGCAATGAAAATGAAGCATGAGGCAACATCAGTAACTGTGTATAAAACAACCCATTACAGCAACTGCATCTCACATACAACACCATTTGAAACACTCTTTCCATTGGTATTTTCCATTGCTGCAAACTTACAAAACATGAAAGTTAGCATGCAAAAGGCACACTGAAAGGTAGTTACACATACTTGTGGCCATTAACCAAAACATGATCCTGAAACCAGCTATACCAAAGCCCGTCTAACCTGACCACGTGAAGCATCGCATCATTTTTGTTTTAATGTGGAAAGCTCTCAAATTGGTTGCCGATTGAGCACAATCGGCTCTAACAACCCCAACGGTAGGGATAAGAGTTGTGAATCCTTTCGAAAACTATTCATTACAAAGAAAACAAGGAGCTGACACTCCAGGTCCCCTGACTTTTGGGTGGTATGAGGAATAGATCTGTATAATATGAAAGCTAAATCTTGAACGGTTTTGAAATATCGTGCACACAAGCCAAGTTACTGAGATGGTTGCCATGGCAACAAAATTCAGCTAATCATAGCCATGATCTAATCAGGTTGAGATAATGTCATGAGGAATAGATATCTGCAATATGAAAGCTAAATGTTCAATAGTTTTCGAAATATGACATACGCAAAAGTATATGGGCGGATGATCGTCGGTCGGACAGAGTTCATTTTAATTTCCCCCATCTCTTGGAGGGGCGGGGGACAAAAAACATTTGTTCAAAAAAGGGATGGTTTTGTTATATGTCTCTTCAATGCTTCTCCTGGCTTGCAGTGCATTGATAGTTTATTAAACACACACTTGTGAACATCTCTCTTCATATGACATAGATTATGTTTTCACTTCCCCACATGGAGCTGCTGCTTATTGCCTATGCCACCGAAGGTGAATAAGCTTATGTTTTCACCCTTCTCTGTCGATTTGTGTCTGTCTGTGTACAGGATATCTCAAAAATTTGTGTACGGATCCAGATTAAATTTGGTGGGCAGGTTGGATGTGTGACAAGGATGAACCGATTAGATTTTGGTGAATATCCGCATCTGGATACGACTACTAGAATTTTTAAAGTGATTCTTCACCATTGAGAGATAGGGCCAAAAAAGATATGCAGCACGATCTCTCAAAAAGTTATGTACGGATTCGGACGAAACTCGGTGGACACATTGGGTGTGTGACCCGACAAATTGATTCGATTTTTGTGAAGATCCGAATCTGTATCTGGATACGAGAATTTTTTTTAATTTTTAAAGTTATTCTTCACAAAGGGAGAGAAGGAGGAGATTGGGACCATACTCTGTGCAGAGCGTTGGTGCTGCTCAAGCAGTCTTCTTGGCTATTGGGCACAATCCAGGACGGGTCACCACTCCGACACAGTATACCAGCATTCTGGCACTCATTTTGCCGACCTCAGAAGGATGACAGGCCGCGTTAACCCCCACCTGGTATTAATTCAACAGCTGAGCGGGATTTGAACTGAGGACTCAAGGATCCAAAGTCCACCACCCTAACCATTAAGCCAACGCTAGGCATACAAAGGGAGAGATGGGGCCAAAAACTCCACATAGCATGACATTTCAAAATGTTGTGGACGTATTATGACAAAACTTGATGGACGAGTTGGGTAGGTGACAACAAGCCGATTCGATTTTGGTTAAAGTCTGGATGTAGTTTCGGCCTATCAGTGGGATACAAAATGTAAACTGTTCAACCTCGTTGAGGAATGTGCTTTCCTGAGTGTCGTTCTAAAATACAAATTTTATTGAATTTTGTCCTTTCCTAGAATAATCCCAACTTTGTTTCTCTACTTTTTGGTATTGTGAGCTACAACCATTTTTTTATTTAATTGAAAAATCTTTGCTTGTATGGGGATGTGATTTTTCCGATTATTTTTTTTTTTTTGCGAAAATCTGATTTTTTTTGAAAAAAAAAAATTTTCATCCGATTTTTTTTCACAGTTAAATTTCCATCTCCAATCTTAAATCATATTAGTGGAGCAACTTAGCTAAATATAGCATAACAATTGTGCATTTTGTGAGGAAAGCACCAAATTTGGCACACTAGTAGCCTATCATATTATGAACAGATTTGGATATTGGGCCATCTCAAATTTTTGATGGCAGTGGAAAATGGCTGCCACAGCCATCAGCGGCTGAATTTGAGATGGCCCAATATCCAAATCTGTTCATAATATGTTAGGCTACTAGTGTGCCAAATTTGGTGCTTTCCTCACAAAATGCACAATTGTTATGCTAAGTTGCCCCACTATATTTCATTTCCGTTTATAACTGCATTTTCGAATAACCCTGACATGTGAAGAAACGCCTCCTTTCATTGCACCAGAATGTCCCACAGAGCCAATCAAACGTCGCCTTACCAAAACTAGCAGATATCAAAATGGTGATCGTCGAGAGGAAAGATGCTGCATGAATCGAGGAAATTGATAAGGGAATTAAGAATAAGTTTCGTTGGGAATGGATGAAGAAAGAAGTCGTTACTCTTGTGAACAAGAAGTCTGTTAACGCACTTTACGGTGACTTTATCAGAAAATTAGACAAGCCCGGGAAATCGTTATACACGTGTTGCGATGATACGATCGACTATGGCGGCCGAGGTTTCAAAGTATTCCACAGTCATTTGTCTTCCAAAAAGCACATACGGCAATTAGAATCACAGAAGACAAGCTATTCAATTGCTGGGTCATTCGGTGCCCCTCTGAAGAAGGTGACACCATACGGACTAAATCCTGCTTATGTGATCGTTTCGACCATCGAAAGAAAGGACCCCCCACGACCAGCAGTGCCAATAGCACACCGCGTCGTTAATCTTGATGAGGTGAAGCATGGGAATGATGGCATGAATGTTATGCAGCTATTCTTTAAGTTAATTTAACTAAATGTAACCACTGGTAACACCTCAGATTTAATTTTTAAACAGTTATTATTGGTCAATAAGTGCTTCATTGTTTCCAATTTTATTTCAGGCAATGCTGCTTGGTGTTTTGGCGGATAATTATTCAATACCCTTTTCAATGGCACCAAGGCTTATTGAACTCAATAAGGAAATGGTAAGAGATCCCAAAGCACTGAATGGATTGGCCATGGACTGGACCAGTGCATCCCACAAAATGAAGCATGGACGGTTTGCTACAATGGAGGGAGACACACTCCGGATTCTAAGGTCTACTCACTTCTCCCTAATTAATTATGGATGAATTGACGAGTAACAATCTTAAAAAGGTTCTTTGCATCCTTGTCTGTTTCTTATCACCTGTTCAACAAACATCTGTGATACACCACTTGGCCTCTGTCAACTTGATAAAAGCTGATGCAAACTCCATATTGAAGGTGGTCACCACTCTAATGGAGTCAAAATGAATTCCCTGGGAAAACGTTGCATCAGTTCTTATGGACTCCTGCAACATGATGATTGGTTCCAAACCTAGATTTGAAACGCTGCTGCATCAAGGACCCGCCCCTCATCTCTTAGATGTGGATAGAAACACGTCATCATGTCCATAATGCCACTCGACAATTTTGCCAGCCATTTCACTATAGAATTGAGGAACTTCATACCGACATCTTTAATGATATCAAGTGATCCACTGACTTGCGAGACTTTCTCCAAGAGATCTCTGAATTGATTGGAATTGGTTTCACAATGCCTGAGAGATTTGTTTCACACAGATGGCTATCCAACTATGACGTGTCGTTGTCAAATCTGAGGCTGTCCGAAGCATACACCATCTTCGACTATTCCTTCCTCACCAAAGCCGACAAGACTCTTTTCCTTCCAACCCTGGTAACAATCTTCCACAAAAAAGATCTTTCAGCAGAAGTGAGAAGTCGCTTGAGGAAAATCATGTCATCCCTTCGTGCCAAGAAAATGACTGAAGCTGGGAAGAATAGGAAGAAGAGGATTTGCTTAAAACTCCTCTATACAAGGTTGGACACACTGCTGACCCTGAACTTCTATACTTCAGTCCTCTGCATGTTGAAGCAGTATGTGATGATGTTCGAGTCGAAGACCCCTCTCATCCACAAGCTCCATGACAAGCAAATAGATCTATTCAAGAAGTTTCTTGTGTTTCATCAAGCCTGAGGCCCTCCTGAATGCTGGGCCATCACAGCTCAGACAGCTTGATTTAGATGCTAATGCGCAAAGAAACAAGGATTTGTTCGATGGAAGCTGTGGGTCTCTGATCAAGAGTAACAAGAAGAACTCTTCTATTCAATACTTCAAAACAAAGGCCAGACAAGCATACTTGCAGTGTGGCAAGTGCTTGCAGAAGAAGTTTCCCCCTGGAAACAAACTTCTGGAGGCTGCCTCAGCCATTGACCCCCTGGCGCGAGGCCACAGCACAACCATGCGGCGATTGAATAGTCTGCCCTTGCTGGTTAGGAATGTCTTGAAGGAATTGCAAACAAGTTCCTATGACCTAGAAATCCAAGAATTTTAAGTGGACAAGACATTGCCATCTCCACTTGTTGCTGACGACAATGAAGTGCCTCTAGATGGTTGGTGGACGGAAGTGTTCCGACAAGGAAAGTATCCACATTTGTCAGCAATGGTCAAGGCACTGATGAGCTGTTTTCACGACCCTCAAGTTGAAGGATCGTTCAACACTATGGGGCACATCATTGACTAGAAGTCTTGCAGAATGTACATTGGCACATACAGTGCAATCCAGACAGTTAACTATGCGATGAGAACAAAAGAGAAAGGATCGGTGAAGACATTCTTCCAGAAAGATGTCATTATGGCCCTGTGGACCCCAAGCTCTGTGTCAACATGAGGACATCCAGCAAGCGAAACAGAGAAGACCTGAGCAAGGCAGAAGCAATGAGAGAGGAGAAGAGGCAGAGACTTATGATTAAGTTAAAGGCAAGATCTACCAAGGCCGAACACAAGAGAAAATTTTTCATAGCACAAAAACATGCAAGAAAGGCCCATGCTCATGCTATGAAGAAGAAATTAAGGAGAGTTCCCCATGAAGTCGTGCATAAATTCTGAAGATTTGATATATGCGGTGACTGTGACAGTATTTGTGTGACAATTCTGATTTACATGTTGACTTTGCGATTGAGATTATCTCAATTAACAATTTAAAACAAAATATTTTTGTGGTTTAGTATACTTCGAAGACTGAATAAAACTATCATCAGGATTACTGAATGATCATGTGAAGACTTTGCAATGACATGTTCATAGTATTGTGTACACATGTACCACTTTGATAAGCAACTCGACGAATAGTGTGAAATTATACCAGAAGAAAAGTCAATGAAAACAGGTATGTTTTCATTCATGAACATGAGTGACAACAGTAAATAATAAGGCATTCCTTGGGGATCTTTGTGCTGGTTATCATCTCTAACTATTTTACTATGATTTTTGCTTTTGAAGATGTGTTTCACAACATCAAAACTGAGCTGAATTTTCCAGGAAATTGCTTTATTTGCAGTGGGTAATTCAAAATTTTCCTGGGGGAGACCCCCCCCCCCCCCCGTCGGACTCTCCCACCTAGTTCCTTCGGCACTTCAGGCAGGCTGTTGGCCTGCAAGAAGTCAATCTTCAGATAATTTATTTAGACCCAAATCACATGCCTGTTTGTAGCATGATAAGAGGGAAGTTTGAGCTGGCTGACAGCTTTTGGAATATTTCAGCCATCATGTGTCAGTACCCTGGTCAAATTTTAAATTCATGCAGCTTCAGCAACTGCTTGAAACAGTGGTGACCAATTCTCAGCCATGAAATTGTTGGTGAGTAATTTATCATTTTGTGAGTATGCAATAAATTCAGACAGATGAAAAATAGAAATTCTTTTTACATGCTACCAAAAAGTAAGCTCAAACATTGACATCTATGCCACAAAGGATAGTGGCTCAGGTTGATGCAGGTGATTAGCAAGAAATCAAACATTGCAGGAACATTGTGCAGTTGCTGGGTGGCAACAATAATCATGAACCATACCAAAGATTATCTACAAAGCAACCTATGAAATGCTCATTATATTATAGGTTGTTCCACAGAAATACAGTTGCACATCGACTACAGCTCAATTTTACACTTTCAGACATAACACCAATTTTTTGACTGAACTATCTGAAGCTTTTCAGGCATGAGCATATGTTGGGGTGGAGAGGTGGCCAGGGGAGTGGGGAGAGTGGGGGAAGGGAGAGGGAGTGAGGGGTGCAGCCACCTCTGGCACAGCTTGTATAGGTCAAAGTAATTTCCATAATTAAACAAATGAAATTATCACAGGCCTCAGTCAATGGTTAATAACACTATAATGGAGACCAAAAGGATGATTCAGAAATCGTTTTGCTTTGAGGAAAAGTATTTGGACAAATTTTGAATTGCACTTACAAAACCTCACGAGCAGTGTAAGCAAGGTCCTGGTCCATTGCTCCAGGCTTTGGCGAAAGCTGTTTTTTTCTGGCAAAAGCGAGTTATTTAGGGCTTGAAACCGATGTGTTCATTGCACCAAAATAAAGAGCTCTCGTCTTTTTTTTCCGCTCGTGAGTTGTTTCAAAGGTAATTGTGACCGAGAATGAAAAATTAGCTAATTGTGACTAATAATAGGGCTACTAATAATTTCTCAGACCCGTGAACATCTCTCTTCGATCCCTCTCCAAGATGCAGGATGTTTTTACCTCAGGTGGTGCAAAAAAGAAAAGTACAACTTTGTTGCTAATCGCAAAATACAGTATGTGCAATTCCTGCCTAGTCGCCCGATAATGATAAAGAAGCCGCTTGTCACACTAGGAGAGACATCACTGAGAAGGCCACAGTACCTTGACAAAGTGCACATCAGAAACAGCACGGACGGAGTAGTCTGGAACATAAGACAAGGGCAGCACTGTACTGAGCTGGTTGTTGCTTCCACCGCTGACAGTTTCAGGATGACCCAAAGAGTCCGAACGATTAAGTGCACCACTGTGCGATGGGGAGGGGTTGACTGTTGAGGGACAGCAGCACACAGTTAACTTTACTATCATTTATCAATTGGTGCTATTCAGTAAGCAAATGGTATTCCAGGTGGAAGATTGATATTCCATGCCTTGCTATTTATCCTGCAGGGTAATTCCATTAGAGAGCACAAGATTGCTTCAGATTAAAATTATGGAATTAAAAAAAGAAGTATATGTAGATACGTACACGATACACAGCACTGTGCAAAAATTTGGGTTATTTTCACTTTTGTGGTGCTATCCCCCATTTAAACACTTGTGGGAAGTTATAAGTATACAATATAGGTGGATAATAAGTCAAATTACTGTGAAAAGTTAATTTAGTGTCACAGTTACCTTTAAGTATATAAAATAAATTAGGAAATTGAAAAAGTTTTATTTTTGCAACACAGTACATATTATATTATCATGAGTTCGTAATATCCACTTACGACAAAGAAAATATGCAGGAAGCAGTTTGTGGATTTTTGTAAAGTAAATAATAATAAATTATTGAAGTAATCAACACCAGTTACATTAATACGAATAACGAGAAAGGATAATAAAAGTTGCAAATTAGTGACTATGTGAAATTGGTTTTCATCAGCTTGTTCCCTTGCTTGAAAATCTATGAGTGGATTCAGAATGGCACCAAGGAAGCAACTTTCAACAGAACAGCGTGTTAAGATCCAAACTCTGTGAGAAGAAGGGAACATTATGAAGGAAATGGTCGAAAAGCTGAAGATCTCCTCCAATGGTGTGGGGTACACTTTGCAATGCATGAAAGAAGCTGGCTCTGTTCAAGAGAAGAAAAGGTCAGGAAGAGCTAGAAGAACCTCCACAAGGTAAGACAGGCATTGAAAGTTGCTCAGCTTACGAGTTGAAGGAAATCGAGTTAGGAGCAGACAAATTAAATGACAGTAGGCCTGAACATTAACATGTCATCCAGCTCATACGCCGAAGACCTGGAGAACATTATGATGTGTAATGTTTGCAGCCTACTGTTGAACACGGGGGAGGCTCTGTGACTGTCTGTGGTTGCATCTCAGCTTTAGGTGTTGGAAACTTGTTAAAATCAATGGGATGCTAACACAAGAGAAGGACAAGCAGATACTGCAGCACCATGTAGTTCCTAATGGGAATTGTTTACTCAGAAGGGGATTCATTTTCCAACAAGATGATGATCCAAAACACACTTCCAGTATAGTAAAGCAGTATTTGGAGAACAATGTTAGAGTTGGTGTGCTCCAAGTGTTAGAATGGTCACCCCAGAGTCCACACATGAGTCCTATTGAGGCCATATGGGATTACCAGGAAACAGCGAAGAACAAGAGGAAGCCAACTAACCCCAAAGAGCTGTGGAATATACGACAGGATATTTGCCCCATATTCCTGTAAGTGCTTCAGTCATATACAGGAAGCATGGGTAAGAGTGAGGGCACTCAATAACACAAACGGCAGACACACAAAGTACTGACTGATACTATTCTTGTTATTTACATCAGCAGTTTGCTTCGTCACATTTATAAAGGCTGTTAATATACAATAATAAACACATATGACTGTTCTCATTGATATAATTTGATGCATTTACAATGAAATATCAATATCATTGGAATAACCCAAACTTTTGCACAGTACTTTCCAATATATATACACAAACGTACACTACCAGTCAAAAGTTTTAGAACACCCCCATTTTTCAAGTTTTTACTGAAATTTAAGCAGTTCAAGTCCAGTGAATAACCTGAAATGGCACAAAGCCAAGCGGAAAACTGCCAGAGGTTAAAAAAAAAAGTTTAGGTTACCAAAAACTGAAAAATGATATAAATTTCAGAGTTGTTAAAAAAGGCCCTTTCCAGGGAACAAGTAATGGGTTTGCAACTGCAGCTGTTCTGCAGCAATGGAAATAAATTAAGCCTTGAAAGTTGATGCAAACAATTCCTACAGGTGTCCCAACTTTTGTTGATTAGTTACAAACCCTCTGTCTTTATAAAAGCAGTGTTGGAACAGACTGTGTTGCTACACCCTCTGAAGCATGATTTGGACAATATTGTACTGCAGGAAGTAGAATATTGCCATCATAAAGGCGAGAAAAAGACAATTAACAAAGGAAGACAGACAGACCATTATAACCCTTAAAAGTGTAGGTCTTTCCTTCAGACAAATTGCAAAGTAAGCCAAGGTGTCAGTGAGTACAGTTTTCTACACCATCAAAAGGCACTTGGAAACTGGAGGAAACCCTGACAGGAAGAGGTCTGGCAGACCCCAAGGCACATCACAATCAGAAGACAAGTTTCTGAGAGTCAACAGCTTGTGTGATAGGCGGCTCACAGGACAGCAGCTTCAAGCACAGCTTAACACTCATCGAAGTAAGGAAGTCTCAGTTTCAACTGTGAAGAGAAGACTTCGAGCTGCAGGTTTGACAGGTCGAGTGGCAGTAAGAAAGCCATTGCTTAGATGGCAAAATAAGAAAAATAGGCGAAAGCGAAAGAACTCGGGCATCACACAACTGACTCAGTCAATGACAGGAAAAAAACAGGGGATTCAGCTCTGGTGGTAGCGGGGAATAAGCAGGCAATGAGGGATGAGGAGGATGACGATGAGGTGAGCAGACTTTCGGGAGATGAAGACCAGAATAATGAGACGAAGGCACACGGGAAGGTCGACGAATGGGGCAAGGCAGCAACGACGAAATGATAGGACGACCTCCTTAAACAGACAGGACGACCTCCTTAAAACTCCTTTTCCTCCGACTTTTTCCTCCCTCCATCGTGTTCGCCTCAGACTTGCACAAAAGCCTTCCAGCTGTGTTCTCCTCAGACTTCCAATTCTTTCTCCTCAGTCTACCTCAGACCCTTTTTATCCTCAGTCACTCCGTTCTACGACTTCCAACCGCCTAATCAGGCTCCTCCCTCTTCTCTCACTGGGCAACGCTCCGCCCCTCCGTGGCGATCCATAACTCCACCCCTGAAGGCGTTCATAGCTCCGCCCCTTGGGAGGCGATGAACACTCCTCCCCTCACTCTCATGCCTAGTCTGCTGGCACCCCTTAATAGAGGTTGACATCGAGGTTATCCACACAATTTCCTTACCTTAATCCCTAACTAATTATTACCATGCACCACCCCTTGTATGGCGCACATTTAAACAAGACAATTTTAATGCTAACGTTACCTACTTAATACATTAAGATTGGCTAACTACTCGCACATGGACCATGCTACTCTATACATTCCTATCTGCTCTCTGGTAATATTCATCTGACACCCCCCCCCAAACATAACAATATATATGTGTGTGTCTGTATGTATTATTATTATATATATATATATATATATATATATATATATGTATATATGTACACTACCGGTCAAAAGTTTTAGAACACCCCCATTTTTCCAGTTTTTACTGAAATTTAAGCAGTTTATGTTTCAATGTAACCTGAAATTAAAGCACAGAACAAATAAACAATTGCAGTTAAAAAGAAATCATGGAATTTTTGTTGAACAAAATTTAATCTAAATTTTTAACTCACAAAGTAGCCACTTTTTGTAGATATAACAGCCGAACATACTCGTGGCATTCTTTCTGCAATGGAAATCAAATATTGTTCGAAAGTTCTTCCCAACACTGTTGCAGAAGTTCTCACAAATGTGTTGCACTTATAGGTTTCTTTGCCTTCACCCTTCTGTCCAGTTCATCCCAAACCAGGTCGATGGGGTTTAAGTTCGGAGACTGCGCTGGCCATTCCATGATTTGAAGCGCGACCGTCTTGTTCTTTTCTCCAAGGAAGTTCTGACATAGCCTGGAGGTATGTTTTGGGTCGTTATCTTGCTGGAGGATGAACCCCTGACCAACTAGGTGTAGACCAGAGGGTATTGCATGGCACTGCAAAATGCTGTGGTAGCCCTTTTGGTTCAGAGTGCCAGTCACTCTGTGAAGTCGCCGACTCTGGATCCAGCAAAAGATCCCCAGATCATCACGCTTCCTCCTCCACGTTTGACAGTTGGTGTCACACACTGAGGAACCATCCTTTTGCCGACTCGACGGCGTAACAAAACCCTGCGTGATGAACGAAGATTTCAAATTTTGATTCATCGGTCCATAAGACCTTCTTCCAGTTTTCAGTAGTTCATTGGCGGTGCTTCATGGGCCAGGCAAGCCTCTTTTTCTTATTTTGCCATCTAGCAATGGCTTTCTTACTGCCACTCGACCTGTCAAACCTGCAGCTCGAAGTCTTCTCTTCACAGTTGAAACTGAGACTTCCTTACTTCGACCAGTGTTAGCTGTGCTTGAAGCTGTGTCCTGTGAGCCGCCTATCACGCAAGCTGTTGACTCTCAGAAACTTGTCTTCTGATTGTGTTGTGGCTTTGGGTCTCTCAGACCTCTTCCTGTCAGAGTTTCCTCCAGTTTCCAAGTGCCTTTTGAGGGTGTAGGAAACTGTATCTCACTGACACCTTGGCTTCTTTGCAATTTATCTAAAGGAAAGACCTACACTTTTAAGGGTTATAATGCTCTGTCTGTCTGTCTTCCTTTGTTAATTGTCTTTTTCTCGCCATTATGATCGCAATATACTACTTCCTGCAGTGCAATATATTGTCCAAATAATGCTTCAGAGGGTGCAGCAACACAGTCTATTCCAACACTGCTTTTATACAGAGGGTTTGTAACTAATCAACAAAAGTTGTGGACACCTGTAGGAATTGTTTGCATCAACATTCAAGGCTTAATTTACTTCCATTGCTGCAGAACAGCTGCAGTTGCTAACCCATTACTTGTTCCTCAAAAGGGCCTTTTTTAACAACTCTGAAATTTACATTATTTTTCAGTTTTTGGTAACCTAAACTTTTTTTTAACCTCTGGCGTTTACGCTTAGCTTTGTACCATTTCAGGTTATTCACTGGACTTGAACTGCTTAAATTTCAGTAAAAACTTGAAAAATGGGGTGTTCTAAAACTTTTGACCGGTAGAGTAAGTTTCTCGTGTCTCTCCTCATGACCTACACGTGCATTGTCCGCCCTTAATTCGGAACGTTCCCTCAGGCGTTAAGCCACTTGGGACATCGCGGGATTTTACCGTTCAGCCGCGACGAGCTCGATGTTAGTTGAGCTGTTGACGCTGCAACATATACATATATGTGCCTGGTGTTGGCTTAATGGTTAGGGTGGTGGGCTTGGGATCCTAGGATCCTGAGTTCAAATGCCACTGAGCTGTTGAATTTATGCCAGGTGGGGTTGACTCAGCCTGTCATCCTTCTGAGGTTGGCAAAATAAGTGTGAGCTTGCTGGTATCCTGTGTTGGAGTGGCGACCTGTCCAGGATTATGCCCAATAGCCAAGGAGACTGCTTCGGCAGCACCAATGCTCTGCACAGAGTATGGTCCCAATCGATGGATATACAAAAACAAATACCACATACATACGAGGGTCAGTCAATCAGTAACCCTAAAATGGCGATATATATATTCAAGAACGTAATGTGTGTAGTTGTGGATGACATATGTTATATCACTGGGTAAGAGTTATGTTTTGCCTGTTTTATGTCTGGCAACAATGAGCGTATGATGTCAGTAGAGCAGTTCCAAGATGGCGGCTCTCTTAGAGGCATGCACCAGGGAGGAGCAACATTGTCATCCATTTCTTGGGAAGTGAGGGTGTGAATCCCAGTGAAATCCATTGCAGAATGTAGATGCAACATGGTGATACATGTTTATCGCTGTAGGTGTACGACTGGGACAGGAAGTTTAAAAGTGGAGTGTCCAGTGTGGCAGACGCTGCTCGCTCGGGCTAGCCTCACACAGCCGACACACCAGAAATGATTTCAGGAGTTGAGCATGTGCTAAGGGAAAACCATCGCATTACGCTGGATGAAGTGGTCTCCAAATTGAACACGAGCCATGGTTCAGCACACCATGTCATTCACAATGTGCTGGGGTTCCACAAAATGTCTGCAAGGTGGGTGCCAAGACAACTCACACCCAAACTGAAAGAACAGCACGTGGACGCATGTGAAGAACTTCTGCGATGTTACGAAACAGAAGGCGACGCATTCTTACAGCACGTAGTGACGGGATGAAAGCTGGGTCCACTACTTTCAGCCAGAAATGAAGACGGCAAGCAAAGAGTGGCACGATTCAACTTCACCGAAGCCCAAAATATTCCGCACACAGCCGTCCTCTGGAAAAGTAATGCTGACGCTCTTCTGGGATAGCCAAGGCCCACTTGTAGAGCATTACATGCCCAGAGGGACCACAGTTACCAGTGCATCATACTGTGACCTCCTTAAAATTAATCTGAAACCAGCAATCAGATCAAAACGTCGTGGACTGCTCACTACCGTTGTTTTACTGCAGCATGACAATGCTCGGCCCCATACTGCCTGCACTACAGCTGCAACAATCGAGGACATGCATTTTGAGTGTCTTCCTCATCCACCCAACTCGCCAGGCCCCGCCCCTTTGGATTACCACATCTCTGGGCCACTTAAAGAGGCGCTTGGTGGAACCACTTTCCGATCTGACAAAGAGGTCCAAGAGGCGGTGTACGAATGCCTACACAAGCAGCCAAAATATATTTTTTCTAGAGGATTGCAGGCCTCAGTAAAGCGATGGAAAAAATGCATTGAACGCAATGGAGATTATGTTGAAAAATAACACAGTTGTTACATACATACATGCAATAAACAATTTGTGAAAAAATATTTCAAGGTTACTTATTGACTGGCCCTCATACATATATACACATACAGTATCGATAGAAAGTCTGCACCCCCTTTCAAAATGTTCACCTTTTGTTGCCTTATTGCTTGGAATTAAAATGCATTAAAATCAGACTTTTTCCACCTTTATTGACACATCAAGATAACCCACAACTAACAAGTGAAAAACAAATTCTACAAATTTCAGAAAATTAATTAAAAATACAAAACAAGAATATCTTCATTGGATAAGTGTGCACCCTCCTTCTAATAGTAATTGTAACTTAGCTCAGGTGTAACCAATCACCTTCAAAATCACAAACTAAGTTAATTGGCCTCCACCTGTGTTAAATTGTTGTGATTCTGATTATTTCAGAATAAAATCAGCTGTTCCTGTAGGTTTCCTCTACTGAGAAGTGCATGTCACAGCAAAGACTCAACCATGAGCCCCAAGGAGCTTTCAAAAGACCCCCAGTATAAAGTTGTGGAAAGGCACAGATAAGGGGGCCCCAAGGAGCTTTCAAAAGACCCCCAGTATAAAGTTGTGGAAAGGCACAGATAAGGGGATGGGTATAAAAATATTTCAAAGGCCTTGAATATCACTTGGAGCACAGTCAAGACAATCATTAAGAAGGGGAAGGCATATGGTACCACGAAGACCCTGCCTAGATCAGGCCGTCCCTCCAAACTGGATGACCAAGCGAAGAGACTGATCAGAGAAGCCACCTAGAGGCCATTGGCAACTTTGAAAGAATTACATGCCTTTATGGCAAAGACTTGTCACGGTGTGCATATGACACCAACATCTCAAGCACTCCGCAAGTCTGGCCTGCATGGTCAGTTCAGGTATGGGAGCATGCGCCAGAGCAGCACGTCGCTGGGTCCATTTTCCGCCGGTACTCCAGGGGCCTCCGTCTGACCATCCGCCAGGCAGATGCCTGGCCCATCCACATCTCCTTAAGATGCCAATTAACCTGCTGCAGCCACAAGGCACGTGGTCGGCCCGTTGGCCTCCTCCACTCAAAAGGCTCCCTCGCTGAGAGAATCTGGTCAGCAGGATCCATCCATCCATCCATCCATTGGGACCATACTCTGTACAGAGCGTCGGTGCTGCTGAAGAAATCTTTTGGGCTATTGGGCACAATCCTGGATGGGTCGCCACTCCAACGCAGGATACTCAAATGGCTCAATCATCCCCGCAAGCTGGTACTCATTTTGCTGACCTCGGAAGGATGACAGGCTGAGTCAACCTCACCTGGTGTTAATTCAATGACCAAGCGGGATTTGAACTCAGCTTCAGGATCCCAAGCCGCCACAACCTTCCTCACCATCCCCCATCCCTCCTCCACCATTTCCCCATCCATTGGGACCATACTCTGGACAGAGTGTCGGTGCTGCCAAAGCAATCTTTTGGGCTATTGGGCACAATCCTGGATGGGTCGCCACTCCGACGCAGGATACTCAAATGGCTCAATCATCCCCGCAAGCTGGTACTCATTTTGCTGTCCTCGTTAGGATGACAGGGTGAGGCAACCTCAACTGGTGTTAATTCAACGGCCAAGCGGGATTTGAACTCAGGAACTTAGAATTCCAAGCCATGCGAGCAGCCCCTGCCGAAACTGTTGTCTGCGTTCGGTGAGGAGACAAAGAGCAAAGATAAGGTCAATCGTTGACCTCTTTGGTGTAAAGCCCGACTGCTCTGGGCACTAGTGCTCAAGCAGATGGTGGCAAACCCTACAAAGAATTATCCGAGCAAAGACCTTGCCCGGCACTGAGAGCAGTGTCACCCCTCGATAGCTGTTGCAGTCCTGGCGATCACTCTTCCCTTTCTAGAGAGGGAAAATCTGGCCCCTCTTCCAGTCAGTTCGGATGATGCCCGTGTTCCAATCGGAGCACAGAACTGCATGCAACGACATGATTACAGCATTTCAACCAGCCATGAGAAGTTCAGCATGGGTCCCACAGATCCCAGGAGCTTTATCCCCTTTCAGCTGGTTCACCACAACCTATGTTTCCACAAACAAAGGTGGTTCACAGTTGATTGGAGGGTCAGCAATAGGGGGAGTTACACCCCTGACGTCCAACTCAACAGCTGGTGGGTCGGTCTGGTACAGCTGCTCAAAGTAACCGGCCCAGCCTGCCTTCACTTTGTCTCCTCTGTCAATAGCCCACCACCCTCCACTCTGGTTGCATTGCACCAAGGGATGGGCTTGGAGGAACGCAATGCATGAATTCCTCTAAGTACGATGATAATCACAACCACAGTTGATGCTCTACCCCTTCACAGGTAGGGTGGCAAGAAGAAAGCCATTACTCAAAAAAGCCAACCTTGAGTCGCATTTGAGGTATGCAAAAAAACACTCGTGAGATTCTGAAGGCAAGGGGCAAAAAGTTTTGTGGTCTGACGAAACCAAGGTGGAACTTTTTGGGTGAAATGCAAAACGTTACATTTGGCGCAAACCCAACACAGTACATCACCCAAAGAACACCATCCATTCTGTGAAGCATGGTAGTGGCAGTATCATATTATGGGGATGTTTCTCTTCAGCAGGGATATTCTTGTCAGGATAGAAGGGAAAATGAATGGAGTAAAATATAGAAAACCCCAGAGGAAAACCTGCTGCCCTCTGCAAGAAAGCTGAATTTGGGATGGAAGTTCACCTTTCAGCAGACAACAACTCAAAGCACACAGCCAAAGCTACACTGTGTGGCTAAGGAACAAAAAGATAAATGTCCTTTAGTAGCCCAGTCAGAGCCCCGACCGAATCCAATCGACAATCTGTGGCATGAATTGAAGATTGCTGTCCATAAACGATCCCCACACAACTTGACTGAGCTTGAACAGTTTTGTACAGAAGAATGGGCAAATATTACCCAATCAAGGTGTGCGAAGTTGAGAGACCTATCCCAACAGACTCACAGCTGTAAGTTGCTGTCAAAGGTACTTCCACCAAGTATTAACTCAAGGAGGTGGACACTCATCCAACCAAGATATTATAGTTTCGTATTTTTAATTAACCATTTGAAATTTGGAGAATTTGTTTTACGATGTGTTAATAAAGGAGGAAAAAGTCTGTTTTAATTCAATTTAATTCCAGTTTAAGAGGCAAGAAAAGGTGAAAATATTTAAAGGGGTTGCAGACTTTCTATAGGCACTGTACATGCACATATACTGCACATATATACACATACATACAGTGGATATAGAAAGTCTACACCCCCTTTGAAAATGTTCACCTTTTGTTGCCTTATTGTCGAGAATTAAATTGTATTAAATCAGACTTTTCCACCTCTATTTACACATCGTAACCCACAACTTCCAAGTGAAA
>CM068963.1:95158901-95188081 GCA_035128595.1 Eptatretus atami | reverse complement strand
AGTTATTTGCTGCTAGGTTTATTGACGGGTTCCCACAATTCAAGCTGCGCTGCTTTGACCATGAGCAAAACAAATTTTCAGTTTGCTCATTATTTCACCTCAGAAAATTAGTCATGTTTATAAACAATTTAGTTTTCTATGGTGAAACAAGCATACTCTTCTTATTTTCCTTGCAATATCATTAAGATGCTTTTTCGCAAACTCCATACAAGCTTCTACATGCGTCTTTTTCAGTAATGGCATATTTCTTGCCATCTGTCCATGGAGGCCAGCTTTGTGACGGGAACGGGATATTGTTGATTAATGAACACTGACCCCCATCTTGGACATTGTAATTGTCATGCAGATATTTCAAAGTAATTGTTGGATTTACAGTGACATCCCAAACTAGTTTCCTGCTGCCTGACTGCTGAGTTTGGATAGGTAACCTTATCTGGGTAGTCTGGGTGGTATGATACGTCTTCCTCATGGATTTCACTGGACTTAAAGGAATAATGAGGGACTTTAAAATCTTCTTATAACCCTCTCCTGAACGGTTCTTCTCCACCACTTTATGTACGACTTACTTGGAAAGCTCCTTGCTCTTCATGTTTGCCTTGTTTGTTGACCAAGTGAGTTGCACCTTAAAACTCCTTAGATAAGTAGGGGAGCTTAATTTTTAAGTTAAACCACTGATTACATACAGGTGAACCCTATTACACTTATTTTGTAACCTTTCAAACAAAAAATTTGCTCCTGAAGTGATTTGGGGTTAATTCTGCAAAGGGTTTGAATACTTATGCAACTGAGAATCATCTGATTTTCTCTGTGAATCAAACTTATTCACATTTTATCTGAAATTTTTAGCTTTATCACTTTGGAGTAGTTTGTAGCCTGGTGTTGGCTTAGTGGTTAGTGTGGTGGCTTGGGATCCTCGGGGTCCTGAGTTCGAGTCCCCCTGGCCACTGAATTAACATCAGGGGGGGTGACTCAGCCTGCCATCCTTCTGAGGTTGGTGAAATGAGCACCAGTATACTGGTAATTATCCCTGCGTGTCGAGGGCGACTAAAGGGTTGGCGTCAGGAAGGGCATCCGGCCGTAAAAACATTGCCACAAGAAAGGATACCATGATTGGAGCCCACAAAAAGCTGACCCCTGCTCAGGGAAAAAGGCTTTAAAATGGTGTGGTGATGACTTTGGAGTAGTTTGTGAAGACTCGATATATTAAGTTTGATTTGAAAGCATCATGAAATGAGCTCAGGTGGCATCAAAATGTGAAAACTTTGGAGGGTGAATACTTTTGCAGGCCACTGTACCTATATAATTACCTCTGCCACCGAAGGTGGGCAGAGATTATGTTTTCACCCCTGTCTGTCTGTTTATTTGTGAACAGGATACCTCAAAAAGTTGTGGACAGATTCAGACGAAATTTGGTGGACAGGTGGGGTGTGTGACAAGGAAGAATTTATTCGTTTTTGGTGAACATCCGGATCCGGATACTATACTTTTTAAAGTGGTTCTTCACCATTGAAAGATTGGACCAAAAACGATATACAATACAATATCTCAAAAAGTTGTGGGCAGATTCGGATGAAACTTGGTGGACCGGTTGGGTGTGTGATGATTCAATTTTGGTGAAGATCCGAATCTGATAATTTTTTAAGTGATTCTTCACCATTGAGATATGGGGATAAACCGATATATAGCACGATATTTCAAAAAGGTGTGGACGGATTCGGATGAAACTTGGTGGACAGGTTGGGTGCGTGACCACGACAAATCGATTAGATTTTGGTGAAGATCCGAATCCGGATCCAACTACTAGAATTTCTTAAGCGATTCTTCACCATTAATAGGGCTCAAAAACGATATATTGCATGATATTAAAAAAATATATTGGGCCAGATATGTTCTCGTGGATTAGGCATTACGGGGCGGAGGTATGCGCTTTACCGAGTGCCCTTCTAGTTCCTGCATGTAGTCGATCACATATCTAAACTTGCGCATCGATCAGTTATATGCGGTTTCAGAGAAAAATTTTATGGGTATTCTTATGATCCAATATGGCTGCCATACCACGTGACTGATGATGTTATAGTTCACAGACTATATTTACTTTGGGTAGTTGATCACAAATTTAAAGTTTTGCATTGATCAGTGAAGTAGTTTGAGAGAAGAAGAGTGTTAAAGGTTTTCCTGCAAACCAAAATGGTGGCCAACCTAGATCGAAATTCAAGTTCTTCTTGGGACCTTTAAACCTTACAATGACCTATTTTTAGGTGAAGGGAGAGGATGTGATGAGCAAACTTGAGTTCTGCCACACCAAAGATCATTTTGACCAAGTTTGGTCACAATCCCATCAGCAGTTTCAGAGAAGAAGTTGCAAGTGTTTATGGATGGACAAACAGACGGGTGACACATCATTCCATAAGCTCACCTGAACTACGTTCCAGGTGAGCTGAATTTTAAAAAACAACCTCAACTGAATCAAAGGCCATGATTCAGTACCAACTTGCTTGCTCTTTCTTCCCAAGGGAACATATAAAATGCACCCACTTGCACTCAACTCAAGGCCTAAAAACTTCTGATCCATCCGCCACATTTTCCAAACAGACTTGCACGTGTTTCAGGAATAACCCAGAGAAGCCTATATTGTTGCGAATTTGGAAGCTTACTGCACACAGCAGCCAGGTCCTATAGATCAGTTATATCGATAAGTATGTGTTTCTAGGTAGGGTCCCATCCTATGTTTAATGGGTGATTAATTGTACGTGCGCTGTGAATTATTTTATAGTTAGGATTTTTACATCAACAACTTCAACGACAACGACACCTGCCTTCGCTTCCTTCCACCATCCTCCATCGGCCTTTCCCACGCGCATGCGCGTCGGCACAGCCGTGGGCGGAGTCCAGTGTGCCAGGCGGGGCTTTCTTGGGCGTTGGCGTCTTGGATTTCGCTCCAGATACGGGCATGGCGCCCCTCTCAGCCAATCGGAGGGGTGCGAGCACGTCTGCCACCTCTCGACCAATGGGGAGCCAACGCAACATGTTTGCTGTTCGACTTCCTGGTCGAGGGGGCGGAGACATGAGCACCTACCCCCGACCAATCTCGGACGGCCGGGAGATTGCCCGACATGCCTGTCCAATGAGGGGAACGACACAAGACGGATCCCTCCCACCTATCAAAAAGGAGGATATAATCGTGTGGGGCGACCCGGTGAGGGAGTCGGAGAGTTCGTTGGTTGGGTGCGAGAGTCTTCCGCCAAGAATCGCCTGCCTGCGAGCCGGAGGAGCGTGCCAGCGCCCAACGCTACCCTCCGTACCTGGTGCTTGGAGCGGCATCGTGTTGCGGGTTCGAGTCCCGCCGGGCCGGATCGTCGAGAACCGCACGAAGCGGGAAGGTCCAAGCCAGAGATCTTACCTCCAGCTCACCTTCCTCCGAGCTGGGGGTATAATAAAGGCCGTGGCCACCATGTCTTTTGGTTGTGTGTGTGTGGTGTGTGTGTGTGTGTGTTGTGTGTGTGTGTGTCCGTGGCCCAGTCTTTTAAGTAGAATTGTGTAAGTGCTTTCCTTTGCCTGATATATGAATTCCTTTTATTCGGTTAAACTCTGCCTTCTTGCGTGCTTCCCTGCCCATTATAAAATAAATATCCCTTTTGTTAAATGTTTCAGCTCGTTCCTGTGTTTCTTTCATTGGCTTAGCACAGTGTGTTGAGAAATAGCGAGGCAGTAAATTGTTCATTTGGACCGACAGGCCTCGGTGACCTCCGCTCGGGTTACACACGGTTCGGGCACGGTAACGGCTGTTCCGCTCGAGGGTGTGAATTCCCCGGTAGCTTTGCCGCATGGGTAATGAGGTATATTGAAGTTTGGAATTAACCTGACCCCACGCGGGTCGAATTATTGGCGATTCATGGTCCTGTAAGGGACCCGTGCCTTTTGGACTTATCCGAGGGTCACGACCTAAATTCCGGTGTGTTCGGTGGGGCCGACTCTACTGCTCCCTCCAGCGGTCGTGCTTGCCACCGATACCCAGCCCCGCAACAATATATAGTGTCACCGCACAACCTGCTGTAGAACTACAGTGCTGATCTTAGAATTAAAAAGACAGCCCTCGTATAAAGCTAGTTACACTTAAATGAATAAGTACAAAACCAATGTGATGTAGAACTCTAAAATCCGGAAACTAAACCAAACATGAATCTCATTTTGTAAATGGTCAAAATTAAATTTTGATGTAAATGATGAATGTCTGAAAGGGTGCCATCAGATTCAACCATTTGGGCTCTAAAAAAATTTAATAGCTTCCTCCAAAATAAATCATGAATCAATGTACTCACTACATCTGTATCAATACACGAAAAAAACTTACAATGATCGAACAAAAAAAAAACCTTTTTTTTTGTTGCTTCAAAATCATTGCCAGATCAAAACTATAATCCATTTGGCGATGGAGTTCTGAGTGTGTCTATTCACTCATGAGGTTGAAGCGTGATTGCATATTTCCTGGAACCTGAGAAAATGAGCACCATTAGTTTACTGGCACATTAGATGGTGCTCAAGTGCAAACTTTTTGCCATCATGGGATTGGAGCATAATTGTGACTTTACTTATACACCACAAAATAGGTTTGAGGTAGTGTAGCTTTACTGGAAAAAATAAAATGAGGGGAAAACCACTGCAGGTGCTACATTTCTTATCTCAGGAAGATCTTGAGCGTAAGTGCAACTTTACCGTTGCCCCAGACAGAATGGCTGCGAGCATGCAGCCGCCTGTTGAAGGGAAGGAAGCCTTCATGAGTTTCCTCAGGGTCTGGGATACAGCCAAGGGTGAAAAACAAGGACAAGAAAATGTGTTCTGCTAAATTTGCATTTGGTTGATCAAAAATGTCATTGTCACATGTACAAGTTATCCTCGATTAACAAGCGATTAAACAAAAAATGCAGACCGATAACCCGAAATGAATCACAAAGTGCAGCTCAGCACAACACCCATCTGATATCATGTAATGGATATTTAGCACATGATAAAGAACTTCAACCCTGCAAAAACATAGTGAAAGCAATGAAATCAACCAAATTAGAACACCGGTTTGTTGTCAACATGTGGCCAATGCAGAAAATAAACAAACACAGAATACTGTAACATGTTTGTGCATTTATTATCCCCACGCTTTTTGAAAAAAATAACAACGTGGGGTGGGGTAGGGGGTGGGTGATATTGTAATCGGCTCCGTCCATCACGCCATCTCCTAAACCTCTAAAATGGTTGGGCATAAATTATGGTAGATATGCTCACCACATGGAAAGAAGGTGTAAGAACAATATAATTGTTGACCCTGCCCCGAGGGCAGAGTCAAAAAACAAGAAGTACAATTACAGGCACATTTATAAATGAAACTTTGTATATGCAAACAACATTAGGGGGGACGCATGAAATGTGCAACGATTTTTTGGATCTGACTCGTGGTTCATGCCCCAGAGGGTGGGGACTAATGGTCAAAGCGGAATTATTATTTTTTTACTCAAAAATCTGATATTGGGTCAATCTTGGTGGAACTTGATGCCATCTTTCAACTTTGCTTTAGGTGGGAAGCGTGGGGATTTGCGATAGCATGTCATTGACTTTGCTCTAGTTTATTTTGTGCACCTGTTTCCCCTTTAGTACAGCAATATGGTGAAAGTATTGTGCACTTTTGAGCTCAAAGCATGAAACTTGGCAGAGTAGCAGCCAATGATGTCCAGATCAATATCTGATAAAGGCCCATGTGATTTTTTTTTCCAAAGATGGCCACCAAATCCAAGATGGCTGCCAACATAATCGTAAAATTAAACCTAAATCTTTAAATCCACTCTGAAATCATGTTTGACATTTCCTTTGTTCCTTCATTCCTTCCATGTAAGTGCTGCTTCATCAGGATGAAGATAACCACACTGTGGTTGTGCGCAGGATTGGAACAGCACCAATACAACCATTATACCAGTACACTGGTACTCATTTTGCCGACCTCGGAAGGATAACAGGCTGAGTCAACCCCACTTTAATTTGTTAATTTGGTGGCCAACGGGGCTCGAACTCAGGACCCTAAGATCCCAAGCCAGCCATTCTAACCGCTATGCCAACACCAGGCAGTGGTATAGTCGTAGTGGTTGGTCTCACTCATAACACGAGCAGAGTACCCGCCCTACAGGCGATCCTGTTCCAAGCATGCAACATGTTCTTCTGACACATAACCTTTATTTGGGCAGTGTATAGGCAAGTGACACCTCTGTGTAGGCCAAAAAAACCCCATGAAGCAAAAACATACCTACTGCTTATAATTCAAGACACCTCACTGCACTGGAAAACATGGGGACAGGAATACTGTACTGTAAATGGTGAAGACTTGTAATACCCTCCCCCACCTGGAGGTGGCATGACATGATACACATTTACATGGAGAATTTGCATCCCTCCCCTCTTCCCAAGACCACCGGCAAAGATTTTAAAAAAAACACCCCTATATACTAATCAGGGTCATGCTGATCCTGTGTAGCAAGTGTGGATGTAATTGGCGCACAACTGTAGGAGGGGTAGTGTGACAACCAAACAAACACCAGTTTGAATTATAGGAAGGAAAAGGGAAAAAAGGGGGGAAGTGATTGTGAATTTAACGTTCCACCTTTATTTACTTTTAACATTGCTCTTAACAAACGGGGACAGGAACAATGCAGGCATGATAGTCAGAATGGCCTTCTCATTCACCAAAGTTCTCTGTGTAATGTTGGTAAGAACAGGAAGAAATGGGGAGGGGAGGAAAGAGAGTTGGGGGTGAGGATGCATGCAGTTGGGAAAATGGGAGATTGAGATGTTGGGAAGGGAAGGGGGGATTGAGGACTTGGAGTTGGAAGGGGGGTTGAGTACTTTGTGGTTTGGGGCAATTGAGGACTTGAAGAAGTAGGGGAATATTTTACATTATGCAAAATTTCCATGGGCCCCAGATAGTCCCATTCGATCTTTTTGGGTCCTTGGGTAATTTGGGTCCAAAGGGGAGTTTAGGTATTCAGGTCGTTTGGGTCTTTTGGTCCTCTGGGTACTTTAGGTTAAGTATTTCAGGTTACAATTGTGGGTCAGCTGTCCAAACAATGGGTGAAGAGCAGATATTAAATATACTGATATATATATATATATATATATATATTATATATATATATGTATATACATATACAAATACACATAATCACATCCACTTGCTGGATTATATATATATATATATATATATATATATATATATATATATATATATTACAAGTACTTATTTAAATTTCAACACCATTGCCAATGATATAACCAAATTAGCTCCCAAATCGCGAAAGCCCATTCTCGGTCACTCGCTGTGGAAAGTGCAAATCCGCGACCGGGGTATCCGGGTAAGGCTGTTGTCTTTTGGTCACTTAATTGTTATTAATTATCACCTATATACCCATACTCACCTCTAAGCTGTATAGACTGGGTTTGAATCGCAACCCAGCTATAAGCTGTCATCGCAGTGTTTCATAGGCAGGGTGATTTATCAACGTGTGTGCTGTCCCTCGGATGGACGTTAAACTGGCGTCCCGTCTGCCAGCATTAGTTCGTGGACGTTAAAGATCCCATGGTGTTATTTGTGAAGTGTAGACGAGCTATCACCGGCACCATGAACAAATTTCAAATTCCTGCCCTAACCTACAAAGATCAACGGCACAGCCGCGCCCTCAGCCAATGATGTTACCCCAAAGAATTGTGCTGCATATGATAGAAGAACCTATATATCATGAAGTACAATGATCCTATTTGTATCAATCCCTGTGTCATCAACAGATGATTAGAAAAACATGGGAAAAGTGTTTCTCCAAAAAAGAAGTTTCCTCAAATAGGCTCCGCCCACGATTGTGATTGGCTGCTGCACGACGACGTCCCTCGAACAATTCAATCAACATTCTATTGGGGAGAGCCATGTTCATGCAGATGTAAAGGTCTATGTTGTATGTCTTTATTTTAGGTTCTGTTCTGTGAGATAATCAGAGTAAAGTGTCAGTGCAAGCAATTGGTGGGGGAGGAATACATGGTGATGGTTGTGGTAGTTTACTAAAAAACAATGGAGGAAGCCGAGTCAACGACACCAGGAAAAGCAGATCAAGTAGACTGACAAAAGTGCATTTTATGGTAGAGGGCTAAATCAGAAAGTCTTCAACATCCAGCTGACTCTAAGCAATGACACGTCGGTTCCAGATATGAGAGCCATGCTCGAAATATTGAATGATTCCAGAAATTGAAATGTCTACCTATCGATATTATGTCATCACCCTTAATGAAGAGGAATAATTATAACAGACATTTCAAAAAAGTGAGAGGCTAGACCTCACAAATCATGCAGGGATAAATTCAGTAACCTGAAATTAGAGTCGAGAATAGGAAAAACACAGAGAAGGAAAATGAAGGCAAGAAAGAGTCTGCTCGATGCATTCTTACAGAAGAAAGTGCACGTCATCGCTTTTTTTTTGCGAATAAAGCTCAGGTGAACTTCACAGAGCATCTACATTCAGTATTGATGGTAATGTTAGAAAAAGCGCGCTTCTGCTGAATGACACCATGCTTCTGACCAAGTTAAGCACAGGCAATATGGTGGCACAGGATGCTATGTATCACACACAATATCTATCATCACTGTATAACAGAGTTGAAAAGGCAGAAAAAGTGGATGCAGGCCAAACTGCAAAGTCAATAGAACATGGAATAGCACTCGCACAGCTCATATCATTAAGCGAAGTGAATATGCCAAAAGTCCGATTTTCTGATTCGCTGAATTAACTCAAATGTATGCCACACAATTAGACCGAATGCATGGTGACAATTGCATCTGCTGAATTCATGCTACTCAAGTGAAGGAGCATATTCTTCCTGAAAGTAATCGTGAGAACGGTAGATGCAGACATCATGGTGTTGGCCGTCACTGCTTTCACTAGACTGGATGTTGATGAGTTGTGGGTTGCGTTTAGATGTGGGAAAACTTTCAGCATCCTTTGTCAACCTGACATCCATATCTCAAAAGCTCCTGGCAGGCTTAAGTGCCTCTTTAGTGTGCTCTACTGTGGTTCCCAATGTTGGTCTTCAGAGCGTTTCCAGTGCCAGAGGATGGTAACTCAGGAGTGGGCAATTGACATTGACCATAACAATGACCTGCTTGTATGTGGCCTGTTTAGTGTGCTGGAGATGAAGTCGGGGGAATGTTTTCCAAGGACTCCCTTTCTGTGTGAAAATAACTTTGTGGACATCGTTTACATCCTTGCAGTCACTGCTTCGGTTATACATCATTATTACAAAGCCTCGTGTGATGGCATTGCAATCACAACAAATTCTTCTGTTAGAGGTTATGCTTGGCATGTGAATGCATGTGTACTCTCTTCATATGCCATCCACGTGACCAGGCTGTGGTTTCCCCTCGACCAACAATGGCTGATGCTTGGTTACAGCCAGTGAAAGCATGAAAGACACTAAGAGCATGAGATTTCTCTGTTCCAATAGATGTTGCTATGTTGTGAATAGCAATGTGTCTGTTTTTTTTTTTCCACATCTAAAGTTTTCCCACATCTAAACGCAACCCACAACTCATCAACATCCAGTCTAGTGAAAGCAGTGACGGCCAACACCATGATGTCTGCATATACCGTTCTCACGATTACTTTCAGGAAGAATTGCTCCTTCACTTGAGTAGCATGAATTCAGCAGATGCAATTGTCACCATGCATTCAGTCTAATTGTGTGGCATGCATTTGAGTTAATTCAGCGAATCAGAAAATCGGACTTTTGGCATATTCACTTCGCTTAATGATATGAGCTGTGCGAGTGCTATTCCATGTTCTATTGACTTTGCAGTTTGGCCTGCATCCACTTTTTCTGCCTTTTCAGCTCTGTTATACAGTGATGATAGATATTGTGTGTGATACATAGCATCCTGTGCCACCATATTGCCTGTGCTTAACTTGGTCAGAAGCATGGTGTCATTCAGCAGAAGCACGCTTTTTCTAACATTACCATCAATACTGAATGTAGATGCTCTGTGAAGTCACTGAGCTTTATTCGCAAAAAAAAAGCGATGACGTGCACTTTCTTCTGTAAGAATGCATCGAGCAGACTCTTTCTTGCCTTCATTTTCCTTCTCTGTGTTTTTCCTATCTCGACTCTAATTTCAGGTTACTGAATTTATCCCTGCATGATTTGTGACGTCTAGCCTCTCACTTTTTTGAAATGTCTGTTATAATTATTCCTCTTCATTAAGGGTGATGACATAATATCGATAGGTAGACATTTCAATTTCTGGAATCATTCAATATTTCGAGCATGGCTCTCATATCTGGAACCGACGTGTCATTGCTTAGAGTCAGCTGGATGTTGAAGACTTTCTGATTTAGCCCTCTACCATAAAATGCACTTTTGTCAGTCTACTTGATCTGCTTTTCCTGGTGTCGTTGACTCGGCTTCCTCCATTGTTTTTAGTAAACTACACAACCATCACCATGTATTCCTCCCCACCAATTGCTTGCACTGACACTTTACTCTGATTATCTCACAGAACAGAACCTAAAATAAAGACATACAACATAGACCTTTACATCTGCATGAACATGGCTCTCCCCAATAGAATGTTGATTGAATTGTTCGAGGGACGTCGTCGTGCAGCAGCCAATCACAATCGTGGGCGGAGCCTTTTTGAGGAAACTTCTTTTTTGGAGAAACACTTTTCCCATGTTTTTCTAATCATCTGTTGATGACACAGGGATTGATACAAATAGCATCATTGTACTTCATGATATATAGGTTCTTCTTTCATATGCAGCACAATTCTTTGGGGTAACATCATTGGCTGAGGGCACGGCTGTGCCGTTGATCTTTGTAGGTTAGGGCAGGAATTTTGAAATTTGTTCATGGTGCCGGTGATAGCTCGTCTACACTTCACAAATAACACCATGGGATCTTTAACGTCCACCAACTAATGCTGGCAGACGGGACGCCAGTTTAACGTCCATCGAGGGACAGCACACACGTTGATAAATCACCCTGCCTATGAAACACTGTGATGACAGCTTATAGCTGGTTGCGATTCAAACCCAGTCTATACAGCTTAGAGGTGAGTATGGGTATATAGGTGATAATAATAACAAATTAAGTGACCAAAGACACAGCCTTACCCCGGATACCCCGGTCGCGGATTTGCACTTTCCACAGCGAGTGACCGAGAATGGCTTTCGCGATTTGGGAGCTAATTTGGTTATATCATTGGCAATGGTGTTGAAATTTAAATAAGTACTTGTAATATATATATTATATATATATATATATATATATATATAATATATATATATAATCCAGCAAGTGGATGTGATTATGTGTATTTGTATATGTATATACATATATATATATATAATATATATATATATATATATATCAGTATATTTATATATTGCTCTTCACCCATTGTTTGGACAGCTGACCCACAATTGTAACCTGAAATACTTAACCTAAAGTACCCAGAGGACCCAAAAGACCCAAACGACCTGAATACCTAAACTACCCCTTTGGACCCAAATTACCCCAAGGACCCAAAAAGATCGAATGGGACTATCTGGGGCCCATGGAATTTTGCATAATGTAAAATATTCCCCTTACTTCTTCAAGTCCTCAATTGCCCCAAACCACAAGTACTCAACCCCCTTCCAACTCCAAGTCCTCAATCCCCCCTTCCCTTCCCAACATCTCAATCTCCCTCTTCCAACTGCATGCATCCTCACCCCCAACTCTCTTTCCTCCCCTCCCCATTTCTTTCCTGTTCTTACCAACATTACACAGAGAACTTTGGTGAATGAGAAGGCCATTCTGACTATCATGCGTGCATTTGTTCCTGTCCCCGTTTGTTAAGAGCAATGTTAAAAGTAAATAAAGGTGGAACGTTAAATTCACAATCACTTCCCCCTTTTTTTCCTTTTCCTTCCTATAATTCAAACTGGTGTTTGTTTGGTTGTCACACTACCCCTCCTACAGTTGTGCGCCAATTACATCCACACTTGCTACACAGGATCAGCATGACCCTGATTAGTATATAGGGGTGTTTTTTTTAAATCTTTGCCGGTGGTCTTGGGAAGAGGGAGGGATGCAAATTCTCCATGTAAATGTGTATCATGTCATGCCACCTCCAGGTGGGGGAGGGTATTACAAGTCTTCACCATTTACAGTACAGTATCCTGTCCCCATGTTTTCCAGTGCAGTGAGGTGTCTTGAATTATAAGCAGTAGTATGTTTTTGCTTCATGGGGTTTTTTTGGCCTACACAGAGGTGTCACTTGCCTATACACTGCCCAAATAAAGGTTATGTTTCAGAGAACATGTTGCATGCTTGGAACAGGATCGCCTGTAGGGCGGGTACTCTGCTCGTGTTATGAGTGAGACCAACCACTACGACTATACCACTGCCTGGTGTTGGCATAGCGGTTAGAATGGCTGGCTTGGGATCTTAGGGTCGTGAGTTCGAGCCCCGTTGGCCACCAAATTAACAAATTAAGGTGGGGTTGACTCAGCCTGTTATCCTTCCGAGGTCGGCAAAATGAGTACATGGTACTGGTATAATGGTTGTATTGGTGCTGTTCCAATCCTGCGCACAACCGCAGTGTGGTTATCTTCATCCTGATGAAGCAGCACTTACATGGAAGGAATGAAGGAACAAAGGAAATGTCAAAACATGATTTCAGAGTGGATTTAAAGATTTAGGTTTAATTTTACGATTATGTTGGCAGCCATCTTGGATTTGGTGGCCATCTTTGGAAAAAAAATCACATGGGCCTTTATCAGATATTGATCTGGACATCATTGGTGCTACTCTGCCAAGTTTCATGCTTTGAGCTCAAAAGTGCACAATACTTTCACCATATTGCTGTACTAAAGGGGAAACAGGTGCACAAAAATAACTAGAGCAAAGTCAATGACATGCTATCGCAAATCCCCACGCTTCCCACCTAAAGCAAAGTTGAAAGATGGCATCAAGTTCCACCAAGATTGACCCAATATCAGATTTTTGAGTAAAAAAATATAATTCCGCTTTGACCATTAGTCCCCACCCTCTGGGGCATGAACCACGAGTCAGATCAAAAAATCGTTGCACATTTCATGCGTCCCCCCTAATGTTGTTTGCATATACAAAGTTTCATTTATAAATGTGCCTGTAATTGTACTTCTTGTTTTTTGACTCTGCCCTGGGGCAGGGTCAACAATTATATTGTTCTTACACCTTCTTTCCATGTGGTGGAGCATATCTACCATAATTTATGCCCACCATTTTAGAGGTTTAGGAGATGGCGTGATGGACGGAGCCGATTACAATATCACCCACCCCCTACCCACCCCACGTTGTTATTTTTTTTCAAAAAGCGTGGGGATAATAAATGCACAAACATGTTACAGTATTCTGTGTTTGTTTATTTTCTGCATTGGCCACATGTTGACAACAACCGGTGTTCTAATTTTGGTTGATTTCATTGCTTTCACTATGTTTTGGCAGGGTTGAAGTTCTTTATCATGTGCTAAATATCCATTACATGATATCAGATGGGTGTTGTGCTGAGCTGCACTTTGTGATTCATTTCGGGTTACGGTCTGCATTTTTTGTTTAATCGCTTGTTAATCGAGGATAACTTGTACATGTGACAATGACATTTTTGATCACCAAATGCAAATTTAGCAGAACACATTTTCTTGTCCTTGTTTTTCACCCTTGGCTGTATCCCAGACCCTGAGGAAATCATGAAGGCTTCCTTCCCTTCAACAGGCGGCTGCATGCTCGCAGCCATTCTGTCTGGGGCAACGGTAAAGTTGCACTTACGCTCAAGATCTTCCTGAGATAAGAAATGTAGCACCTGCAGTGGTTTTCCCCTCATTTTATTTTTTCCAGAAAAGCTACACTACCTCAAACCTATTTTGTGGTGTATAAGTAAAGTCACAATTATGCTCCAATCCCATGATGGCAAAAAGTTTGCACTTGAGCACATCTAATGTGCCAGTAAACTAATGGTGCTCATTTTCTCAGGTTCCAGGAAATATGCAATCACGCTTCACCTCATGAGTGAATAAGACACTCAGAACTCCATCGCCAAATGGATTATAGTTTTGATCTGGCAATGATTTTGAAGCACAAAAAAAAAGGTTTTTTTTTTTGTTCGATCATTGTAAGTTTTTTTCGTGTATTGATACAGATGTAGTGAGTACATTGATTCATGATTTATTTTGGAGGAAGCTATTAAATTTTTTTAGAGCCCAAATGGTTGAATCTGATGGCACCCTTTCAGACATTCATCATTTACATCAAAATTTAATTTTGACCATTTACAAAATGAGATCATGTTTGGTTTAGTTTCCGGATTTTAGAGTTCTACATCACATTGGTTTTGTACTTATTCATTTAAGTGTAACTAGCTTTATACGAGGGCTGTCTTTTTAATTCTAAGATCAGCACTGTAGTTCTACAGCAGGTTGTGCGGTGACACTATATATTGTTGCGGGGCTGGTATCGGTGGCAAGCACGACCGCTGGAGGGAGCAGTAGAGTCGGCCCCACCGAACACACCGGAATTTAGGTCGTGACCCTCGGATAAGTCCAAAAGGCACGGGTCCCTTACAGGACCATGAATCGCCAATAATTCGACCCGCGTGGGGTCAGGTTTAATTCCAAACTTCAATATACTCATTACCCATGCGGCAAAGCTACCGGGGAATTCACACCCTCGAGCGGAACAGCCGTTACCGTGCCCGAACCGTGTGTAACCCGAGCGGAGGTCACCGAGGCCTGTCGGTCCAAATGAACAATTTACTGCCTCGCTATTTCTCAACACACTGTGCTAAGCCAATGAAAGAACACAGGAACGAGCTGAAACATTTAACAAAAGGGATATTTATTTTATAATGGGGCAGGGAGCACGCAAGAAGGCAGAGTTTAACCGAATAAAAGGAATTCATATACAGGCAAAGGAAAGCACTTACACAATTCTACTTAAAAGACTGGGCCACGGACACACACACACACACACACACACACACAACACCACACACACACAACCAAAAGACATGGTGGCCACGGCCTTTATTATACCCCCAGCTCGGAGGAAGGTGAGCTGGAGGTAAGATCTCTGGCTTGGACCTTCCCGCTTCGTGCGGTTCTCGACGATCCGGCCCGGCGGGACTCGAACCCGCAACACGATGCCGCTCCAAGCACCAGGTACGGAGGGTAGCGTTGGGCGCTGGCACGCTCCTCCGGCTCGCAGGCAGGCGATTCTTGGCGGAAGACTCTCGCACCCAAACCAACGAACTCTCCGACTCCCTCACCGGGTCGCCCACACGATTATATCCTCCTTTTTGATAGGTGGGAGGGATCCGTCTTGTGTCGTTCCCCTCATTGGACAGGCATGTCGGGCAATCTCCCGGCCGTCCGAGATTGGTCGGGGTAGGTGCTCATGTCTCCGCCCCCTCGACCAGGAAGTCGAACAGCAACAATGTTGCGTTGGCTCCCCATTGGTCGAGAGGTGGCAGACGTGCTCGCACCCCTCCGATTGGCTGAGAGGGGCGCCAATGCCCGTATCTGGAGCGAAATCCAAGACGCCAACGCCCAAGAAAGCCCCGCCTGGCACACTGGACTCCGCCCACGGCTGTGCCGACCGCGCATGCGCGTGGGAAAGGCCGATGGAGGATGGTGGAAGGAAGCGAAGGCAGGTGTCGTTGTCGTTGAAGTTGTTGATGTAAAAATCCTAACTATAAAATAATTCACAGCGCACGTACAATTATCACCCATTAAACATAGGATGGGACCCTACCTAGAAACACATACTTATCGATATAACTGATCTATAGGACCTGGCTGCTGTGTGCAGTAAGCTTCCAAATTCGCAACAATATAGGCTTCTCTGGTTATTCCTGAAACACGTGCAAGTCTGTTTGGAAAATGTGGCGGATGGATCAGAAGTTTTTAGGCCTTGAGTTGAGTGCAAGTGGGTGCATTTTATATGTTCCCTTAGGAAGAAAGAGCAAGCAAGTTGGTACAGAATCATGGCCTTTGATTCAGTTGAGGTTGTTTTTTAAAATTCAGCTCACCTGGAACGTAGTTCAGGTGAGCTTATGGATTGATGTGTCACCGTCTTTTGTCCATCCATAAACACTTGCAACTTCTTCTCTGAAACTGCTGATGAGATTGTGACCAAACTTAGTCAAATGATCTTTGGTGTGGCAGAACTCAAGTTTGCTCATCACATCCTCTCCCTTCACCTAAAATAGGTCATTGTAAGGTTTAAAGGTCCCAAGAAGAACTTGAATTTCGATCTAGGTTGGCCACCATTTTGGTTGCAGGAAAACCTTTAACACTCTTCTTCTCTCAAACTACTTCACTGATCAAATGCAAACTTTAAATTTGGTGATCAAACTACCCAAAGTAAATATAGTCTGTAAACTATAACATCATCAGTCACGTGGTATGCAGCCATATTGGATCATAAGAATACCCATAAAATTTTTCTCTGAAACCGCATATAACTGATCGATGCGCAAGTTTAGATATGTGATCGACTACATGCAGGAACTAGAAGGGCACTCGGTAGAGCGCATACCTCCGCCCCGTAATGCCTAATCCACGAGAACATATCTGGCCCAATTATTTTTTTTATATCATGCAATATATCGTTTTTGAGCCCTATTAATGGTGAAGAATCGCTTAAGAAATTCTAGTAGTTGGATCCGGATTCGGATCTTCACCAAAATCTAATCGATTCGTCGTGGTCACGCACCCAACCTGTCCACCAAGTTTCATCCGAATCCGTCACACCTTTTTGAAATCTCGTGCTATATATCGGTTTATCCCCATATCTCAATGGTGAAGAATCACTTAAAAAATTATCAGATTCGGATCTTCACCAAAATTGAATCATCACACACCCAACCTGTCCACCAAGTTTCATCCGAATCTGCCCACAACTTTTGAGATATTGTATTGTATATCGTTTTTGGCCAATCTTTCAATGGTGAAGAACCACTTTAAAAGTATAGTATCCGAATCCGGATGTTCTCCAAAAACGAATAAATTCTTCCTTGTCACACACCCCACCTGTCCACCAAATTTCGTCTGAATCCGTCACAACTTTTTGAGGTATCCTGTTCACAAATAAACAGACAGACAGGGGTGAAAACATAATCTCTGCCCACCTTCGTGGCAGAGGTAATTATATAGGTACAGTGGCCTGCAAAAGTATTCACCCTCCAAAGTTTTCACATTTTGATGCCACCTGAGCTCATTTCATGATGCTTTCAAATCAAACTTAATATATCGGTTCTTCACAAACTACTCCAAAGTCATCCACACAACCATTTTAAAGCCTTTTTCCCTGAGCAGGGGTCAGCTTTTTGTGGGCTCCAATCATGGTATCCTTTCTTGTGGCAATGTTTTTACGGCCGGATGCCCTCCTGACGCCAACCCTTTAGTCGCCCTCGACACGCAGGGATAATTACCAGTATACTGGTGCTCATTTCACCAACCTCAGAAGGATGGCAGGCTGAGTCACCCCCCCTGATGTTAATTCAGTGGCCAGGGGACTCGAACTCAGGACCCTGAGGATCCCAAGCCACCACACTAACCACTAAGCAACACCAGGCTACAAACTACTCCAAAGTGATAAAGCTAAAATTTCAGATAAAATGTGAATAAGTTTGATTCACAGAGAAAATCAGATGATTCTCAGTTGCATAAGTATTCAAACCTTTGCAGAATTAACCCAAATCACTTCAGGAGCAAATTTTTTGTTTGAAAGGTTACAAAATAAGTGTAATAGGGTTCACCTGTATGTAATCATGGTTTAACTTAAAAATTAAGCTACCCTACTTATCTAAGGAGTTTTAAGGTGCAACTCACTTGGTCAACAAACAAGGCAAACATGAAGAGCAAGAAGCTTTCCAAGTAAGTCGTACATAAAGTGGTGAGAAGAACCGTTCAGGAGAGGGTTATAAGAAGATTTTAAAGTCCTCATTATTCCTTTAAGTCCAGTGAAATCCATGAGGAAGACGTATCATACCACCCAGACTCTACCCAGATAAGGTTACCTATCCAAACTCAGCAGTCAGGCAGCAGGAAACTAGTTTGGGATGTCACTGTAAATCCAACAATTACTTTGAAATATCTGCATGACAATACAATGTCCAAGATGGGGGTCAGTGTTCATTAATCAACAATATCCCGTTCCCGTCACAAAGCTGGCCTCATGGACAGATGGCAAGAAATAGCCATTACTGAAAAGACGCATGTAGAAGCTTGTATGGAGTTTGCGAAAAAGCATCTTAATGATATTGCAAGGAAAATAAGAAGAGTATGCTTGTTTCACCATAGAAAACTAAATTGTTTATAAACATGACTAATTTTCTGAGGTGAAATAATGAGCAAACTGAAAATTTGTTTTGCTCATGGTCAAAGCAGCGCAGCTTGAATTGTGGGAACCCGTCAATAAACCTAGCAGCAAATAACTTTCAACAAACAAAGTCCTGTCTTAATATTAAGGAACAGCCCTCATACATTATTACACTGGACTCTGAGCAAAAAGTCACGCCAAAACAGTGCCGTTATTGTTTACCTGCATAGTTTTTTTGTGAAATTTGGCGAAAACAAAAATAGTAGTATAGATGCTTGCAGGTAGTCGCAAGGATTTTGGAGACTGGAAAGTTAAAGCGTTTAAGCATTCAGTATGTGCCTAATATAGGTAAATGAGACTGCCTTTGTTGTCTATAACCAGCAGGAATGGATCTTATTGCGGAAACTATCCAGCAGAGAGGTCTTGGAGTACGTACATTGCATGTGTGTGCCTCAGTTCCCTCATGTCCTCTCTCGAATTTGTTCCTTTGCTTTGGTTAGCCTAACATTAGTTGAGCTCTTGGCACTGCCCTGCACAGCTATTAACTAACAATGTGTGGCTTTGTGGCCAACACCAAGTAAACATGCTTGCCTTTTTGTTTTCATACTGTTGACCCCACCTCCCCTAAAGGTCTCTCGAGGATTTATTGGGCTTAAGCCAAAGCTCATATTTATAGCTTAGTTTTATTTGTTTGCAGGTTATGTCTTATTGTTTTGGTGTTTGTAAACTCGCATTGAGTATGAGTCACAACATCTCTTTGCACTCGTAAACAGTATGCAGGAACAAACCTGCAAGCCATTTGAGCATGTTTATTTGGAGATCTGGAAGAGACACATCCTGGGCAACTGTATGAGTCAAAACATAGAAGGAAACTCGAACGGAACAATGTGTGTGCTTGCATTTTTATTCAATGTGCATGTAAATCATTGTGATTCGCAATTGCTTTTATAAATTTTTATTTTGGGCCTATGAAGTGTGATAATTTTTTTATACACGGTATAAGGCTCATGGGAGCTTGTACAGGCATAACGTAGGACAAGGACATTAGGAGACGTTGGTGTGCTTTACATTAATTCATTAACCAGTTGAGAGACAATCGACAAACAGCTTCTGAGATTTGCACTTGAGGCCCCAGTATCATGTGTCAGAGGAGAATGCCAGAGGACAAATTAATCTTGGAATCAGTTGTATTTATATTGTTGGTGTATTCTTTCAAAGAATTTTGATTGCTTTTGTCTTGCATGTACAGTCCTTTCATATCTGTGTTGAAACTGATTCCTGTGCTTTTAGGAGTGTTGGTTCATCACTTGGCAAACATGCCACCAAAACTTTTGACAAACAGCACACCCATTGCCAAGCCTAACACCTGATATAACATTATGCTGTACTGAATTGCATCGTTGCTTCTAACTCTCGCTTCCATTTTTTGGTTTGAACAATGCACTGTTGTTTTTGTTCTTCCTGGTTTTTCTTCATGCAGTACCCTATTCAGTGTCTCGCACGCTGGCACAGAGTCGGGCAGAGTCGCAAGCAGTTTCACCAGGTAAGTATTTGTCCAATTGCAATAGTTTTCTGAATACTGAAGTTACTTTGTGATGTTATGTTTGCTTTCTTGTGCTATTAATTTGTGTTAAATGGTGTTGCCCATTCCTGAATGGACGCGAGAGGCTATTGTAGCTTGTGCATGCACGCGTCAATTCGATAAATCAAGATATATTGTTGTATTTGTTTTTATTGTGTAAAGTGGCATTTGCCAGCTTTCAAATGTTTGCCTCCTTTTAACTTCACTTTGCTCAGGTGTCAGCAGACAGACTTCATGTTCTTTAAGCCTGTGATAGTTTTGGTGGTGAGCTTTGAGTGCTATAAACTGGGCTGCTTGTTCAGGGGATCTTTATTTTATTTGTATTTTTTGCTTTATCTAATATGCTGATCACAATATTTATTTTTTTTGTCTTTGTGCATTTTGATTTGCGCTTCTGTCTTGCTCAAAAATGTGGAGAGTTGTGGAGGTTGGTACAGTCTGCCTGGACTTAAACTCTTCTCTCTATTTCTTTGTGAAATGTGTAAATACATCCATTATATTGGGAATGTGCAACCTGCACCCACAGCAACCAACACTTATACCATCACTACGAGGCCATGACCATTCATTGCATGCTTGCAAAGCCCCTTGTAAATTTTACTTTAAAGTTTTGAGCTGCTTATTTCATCATATTGCTTTCTTAATGCTGCAATAACAATATAGTGCAGGGTAATCTCATAATGCATTGCTCAAAACAATTTAGAAGTACTGTAATCTTTAAAGAAAATCAAAACAAATGTTAACAGCTTTCATCTGATCAAAAGCCCCTCACATCATGGGGATGTACAAAGTCTTTAAACTGTGAAGAACTATGTTGTCTGACATTGTATCCCCTCACCTCTCCCACTGAAATTTGTGTCAGATCGCATGACAAGTCACCCCATGACTCATTTGTGGAAAATGAAGTGGATGTGCACATAACACTTATTCCTTGCAAATGATCGTTATTGTTTTGAGCACTGTTATTAAATAGAAGCTATGTGCACAATGCAATTTTGTTGTAATGATTCATATTTGTAATTCTAATCTTAGCACAACCACGATTATGTGTGTTTGTGTGTATAATTTTATATTTGTATGTATGTGTATTTACAATACCTGCAGAAGTCGACCACCCCCTTTTCAAAATTTTCACCTTCTGTTGCCTGTAGCCTGGAATTAAATTGTATTAAATCAGACTTTTTCCACATTGATTTACACATCACCCACAACTTCCAGTGAAAACAAATTCTACAAATTTCATAAATTAATTAAAAATACAAAACTAGAATATCTTAGTTGGTTAAGTGTCTTCCCCCTCAAAATAGCAATTGTAAATGAGCTCAGATGTAACCAATCACCTTCAAAAATCACACAAGTTAATTGGCCTCCACCTGTGTTAAATTGTCGCGATTCTGATTATTTCAGAACAAAATCAGCTGTTCCTGTAGGTTTCCTCTGCTGGGTAGTGCATTTCGCAGCAAAACTCAACATAGAGACCCAAGGAGCTTTCAAAACACCTCCGGGATAAAGTTGTAGAAAGCACAGATCAGGGGATGGGTATAAAATATTTCAAGGCCTTGAATATCACTTGCAGCACAGTCAAGACAATCATTAAGAAGTGGAAGGTGTATGATACCACCCAGACCCTGCATAGACCAAGCCGTCCTCCAAACTAGATGACCATGCAAGGAGGAGACTGATCAGAGAGGCTACCAAGAGGCCACTGACAACTTTGACAGAGCTACAGGCCTTTATGGCAAAGATTGGTCACTGTCCGCATGTGACAACAATATCCGAAGCACTCCACAAGTCTGGTCTGCACGGTAGGATGGCAATAAGGAAGCCATTACTCAAAAGCCCACTTGAGTCTTGTTTGAAGTATGCAAAAAAAACACTCCGGAGATTCTGAAGCCATGTGGCAAAAAGCTTTGTGGTCTGACGTAACCAAGATGGAACTTTTTTGCCCGAAATGCAAACGTTCATTTGGCGCAAACCCAACACAGCATATCACCCAAAGAACACCATCCCTACTGTGAAGCATGTGGTGACAGCATAATGTTATGGGGATATTTTCTCATCAGTAGGGACTGGGGCACTTGTCAAGATATAGGAAAATGGATGAGGAAAATATAGAAAAATCCAAGAGGAAAACTTGCTGCCCTCTGCAAGAAGCTGAAATTGGGACAGAAGTTCACCTTTCAGCATGACACGACCTGAAGCACACAGCCAAAGCTACACTGTAGTGGCTAAGGAACAAAAGATGAATGTCCTTGAGCAGCCCAGTCAGACCCCGAACTAAATGCAATCGAAAGTCTGTGCCTGAATTGAAGATTGCTGTCCATCAATGCTCCCATGCCACTGACTGAGCTTGAACACTTTTGTGCAGAAGAATGGGCAAATTATTTCCTAATGAAGCTATGCAAAGTTGCTCAAGACCTATCCAACAGACTCACAGCTGTAATTGCTGCTAAAGGTGCTTCCCCAAGTATTAACTCAGGGGGGTGGACACTTATCCATCAAGATATTATAGTTTTTGTATTTTTTAATTAATTTTCTGAAATTTGGAAATTTGTTTTTCACTTGGAGTTGTGGGTTACGATGTGTAAATAGAGGTGGAAAAGTCTGATTTAATACAATTTAATTCTCGACAATAAGGCAACAAAAGGTGAACATTTTCAAAGGGGTGTAGACTTTCCTATATTCCACTGTATGTATGTGTATATATGTGCAGTATATGTGCATGTACAGTGCCTATAGAAGTCTGCAACCCTTTTAAATATTTTCACCTTTTCTTGCCTCTTTAAACTGGAATTAATTGAATTAAACAGACTTTTTCCTCCTTTTTAACATCGTAAACACAATTCTTCCAATTTCAAATGGTTAATTAAAAATACGAAACTATAATATCTTGGTTGGATGAGTGTCCACCTCCTTGAGTTAATACTTGGTGGAAGTACTTTGACAGCAATTACAGCTGTGAGTCTGTTGGGATAGGTTCTCAAACTTCGCACACCTTGATTGGGTAATATTTGCCATTCTTTGTACAAAACTGTTCAAGCTCAGTCAAGTTGTGTGGGGACGTTTATGGACAGCAATCTTCAATTCATGCCACAGAATTGTCGATTGGACTTCGGTCGGGGCTCTGACTGGGCTACTAAAAGGACATTTATCTTTTTGTTCCTTAGCCACGACAGTGTAGCTTTGGCTGTGTGCTTTGAGTTGTTGTCTTGCTGAAAGGTGAACTTCCATCCCAATTTCAGCTTTCTTGCAGAGGGCAGCAGGTTTTCCTCTGGGGTTTTTCTATATTTTACTCCATTCATTTTCCCTTCTATCCTGACAAGAATCCTGCTGAGAGAAACATCCCCATTATATATGATACTGCCACTACCATGCTTCACAGATAGGATGGTGTTCTTTGGGTGATGTACTGTGTTGGGTTTGCGCCAAATGTAACGTTTTGCATTTCACCCAAAAGTTCCACCTTGGTTTTCGTCAGACCACAAACTTTTTGCCCCTTGCCTTCAGAAATCTCACGAGTGTTTTTTTGCATACCTCAAATGCGACTCAAGGTTGGCTTTTTGAGTAATGGCTTTCTTCTTGCCACCCTACTGTGAAGGGGTAGAGCATCAACTGTGGTTGTGATTATCATCGTACTTAGAGGAATTCATGCATTGTCGTTCCTCCAAGCCCATCCCTTGGTGCAATGCAACCAGAGTGGAGGGTGGTGGGCTATTGACAGAGGGACAAAGTGAAGGCAGGCTGGGCCGGTTACTTTGAGCGCTGTACCAGACCGACCCACCAAGCTGTTGAGTTGGACGTCAGGGGGTGTAACTCCCCTATTGCTGACCCTCCATCAACTGTGAACCACCTTTGTTTGTGGAACATAGGTGTGGTGAACCAGCTGAAAGGGGATAAAGCTCCTGGGATTGTGGGACCATGCTGAACTTCTCATGGCTGGTTGAATGCTGTAATCATGTCGTTGCATGCAGTTCTGTGCTCCGATTGGACACAGCGGGCATCATCCGAACTGACTGGAAGAGGGGCCAGATTTTCCCTCTCTAGAAAGGGAAGAGTGATCGCCAGGGACTGCAACAGCTATGAGGGGTGACACTGCTCTCAGTGCCGGGCAAGGTCTTTGCTCGGATAATCTTTGTAGGGTTTGCCACCATCTGCTTGAGCACTAGTGCCCAGAGCAGTCGGGCTTTACACCAAAGAGGTCACGATTGACTTATCTTTGCTCTTGTCTCCTCACCGAACGCAGACAAAGTTTCGGCAGGGGCTGCTCGCATGGCTTGGAATTCTAAGTTCCTGAGTTCAAATCCCGCTTGGCCGTTGAATTAACACCAGTTAAGGTTGCCTCACCCTGTCATCCTAACGAGGAAAGCAAAATGAAGTACCCAGCTTGCGGGGATATATTGAGACCATTTGAGTATTCCTGCGTCGGAGTGGCGACCCATCCAGGATTGTGCCCAATACCCAAAAGATTGCTTTTGGCAGCACCGACACTCTGGTCCAAGAAGTATGTGCCCAATGTATGGGGAATGGGTGGAGGAGGGATGGGGGATGGTGAGGAGGTTGTGGGGCTTGGATCCTGAGGTCTGAGTTTCAAATCCGCTTGGTCAATTGAATTAACCCAGGTGAGGTTGACTCAGCCTGTCATCCTTCCGGGTCAGCAAATGAGTACCAGTTGCGGGGATGATTGGAGCATTTGAGTATCCTGCGTTGGGAGTGGCGACCCATCCCAGAGATTGGTGCCCAATAGCCCAAAAGATTTCTTCAGCAGCACCGCGCTCTGTTAGAGTATTGGTCCCAATGATGGATGGATGGATGATCCTGCTGACCAGATTCTCTAGCGAGGGGAGCTTTTGAGTGGAGGAGCCAACGGCCGACACCGTCCTTGTGGCATTGCAGCAGTTAATTGGCATCTTAAGGAAGTGTGGATGGCCAGGCATCTGCCCTGGCGGATGGTCAGACGGAGGCCCTGGAAGTCCGCGCGGAAAATTGGACCCAGCGACGTGCTGCTCTGGCGCATGCTCCATACCTGGAACTGACCATGCAGGCCCAGACTTGCGGAGTGCTTGAGATGTTGGTGTCCATTGCCACCTTGACAAGTCCTTTGCCATATAAGGCATGTATTCTTTCAAAGTGCCCAATGGCCTCTTAGGTGGCTTCTCTGATCAGTCTTCTTCGCTTGGTCATGCCAGTTTGGAGGACGGCCTGATCTAGCGGGGTCTCGTGGTACCATTATGCCTTCCCCTTTCATTATGATTGTTTGACTGTGCTCCAAGTATATTCAAGGCCTTGAAAATATTTTTATACCCATCCCTTATCTGTGGCCTTTCCACAACTTTATACTGGGGTCTTTTTGAAAGCTCCTTGGGGCACCCCTTAATACTGTGCCTTCACATTTATCTGGGGGTCTTTTGAAGCTCCTTTTGGCTCATGGTTGATTCTTTTGCTGTGACATGCACTTCTCAGTGAGGAACCTACAGGAACAGCTTGATTTTTATTCTGAAATATCAGAATACACAACAATTTAACACAGGTGAGGCCAATTAACTTAGTTTGTGATTTGAAGTGGATTGGTTAACCTGAGCTTAAGTTTACAATTACTATTAGAAAGAGGGTGACACTTATACCAATGAAGATATTCTTTGTTTTGTATTTTAATTAATTTTTCCTGAATTTGTAGAATTTGTTTTCACTTGGAAGTTGGTGGGGTTATCTTGATGTGTCCAATAAAGGTGGAAAATAGTCTGGATTTTATGCATTTTAATTCCAAAGCAAATTAAGGCAAACAAAAGGTGACATTTTGAAAGGGGGTTGCAGACTTTCTAATCGATCTGTATGTGTATATATGTAATGAGGGCCAGTCAATAAGTAACCTTGAAATATTTTTCACAAATTGTTTATTGCATGTATGTATGTACAACTGTGTTATTTTTCAACATAATCTCCATTGCGTTCATGCATTTTTCCATCGCTTTTACTGAGGCTGCAATCCTCTAGAAAAAAATATATTTTTGGCTGCCTTGTGTAGGCATCGTACACCCGCCTTCTTGGACCTCTTGTCAGATCGGAAAGTGGTCCACCAAGCGCCTCCTTTAAGTGGCCCAGAGATGTGGTAATCCAAAGGGCGGGGCCTGGCGAGTTGGGTGGATGAGGAAGACACTCCAAATGCATGTCCCTCGATTGGTTGCAGCTGTAGTGCAGCAGTATGGGGCCGAGCAGTTGTCATGCTGCAGTAAACACCGGTAGTGAGCAGTTCCACGACGTTTTTGAATCTGGATTGCCTGTTTTTCAGATTAATTTTAAGGAGGTCACAGTATGATGCACTGGGTAACTGTGGTCCCTCTGGGCATGTATGCTCTAAACAAGTGGGCTTGGCTATCCCAAAGAGCGTCAGCATTAACTTTTCGCAGAGACGGCTGTGTGCGGATATTTTTGGGCTTCGGTGAAGTTGAATCGTGCCACTCTTTGCTTGCAGTCTTCATTTCTGGGCTGAAAGTAGTGGACCCAGCTTTCAATCCCGTCACTACCGTGCTGTAAGAATGCGTCGCCTTTCTGTTTACGTAACATCGCAGAAGTTCTTCAACATGCGCCAGTGCTGTTCTTATCAAGTTTGGGTGGAGTTGTCTTGGCACCGCACCTTGCAGACATTTTGTGGAACCCCCAGCACGTTTGTGAATGACATGTGTGCTGAACCATGGCTCGTGTTCATTGGAGACCACTTCATGCCAGCGTAATGCGATGGTTTTTTTCCCTTAGCACTGCTCAACTCCTGAAACCTTTCTGGTGTGTCGCTGTGTGAGGCTAGCCGAGCGAGCAGACGTCTGCACACTGGACACTCCACTTTTAAATACTTCCTGTCCCAGATCGTACACCTACAGCATAAAACATTGTATCACCATGTTGCATCTATAACATTCTGCAATGGATTTCACTGGGATTTCACACCCTTCACTTCCCAAGAAATGGAATGACCAATGTTGCTCCTCCCTGGTGCATGCCCTAAGAAAGGCCGCCATCTTGGAACTGCTCTACTGACATCATAACGCTATTGTTTGAGACATAAAACAGGCAAAACATAAACTCTTACCCAGTGATAATAACATATGGTCAATCCACAACTACAACAACATTACGTTCTTGAATATAATATCTGCCATTTTAGGGTTACTGATTGACTGACCTCGTATGTATGGTGGTATTTGTTTTTTGTAATATCCATCCAATGGGGACCATACTCTGTGCAGAGGCATTGGTGCTGCCGAAGCAGTCTCTTGGCTATTGGGCACAATCTGGACAGGTCCGCCACTCCAAAACACAGGAATACCTAGCAGCTCACACTATTTTGGCCAACCTCAGACGGATGACAAGGCTGAAGTCAACCCCCACCTGGCATAAATTCAACAGCTCATTGGCATTTGGAACTCAGGATCCTAGGATCCCAAGCCCACCACCCTAACCATTAAGCCAACACCAGGCACATATAAATGTATATGTTGCAGCGTCAACAGCTCAACCTAAACATCGAGCTCGCGCGGCTGAACGGTAAAATCCCGCGATGTCCCAAATGGCCTTAACGCCTGAGGGAACGGTTCGCCAATTAAGGGCGGACAATGCAACGTGGTAGGTCATGAGGAGAGACACGAGAAACTTAACTCTACACGGTCAAAAAGTTTTAGAACACCCACATTTTTCAAAGTTTTTACTGAATTTAAGCAGTTCAAGTCCAGTGAAAACCTGAAATGGGTACAAAGCTAAGCGTAAACTGCCCAGAGGTTAAAAAAAAAGTTTAGGTACCAAAAACTGAAAAATAAATGTAAAATTTCAGAGTTGTTTAAAAAGTGCCTTTTTCAGGGAACAAGTAATGGGGTTAGCAAACTGCAAGCTGTTCTGAAAATGGAAGTAAAATTAAGCCTTGAATGTTGATGCAAACAATTCCTACAGGAGTCCCAACTTTTGTTGATTAGTTTACAACCCTCTGTATAAAAGCAGTGTTGGAATAGACTTTGCTGGTTTGCTGCACCTTGAAGCATTAATTTGGACCATATACTTGCATCTGCAGGAAGTAGTAAATTCGATCATAATGGGCGAGAAAAAAGACAAATTAACAAAAGGAAGACAGACCAGACAGAAGGCATTATAACCCTTTAAAAGTGTAGGTCTTTCCTTTAGATAAAATTGCAAAAGAAGCCAAAGGTGTCAGTGAGTACAAGTTTCCTACACCCTCAAAAGGCACTTTGGAAACTGGAGGAAACTCTGACAGGAAAGAGGTCCTGACAGAACCCAAGCCACAACACAATAGAAGACAAGTTTCTGAGAGTCAACACTTGCGTGATAGGCGGTCACAGGGACAGCCAGCTTTCAAGCACAGCTAACACTGTCGAAGTATAGGAAGTCTCAGTTTCACTGTGAAGAGAAAGACTTCGAGCTGCGGTTTGAACAGGTCCGAGTGGCAGTAAAGAAAGCCATTGCTTAGATGCAAAATATAGAAAAAAGAGGCTTTGCCTGGCCCATGAAGCACGCCAATGAACTACTGAAAACTGGAAGAAGGTTTATGGACCGATGAATCAAAATTTTGAAAATCTTCAAGTTCATCACGCAAGGTTTTTGTACGCCGCGTCGAGTCCCGGCAAGGATGGTTTTCCTCAGTGTGTGACACCAACTGTCAACGTGGAGGAGGAAGCGTGGATGATCTGGGATCTTTTTTGCTGGATCCAGAGTAGCGACTTCACAGAGTGACTGCACTTCTGAAAACCAAAAGGGCTACCACAGCAATTTTGCAGTGCCAATGCAATACCCCTGGTCTAAACCACCTAGTTGGTCAGGGGTTCATCCTCCAGCAAGATAAAACGACCCAAAACATACCTCCAGGCTATGTCAGAACTTTCCCTTGAAGAAGAACAAGAACGGTAAGCTTTCAAATCATGGAATGGCCAGCACAGTCTCCAGACTTAAAACCCCATCGACCTGGTTTGGGATGAACTGGACTCGAAGGGTGAAAGCGAAAGAAACCTAATAAGTGCAACACAAATTTGTGAGAACTTTCTGCAACAGTGTGGGAAGAACTTTCCGAAACAATAATTTGATTTCCATTGCACGAAAGAAATGCCAACGAGTATTTCGGCTGTTATATCTACAAAAGGTGGTAACTTTGATGAGTTAAAATTTAGATTAAATTTTGGTTCAACAA
>CM068963.1:95143145-95158876 GCA_035128595.1 Eptatretus atami | reverse complement strand
TTTGCTCCTACTATCGGCGCTTTGTGGCAAACTTTGGCGGAGATTTAGCCAGGCCCTTCACCGGGTTAACGGAGAAGGGATGTGGAGATTTAATTGGACAGGGAATGCCATCAGGCCTTCCTCAAATTAAAGGGTGTTTTGACATCCACACCCGTTTTAGCGTACCCCGCGATGACGGGGATGTTACCCTGGACACGATTGGCAGCCAGGAAGGATTGGGGGCATTCTTGTCTCAGACACAGGGGGACGTTGGAGGCGTGATCGGTATTTACAGTCGGGCCATGAGTTAGGCCCGAACGAAATTATTTGCGTTTACTCGCAAGGAGATATTGGCTATGCTGTCTGCCGTGAGCCATTTCCATCCGACTTGACGGGAGAAATCTTGGTTCGAACTGACCATTCCTCCTTGCAATGGCTCTCGGTTAAGGAACCGGAGGGCCAAATTGCAGTGGTTGAGAAGTTGCAGCAGTACGATTATCAGTGTGGCCCATAGAGCCGGTAAGGGCTCATGGGAACGCCGATGCCGCTTCCACGACCGCCCCTGTCTGGGAGAAAACTGCAAATATTGCACGAGGCATGAGGAAGCAGGACAATGGCGGATACCTCCCAGAAACTGCCAGCCCATGCGGCCCGGGTGGTAGGCCCAACTTTGCCACTAACCGCAGGGGAGGAATTTGGCGGTTTGCGTGGAGCACTGCAGCGGGGAAAACCCCGTGATAGAGCCCGTGTACAAGTGGGTTCCAGAAAACAAGGGCCAGTGGAGGAGATTCACCCCATTCGCGGGCAGCGACAAAGGCGTACTGGGCTCAGTGGAAGACCCTAGAAATGAGGGCAACATCTTGGTATCGCAAGTGGGTGGAAGAATTCCCTCAGAGAGGACTTTTGGCTGGTGATAGTCCTGATGGGTTTAAGGACCCAAAATTTTGAAACAGGTGCACGGGTACCTGCGCCGGCGGCCATTGGGCAGAACCAAACAATTATCGGGTCCGGCCGGCGATTTCTATTGGGTCAACATGGGGCGCGATGTACAGGATTGTGTCGAGCATTGCGACGCCTGTACGCCAAAAGGGACCGGCACGCGAGGATGAGGACCCCACTCCAACTACATCAGGTTGGGCCCCCCTTTGATGCGAAGTGGCCATGGACATTTTGGCGAACCACTGCCCCCCACTCGCCAAGGTAATCGATACATCCTCGTGATGATGGACTATTTCACCAAGTGCGCCGGAGGCCTTTGCCCTTCCCAACCAGGAAGCCGGGGTCGTGGCAAAGGCTTCGTAGAAGGATTTGTATTGTCGGTACGGGATTCCGGAGGAGCTGCACACTGATCAGGGGCGAAATTTTGAGAGCGAATTGCTAAAAGAGGTTGCAGGCTCCTAGAAATGTGTGCAACAACCGGACAACGCCCCTGAGACCACACAGTCTGACGGTATGGTGGAGAGGGTCAATAGGACCCTTATCCAACAATTGGCCCTCTTCACCGCCAGATATCAGGAAGACTGTCGGACGAACATCTACCCGTATCTCCTATGGCCCTATCGCCGCGTCCCAAACATGGGCCACCGCCTGTAGTCCGGCGCCTGCTCATGTATGGACGGGGGCTACGAGCCCGCGTCGATTGCTGTTTGCGCGGTCAAACGCCTGAGCGTCCCGACAGACCCCAGGGGAGGGCTATGGCCCGTCGGTTGGAGGAAGGCATGTGAAAGAGTCCATGCTTCGCTCGCTGCCAGCTCCAACAGGCGAGGTATGAGGATGAAGGCGCAGGTACGACCACCGGAGCCAGGTGAGTGAGTACTCTCCTGGGGCGAAGATTGGTCTGTCAACCCCTGAGGGGAAGGCAGATGCCGAAACTCACCTCGCCATGGCAGGCCCGGGGGTCGTCCTGGCGCAAATCTAGTGACGTGTCCTTAAAATTAAAATGGGACCACGGAGCCCTCCCCCGGATCGTCCACGACGGACGGCCTGAGACCCTACAAGGGCGACCTATACGCCCTCATGGTTATCTTGCCGGAGTAGCCAGAGCTGGAACTACCGCTCCCGCAGAGCGCCAAGCTCGGCAGAGCCTTGCTGCGTGACATGGATTCCCAGGCAAGGGTGGAAGACCCCTTGTTAGGGGGCACAGGAACTACTAGTTAGGAGGAATTGGGTTAGAGTTGGTTTAGACCGCTTCATGGGACAATGGGTGGTGGTACCTCATGAGCCCGTGAATGGATTAGTTAGAGGGATTTTAGTTAGATTTAGGAAATTGGGAATTTGGATTTTTGGAGACACGGGGACAGACATGGAGATGTGTACGTGGGACTAGCCCTGGTAGCCTCCGTAGTAGTAAATGAGACGCTGCATGGTTTTAAGGGATCGATGAGCGGGGCACGAGTTAGTTCAGGATTTAGTTAGAAGGATGGCAAGTGGGTGTTGGTGTGAGTCGAAATGAGAGAAAGTGTGTACGAGAATGAATGTAGGATCAGCTGGCACAGTGGTGCGAGCTGAAAGGATGTGGAATGCCATGTGCCCCGAATGACGAGATTGCGGGGGAGGAGTATTCGCCACCCAGTGACCCCGGGTCAGTTTATGTTAGTTGTGGGTTAATCAAATTTACAACATGCGGAGCGTCGCTTTTGTTGTTGGTGTCCGAAAAGCACGAAACCCATTTGGAGGGGTCGCAAGAGTTCAATGGACGGCTGGAGAGCGTGCGCTGTTGAAAGGTGAGTTGTAGTACGTAGTCGAGCTGAGTAGGCAAGCCGGCCGGGCACAGACGTAGTTGGTCAGGGGCATAGCCGGTCAGGAACGGGACCTAGTTCCCAGATTGCCACGGGCAAGGTGTAGCACGGGCGAAACCCGGAAGGCCCGAGTGCGCACACATGCCACGTGTGGCATCGGAGGGGGCAATGCCAGAGAGAGGGCAAACCCCCTCACGTTCATAGGGAGCAGGGAGGCTCGGAGCAGCCTCAGACTGGGGGTTGCCCAGGTTAGAGTCTGGCAAGGAGGAATTCCTGCAGTGAGCCAGCTGCCCAGCAGGAAATTTGTGCGAGGCCGAACGAAAATTGAGCGGCAAGCCCAAATTTATAAAGGACACCAACACAGCGGCGACGAATCATGGTGTGTTTAGAACCTGATAGTTTTAAAGTGTGAGGCGCTTTTGAAAAGCCCGGGTAGTTAGTTTTAATAAAGTTAGGTAGTATAGGAAGATTACCCTTCGCACCCTTCCAGTCCCTTCGCTTCCTGTAGGCCGCCTGGAACCACCTTGGAGACGCTGAAATTGAGGAGGCATTCTAGGCTTGTTGGCCTCGAGACAGGGCGCAGTCTCTCCCTTATTCCCCTCCAAAAGAGTAACTAGGGGATGGGAGATAGGCAGTGACAGATACGGTTAGCCGGACAAAGACAATAAGGGGGTTAAGGGAGACAATACAAAAGGGAAAAAATAAAAATAAAAGATGGCTAAATTTTGTGTGTTGGTGGCAAATTAAGGGAGTGGGTTATGGACAGAGACAGGCAAGCGCGATAGAGTGGGGGAGGACGTAGGCTAGGTCCGAGCTCGGCCTTCAGAAGCGGCCGGCAACCACCGCACTCCCTCCAGATCTGATGGAACCACACCAGAGGGCCGGCCAGCTTCACCTCCGGCCTTGTTGTGCTGCAGCTGCCTGTTCTGCATGGGCTTACCTTGCCATGCCTCCTAGTTGCCTGCCTCTGCCATGACCCCATGCCTGCTAGCCCTTTGTTTGCGTTTGCCCCTGTGTCCATTCCTCCTCTTTAGTGTGCTCTACTGTGGTCCCAATGTTGGTCTTCAGAGCGTTTCCAGTGCCAGAGGATGGTAACTCAGGAGTGGGCAATTGACATTGACCATAACAATGACCTGCTGGTATGTGGCCTGTTTAGTGTGCTGAGATGAAGTCGGGGAATGTTTTCCAAGGATCTCCCTTTCTGTGTGAAAATAACTTTGTGGACATCGTTTACATCCTTGCAGTCACTGCTTCGTTATACATCAATTACAAACCTCGTGTGATGGCATTGCAATCACAACAAATTCTTCTGTTAGAGGTTATGCTTGGCATGTGAATGCATGTGTTACCTCTTCATATCCATCCACGTGGACCAGGCTGTGGTTTCCCCTCGACCAACAATGGCTGATGCTTGGTTACAGCCAGTGAAGCATGAAAGACACTAAGAGCATGAGATTTCTCTGTTCCAATAGATGTTGCTATGTTGTGAATAGCATGTGTCTGTTTTTTTTTTCCCACATCTAAGGATGTTTCAGGTGCATCAAAGCAGAACTGCAATGCTCTGCCCTTTGCAAGTGTGGTGGTGAATGCGACCACAGCTGAATCACTTCAACGTAACAGATAACGTCAGTTTGATTAACTAATTATGTGAACAACTCGATTCGATATGCTTCGTATGTGAAATGTTGTTATAAATGGTGGCAGGATTTAAACACCGAAAATGGTCTGTTGGTTCATATCAAACGCATAGATAAATACACAACTAGCATTGCGACAATCTTGCAAATATCAGCCAGTCTGATTGAAATTCAAGTGAACTTGTATCTAATAGTCATCAGTAACCCTGTGCTATAATGTCTTTCTGTTCAGAAAATTTTGTCATTTAAGTTAAGGCTATTTTTTTTGTATTACCAACGCGGCCATCTGGAATTCAGTGGGCATTTTGAGAAAATTGAAATGAATAAGCATCCATGTGGTACATATAAGAGTGTGCGTGTGTGTGTGTGCGTGCACGCGCGCGTGTGCTGGTTGGTTGTCATCTCCATATGAGGAATTCATCAGGTAGAACAGAGCCCTCTCAGGTCTCAAAGTATCCACCTTCATGTATGTGTGTATGTGAGAAAGTTTGTGTAAGCTGTTGACTGCTCGCACCACATGTGGGTGTGTTTCAGGAGATGGAATGGAGACCTACCAAGTCTCAAAGTATCCACCTCCGTTAGTGTGCGTGTGAGAGTGTGAGAGTGTGAGAGTGTGAGAGTGTGAGAGAGAGGGAGAGAGAGAGAGAGATATGGAGAGATGTATATGTCACGTAGAATATGTGTGCATATAATATACAATACGTGTCATGTATAAGATGTGTGTATTTGTAATATACAGTATAATATTTGTGTATATAATATGTGTGTATATCACAATCGTGAACACCGTGTTTGTGAAAAATCACAATTCATGTATGTGTGTGTGCGTGTGTACGCACTGTCACCACCAGTCATGATCTCCACTCATGAGTCTCTAAGTCTGAAAGGAGCCTTCCCTGGTCTTGAAGCATCCATCTTCACCCGAGCAAGGAACCACGACTCGTGGACCAAGCCGTCTCTTTATCCGTGCTCCCTTTTCCCCTCAGTCCCCGAAGTGGCCTCCGGGAACGCCTAATCTCGGTCTCACCCTTCTTTGGTCTCTTTTCAGGATTGTCACTGAGCCCCGGCTAGCCTCCGACCGTAGTTCGTTTGTGGAAATGTTCTCAGAGATGGCTTTTCGTTTGATTTTTATAAAATTCCACATACCTGGACCGATCTACAGCAAATTTTGCACAAGTGCTGGGGGTACTCATAGGCATAGGGTCAGATCATAGGCATAAAAATATAATATATGTATATATAATACAATAAGTCTCGCTACCTGGAAGTTCGCATATCGTAGTTCGATTATTCGTAATTTAGTTTTATGACCATTATTCAATGATCGCAAACATTTTATGCCTATCGTAATGTCATTGCAGGAAAAACGCAAAAAAAAAACTTTCAAACTGCCTGCAAAAAACAACAATCACACATGATGCGCATAAACACACTTTCACTTTACTGCGCATGTACTGTACGCTGTACTGTATTCTCTTCACGCTCGCTGCATACTTCCAGTATGAATCCAAGCGACCGCAAGTCTTTGCGAGCACACCTCGTTTCAAGAGACAACGAAAGGCTGTCACATGAAGGTGAAATTGGATATAATTAAAAAGACATGACGAGGTGAAGGGACAACGGAAATCGGCCGCGCGCATGCAATCGCTGCATTGACTGTACATTCGATCGTTCAAAGTTCGGCAAAGATAAAGAAATATCACAGATTGCGACCAGTTCGAGTGCAACGACATACGAGAATGAGAGATGGTGCCATGCACAACATGGAGCGTTTATTATGTGTGTGGATAGAAGATCAAACTAAACGTCGCATGCCTTTATCTCTTGCTGTGATACAAGAAAAAGCGCGTAGTTTGTGGAACGATTTAAAGAAGAAACAGGAAGCTGAAGAAAAGGGTGAAGGCGCAGAGCCTTTACAGCTAGCCGAGGCTGTTCATGAGGTTTTGTCATCCGCCCAACCTCCACAACCTGAAGTGTAGCGAGCGGTGAGGCAGCAAGTGCGGGACCATGCTGCCGCATCAGAGTTTCCAGCAAAGTTGAGAAGATGATTGAGGAGGGGGGTTACTCACGAAGCAAGTCTACAAATTGACGAAACCAGATGTTTTGGAAAAGAATGCTCCCGTACATACATTGTACGAGAAAAAAGACTGCTCCAGGGTTTAAACAGCAAAGACAGGTGACCTTATTACTCAATGGAATGCAGAAGGGGATGTAAAACTCAAGCCGCTTCTTGTTTACGTTTCTGAAACCCACGACGCTAAAGGTTGCCTCAAGCCACAACTTCCCGTATATGGCGGTCAAACAAAGGCTTGGATGACTGGAGCATTGCCACGATTACGTGATCAATTTACTTCTTCCAATCATGTTGAGAAGTACTCCAAGGAGAACAACATTTGACAAATCTTTGTGCTTGTAGACAATGCTCCTGCCATCCTCAGCATATGAGACTGGGTGTGAAACGTGCAGGTAGTATTTTTACACCAAATACTACCTCACTTTTACAGCCTATGGATCAGGGAGTTATTGCTGCTTTTAAAGCCTATTATGTTAAGCATACCATGCTGCAGTTTATCAAAAAAACTGATAAGGACAAGCTATCATCAAGGAGTTTTGGCGAACATACAACATAACGAGAGTTGGTGTCAAAGGCACCCAATGCTCGCTTGTTTATACATTTATCGTTTTTAAAAGACTAGTCTAATAATATTTTTTATAAAGCATTGCAGTGAAGTCTGATCCAATAATTTTAAAGCAATAATGTGTTTGTATTGTAATCAGTAAAATAGTGTGGTAGATAAAAACATTAGAAAGGAAATAACTTGCACCAAAAACTTTAACATTTTTCACGCTCACGCTGACGCTGACGCTCCACACCGGGGTATCGCTATAGCTCTCTGTTCTTCACAGGCGAGCTAAAAATGGCTTTGGAAAACATTAAGGTTCGTGGCGGAGGTGAGTGCCTCCACAATGAACGCTGTGTGGAAGAAAGTGTGGCTGAGTGTGTCCACATTCCGGGGTTTGCTGATGTTCCGTTGATTACAAGTCAAATTGTGACCTGGCGCAGGAGGCTGGTTTTGAAGGGTTGACGAGAGGACGTGGATGACTTACTGGAGTCTCATGCAGAACCCTTAAGCAATGAATCTCATGGAGTTGGAACAGCCATGGGCTCTTGAGGAAGAAGAAGAGAAGATGCTGCGACACCTTCATCCAAGCACTCCCATAGCAAAACCTCAGCCAAATTCCTCAGCTCATTTGAAAATGCTATAGAATTTGTTATCGAGCAAGATCCAAGTCTTGAAAGGAGCACTGATTTTAGCTGTGTTGTTAATGATGCTTTGTTGCTACAAGGAACTTTATGCAGCAAAGAAAAAAGAAGCATCCAGCCACTCTCCACGCATTTTTCAAGCCAAAAGATGCAGCACCAACTACATCCACATCCAGGATGCTCCTTCAACCAGCTGCCAAGAGGCCGTTCCGCTGGTGAAGAAAGTGACAGCACAGTGTCAAGTGAAGAAGGGGACGATCTGCCACTCCGCAAGTGTGACTTGTCCACCGCAATCAAATCCGTTCCTCCAGCCTCGGGGTAAGTCGCCACTACTCGAGGAGTGTGTTTTGTTTATTTGTGTTTATGTCCAAAATTTGTGTTTATGTCCAAAAAATTCCGAGCCCAAAAACGCATCCCCCCTTTAACACATTGTTTCTATGGGAAATATGTTTTGTTTAACACAGTTTCGCTTATCATAAGGTTTTCCCAGGAACGAACCCTTGCGAAAAGCGAGGACTTACTGTATATATTATATATATATATATATATTATATATATATTATATATATATATATATATATATATATAATGTATACGCAAGACGCAGAAGACGTGCCCCGCAACCAAACTCAGAGGTAGTAATGGGCGCAGGGGCGGTATGACACCTCCCCCCCCCCGTCAAATTTCCTCCCGACTCCGGCCGTTCCGCACACCATCATGGCGATTGGCTGCGCTGGTTCATTTGACAGTGGCCAGTTGATGGCAATGCTGCAGAATGAATGGGAATGCACGAGCGATGGAGCGCAAAATGGATGCCAAATGGACGCGAACGCGCACGGTATGCAGGCACTGAGGGGTGATATGCAAACACAGCGGGGTGAGATGCAGAGCTGGGGTTTGAGTCTGCAGGCGGGCATAAAGGCTAATGGCGCCTGCACGTGGGGAAACGACCGAGTCGAGGGCGAGTGTGGATGTGTCCGGCCGCGATGGGAACAGGTAAGAGTCGAGGGGATGAGAGACGCACCAAACCAAAAGACAATAATGGGAGACCGAAACGTTGTAGGGTGAGACACGAGGGGACAACGGAAGAACCAAAGGAAGTGCGGAGACGGAGAAATTACAGAGACGAAGCGCCAGAAGAAACGGGAATAATAAACGAGGTGACGGAGATAGAAAGAAAAAGAGGGGAACTAATTAAATGAACGAAAGACGAGCACACACACATAGAGTTAGTGAGGGACAATGGGGTGAGCTGGTTGAATGTATCGGGACCCGGTGCGAGCATCAGGATAGCCTCCTTCAGGAACAGAGGGAGATGGTAAGCTCCCTCGAAGTTGACTGCGACCAGGTAGGTCCGGACGGGCCAAAGAGGTTGAGGGGTGAGTGATGTGAACGGGTACACGCGGAGCTTGGGGGTATGGAAACCCCGGATTTCTTGAGTTGAACGAATCCCGATTGTGATTGTTCCGGAGTGTGTGGTAAAGTGTATGAGTGGTGCGAGTGTGTTGAAATGTGTGCAGAATGCGAGTGACATGGCGTGCGTGAGTGCGTGCATGAAATTGGTACATGGACCGACCCAGACGGGAGACGGGTATAGCGAGCCGAATGGCCCGCTAGTAGTATTTCGGGAAACCGCGCCGGTTTCACTGGACGTCGCGTACGGCCCCGTTTCGCATTTCGCGGAGCGCCCTCGCGCGGCGCATCTTCGTGCGGGAATCCGGCACGGAAACGCTCCGCGTGGGATTCAACAAGCCTCGTGGACGGCTAAAATTGCGGTGAGTATTGTTTTGAATTCAGCAAACAGGGATCCCCATGCGAGCGCGTGTGCGAGGAATCACGTGCTGCGCGCCGCGTGTTTCGTTCGGCGGAACGCGCGGAGCTAGCCCCGGACGATGCTCGTGCTGCTGCACGGGAACCGTGCAGGTTCGGTGTGCGATGACGTCATCGGCACAGACCTGCGGCACGAGTTACGGGCGAGTGGCGCACGTCGGGCTCCAGGGCGAATCCTCAAAGGCGGTGCTTGTTGAGATGCGCAGGGTGACAGACAAGGCTGCAGGTATCGCCCGTAGAAGGGACGAATGGGCAAGCTGTAGACCGCCGCCTTGGCGGTACAAAAAAAAGAAAAAAAAAACAAAAAAAAACCTCGCTCCAAGTTAAAGCCCTGCAGGATGTGGCAAGCATCCCGTTGGGCATAGGAGCACTAGTTATGCGGGATGGGTTTACTTAGTTAAACCGGCCTCATGGGGCATGAGCCGTCCTCCATGGGGCCCGTGGACTAACTTAGTGGGATTTAGTATCAGATTTAGGATGGGAAAATTTAGTTCAGATTTAGTCAGATTTTAAAGCCTGGTGTTGGCTCAGTTGGTAGCGGCTTGGATCCAAGGGTCCTGAGTTCAAGCCCGTTGGCCACTGAATTAATACACACCAGGGGTTGACTCAGCCCGTCATCCTTCTGAGTCGGCAAATTGAGCCAGTTGCTGGGATATTGAACCATTCGAGGTCAGAAAATCATCTATGCAGCGGGTAGATGAGGCACGAATTAGCGACTGTAATATACTTGCAGAACGGTATGAAGTGCATCCGCCTTAGGGGGAGAGACGGTTCAAGCGAACACGCGATCTACATAGGATGGCAACCACTGTAGATTATTTCTGCCATCGAGAGGCAAAAGTCTGAGTACGCTCGATCAGATGATAGATGGGAAATGGATTTTTGGAGACACGGACAGACATGGAATGTGTGTGGGGACGTAGCTTAGCTCCGTAGATGAATGGAACGTGCACTAGTTTAAGGGAGATGGGGGCACGAGTTTGGATAATTTAGTTAGCAGAATGTCAGTGTTTGTGTTGAACGAAATGAAGAGAAAATGTACGATGAATGAATGTGGGTCAGCGGGCCCGAGTGTGTGAGTGGGTGAATGTGGAATGCATGGTGCGAATGAATGAGTGGGGGGAGGAGTGAATCCCACCCAAGTGACCCCGGGGTCAGTTAATGTGGGGGGTTAGTCAAATTTACCAATGGAGGTCGTTTTGGTTGGTGTGGGAAAGAAGGCACGAACACCATTTGAGGGGGCAGGAGTCAATGGACCGGCTGGGAGCGTGGCTGTTGAAAGGTGAGTATCGAGTAGAGGGCACCCCGGCACCGACTAGTTGGTCAGAGTAGGCAAGGGTCCAAGGACCGGGATAGTGTAGTGGCACGGGGCCAGTCGGAAACGGGACCCGTAGTGCCAAAATGCCACGTGGGCATCGGAGGGGGCAATGCCAGGAAGGCAACCCCCACGTTCATAGGGAGCAGAGGGCGGAGACAGCCTAGGGCCTGGGGGTGCCGTAGTTGTCTGGCAGGAGTGGATCCTGCCAAGTGAGCCATGCTGCCAGTCATGAAATTGTGCAAGGCACGAGTGAAAATTTGCGGGCAAGGCCAAATTTAAAAGACACCCAACACAGGGACGGAATCATGGTTGTTAGAACCTATAGTTTAAAGTGATAGCGTTTTGAAAAGCCCCGGGGTAGGTTGAAGTTAATAAAAGTAGGATAGTAGGAAATGAACCCTTCGCACCCCCATCCTTCGCTCTCGTAGGCCGCTGGAACCACTTGGTAAGATAGCTGAAATTGTGGAGGATATCTGAGGCTTTGTTGGGCTCGGACAGGATGGCCAGTCTCTCCCTTAGTTCCCTCAAAAAAAGGATCTTAGGGGATGGGAGTAGACATACAGGATGGTTAGCCGGACAAGGACATGGAGGTTAGGGACAAGCATTGCAAAGAATATAATATATAAAGAGGGGCTAAATTTTGTTGGTTCGTTGTTGTAACCTAAAGGCGCTGTCACACCTTGACGATTTAGCCAGCAATAGCAACGTATAAAAATGTATGTAAACGTTGGCCGTACCGCTGAATTTTGATCTTTTTTTTTTTTTAGTTTTGGCGTATTCATAACGTGTTGGTCGTATGCATAACATATTAGTAACGGGCACAGAACGTTTCTTGTTTATAGATAACTTATACCAACGAATGCTTAGCCTGTAGTCAGCGTTCACAACTATGCCCAACGATAGTTTAACTTAGCATAGCGCGCTGCACGTATCGCGACGAACTCGTGGCGTAGCCTGTTAAAAACCTCCGCATGCCGATTTAATCATAACGCCTTGAGAATTGGAAGTGTCAATCACGCAGTCACACCTTGACGATTTAGCCAGCGTATGCCGACCTTGAAAAAATGCTCTAAACGCTGGCAACGTCGAATACGGTATGGGTAAGTTTGTATACGTTAGAGCACGCTGAAAAACGATGAAGTAGTATGCTGGTCATATTTCGTGGTACGTCTCGTATGTTGTGAAATTTCAAGCATGCCTGAAATTTTACGACGTACTCGGCGTATGGCTCACAGGCGCGCTACGCTGGGAATAAGTTGTAGCGCACGATATTAGCGCATCGTGACACAAGTTACTTGTAAGTTACTCATAAGTCGAAACACGCTCGACGGTATGTTAGCATACCGAAAACTTTTTCGTCCGTCAGGGCACATTTTCTTTTTTCTCTCTTGGCTCGTGAAGGACGTGACGAAATATCTTGAATTGTTGTTGTTTGTGTTTTTTATTTTTTTTTTTAAGTCTATCACGAATTTTAAAATATATGTCGGACATTTGCCTTTTAAGTTTCGACGTCTACGTGACAATATCCTCAAACAGAAATATTCAAGAGGGGAACTAAGAATAGACATGAGCAACTAAGAGTGCAATCGGACGTGACGCAACGCGCACGTGACGAAATATCGGAAGTTATTGTTGTTTTTTAGTTTTTTTTTAAACGCCTGCCAATCGCCCATTTACGGTAGCGTAAATATAGAAACACGCTTCAGTAGTTCTGGTCGTCCGGAAGACGTCAATCAAATAGTCTACATACGTCAATATGCGTTGGAGCGTACGTTACACATAAGGTTCAAAGCACGTGACTCATGGTAGAAATAATTTGGGTACGCTAAGCATTACCTCGACGTAGTTTGACTTATGAGTACGTACAGTAACGCTGCCATTGACGTGTGTCAAACGATCGCAATAACGTGCCTCGACATGTGTCAACGATCGTGTTACGGTAGCCTACAACACGTTTACTCATAGGTTATAAATAAGTTTCGGTACGTAATCATTACCTCGACGTGTTCACTTTATGAGTAACTTTACAAGTAACGTGTGTCGAGGTGTGCTCAACGATTCGCATAACGTGCCTACACTTATGGCCAGCCCGCCTAGCGGAACGTGTGAGTCATACGCTGCATAGCTCGTTCATAAATTCAAGCATTGCTAAAATTGGGACAACGCAAAGGTTACAAACATTGAGCGCGCTACTACGATTTATGGCAGTGTTTTCAGCGCTGCTCTTTAACGTATACAAAACTTCCATAACGTATTCGACGTGTGCCAGCGTTTTAGACAAATTTTCATAAAGGGGCTGTCATACCTTGGACGATTTAGCCCAGCCGTATGCCGATTTATGCAAAAATTTGTCTAAAACGCTGGCCACACGTCGAATTACGTTATGGGTACGTTTTGTGTACGGTTAGTGCACGCTGAAAAACACTACCAAGCGTCCGTATTTTCGCTGGTTTAAAAGCTTTACTTTTTGGTTGCGTCCAAAAATTTTGCCATGCTTGAAATTTTACGACGCTATCGGCGTTTGCGCTCACACGCTTCCGCTACGCTGGGCCAGTTGTAGGGCACGTTTATGCGATCGTTGACCACACGTTAATTGTAGTTACATTAAGTTCGCAAACAACGTGAGGTAACATTCCGCGTACCCGAAACTTCTTTCAACCTATGGTAACGTTTTGTAAGCACGCTACACGAACGTTTTCATACTTCGCAACACGCCACTACTTGCAAATCCTCATACGTCGAAACACATCCAAGTAATGTTTAGGGGTACCCTGCTATTTATAACCTATGAATAACGCCTGTTGGGAATTTTACGCCTATTGCATACGCTAGACATCAGTTGGGCATAGGTTGTGGACGCCCCTTAAACACCGCAAAACAATCGTTGGTATAACTTATGTATAAGTTATCGAAGGTTCTGTGTTCATTGACTAGTACATTGATCATTTTGTCAAAGTCGTTTTAATACTTTAAAATAAAACAAAGAAAATTTCATGCTGGGAATTTAGGAAAAAAAATTGCCGAAAACATTCGCAACAATGCGTGCAAATAGTTCTCTATCGTGGACGATAAAAGAGGATCCATATCACCACACCCTCTCCCATCACGCTCACCTACTACTGACTGGACCTACTACTATACCAATACATACTATCACTAGTTAACTAGCTTACAATGACTATACTACTACGTCACGTAATTGGCTTGATCTACTCTTGGACCTCGGAAGTACGTATACTAATGATCGTAGCTCAGTACTCTTACTTGTACTAGTACATAGAATAGTATTAACTACGCAATTATCGTACTACGTTTACTACTACTTACTACGCTTACAATGCTACTAAGACAACTCTACCTAGATTAATTACTACTGTCACGCGACTTTCTTAGTTACTAATCTTTAATGAGCATGTTTACTTACATGATATACTGCATTTGAAGCATTACTACTCACATGGAGTTGGAAGACATGATGGGTTCCCTCTTGTGAAGCCCATTTTGTATTATACCAATTCCTATTAATGCTGCAATACGCATTACGTGATGTAAGATTTAGAATCGGTTTCGTTAGTGCATGGTGGTCGTCGGAGACGTCATCTAATTTCGTCTACATACGAGCAATGTGCGTTGAGATAGTTACACATAGGTTCATAGCATGTTACTCAAAGGTAGAGCGTTATATTAGGGTTCAAGCATTGCTACACATAGTTAAACGCACGTTACTATAGGTCATAGCACGCTAGTCATTTGGTCAAGGCAAGTTACAATAGGTTCCAATGCACGTTACTGTAGGTTTCAAGCACGTTAAACATAGTTCAGAGCACGCTACTCTAGGTTAAAAGGACGTTCCATTGGTGGAAAATTTAGGTTGCGGGTATGTTAATATTACCTTGGGTGTTTCGACTTATGAGTAACCTACAAGTAACGTGTGTCCGTCGTGTGTAAACGATCGCGGGCGTGCCAGGAACAATTGAGCAACGCATGCGGAACGTTTAGCCATAGCCGAGTACGTCGTAAAAATTTTCAGCTGCTTGAAATTGCACGACGTATACACTACACGCTATATGATCAGCGTACTTTCCTTGTTTTTCAGCTACTCTTAACGTATACACAACTTCTATACCGTATTTGCGACGTTGCGCCTAGCTTTTAGAACACATTTCATAGGCCAGCATCGCTTGGCAAAATCGTCAAGGTGTGACTTGCGATGTTGACACTTCAAATTCTCAGGCGGTTTATGAATTTAATCGGCGTGCGCACAGGTTCTTAACAGCTCGCACGAGTTTCGCCGGCGATATGTTTAGCGCGCTATGCATAAGTTAAACTATCGTTGGGCATAGTTTGTGAACGCCGACAACAGCTTAAGCATTCGTGTGGTAAAATTATCAATAACAAACGAACGTTCTGTGCCGTTTTACTATTGTTATGCATACAACAAACGTTATGAATACGCCAATTTAAAAAATAAACATTCAAAAATTTCAGGTACGCCAACGTTTGTACATACATTTTATCTTTGCCATTGCTAGTTAAAAGTCAAGGTGTGCAGGGGCCCTAAGTCGGTACGCTGGCTAAATCGTCAAGGGTTGGTGACAGCGCCTCAAGGGAGTGGTTGTGGACAAAGACAGGCAAAAGGCCGATAGGTTGGGGGAGACAGTAGGTAGGTCCGAAGCCGTTTTCGGAGCGGCCGGCACACCGACTCCCTCCACACAACCTCACGAACGACACGAGGCCGGCAGCTTCAATGCCGGCCTGTTTTCGTGCTACATCTGCCTGGTCCGCATTTGCCTTGCCTTGCCATGCCTTATTTGCCTGCCTTTGCCATGACCCCCATGCCTGCTGCCCTTGGTTGCATTGCCCCCTGTGTTCACCATCCATCCATGTGCGCCAGGACCATCTTCAAGTGTGTTTGCAAGGACTGCCCTGCAGGCAGCCACACCATGAGGACTGCATTGTGCAGC
>CM068963.1:95105534-95142839 GCA_035128595.1 Eptatretus atami | reverse complement strand
TGTGCACACAACAGCCAGGTCCTATAGATCAGTTATATCGGTAAGTACGTGTTTCTAGTTAGGGTCCCTAGTCTAATGGGAATTAATTGTACGTGCGCTGCGCAGTTATTTTATAGTTAGGATTTTTACATCACTTACAACAACGACAACAACGCCCATCTTCGCTTTCACAACCAACAACTCTCTGCTTTCGGCATTGTCCGGCTCTGCTCGCCGGCGAGCGAGCGCGTGCATGGGCGGAGTCAACATGGGCATGGCGTCCCTCTTTGGCCAATCGGCAAGGAGCGGGCGTCTCACCCGCCCCTCCCCCACTCAAGACCATCGCCATTACGCATGTGGCCGGAGGTGAGAGGTAGGCGGAGCTACAAACCTCCATCGGGACTCCACCCAGAAGGGTGGGAGTTGCCCCGCCTACCTGGGCCTGTCCAATGGAAGATGGCCAGGGAATCGGCGATGGGTCCAACCAATCAGAGCGAGTGGCCAGGAGAAGAAGCCCCTCCCTCCTGAAGAGGAGGAGTGTGGTTCGGGACAGTGTAGAGAGTTTGCGTCCTGGGTGTCTCGAAGCACGTCTGCCTGGGTTTGCGGCGGACTGCATCCCGCGCTTCGGAGGTGTCTCGTCTGGCGCATTACAGCGAGCGGTCGACCATTTCATCAAGGGAGATCACCTCGTTTCGCCCCTCTGGATTCGGCTGCCCTGTCCGTCCTTTGGGACCGGAGCTCCGGGAAGGGGTGGACGACCAGCCGCGCGCTCGCGGCCAGGTAGCCAGCCGTCCTGACTCCCAGCCGAACTATCTCCTCGGCTGGAGAGCGAATAAAGACCGCGCGGGTCCATTTTCTTTTTGGGTGTGCGTGTCTGTGTGCGCCTGTCTTGTCTAAGTAGAATTGTTAAGTGCTTTTGTTGTACATTATGCTTAGTCGGATAACTCTGCCCTTACGTGCTCCCTCTTCCCCGATTATTGTAAATAAATTCCCCTCTTGTTGAATGTCCCAGCTCGTCCTTGTCCTTTCTATCATTGGTTTGCCGCGCTGCGAACGGGAATTAGGAGGCTTCATTGTTGCCGTAATCGTGCAATCGGCCCGGCAGGAATCTGGTACCCTCCGCTCGGTACGACTCGGAACCGGCTCGGAACGGCCCGGATCGCGCAGATCCTGCCGAGGGTGAATTTCCCGGTAGTTTGGACGACGTGGGATTTAGGTATATTGAAATTGGCAATTGACCCTATCCCACGTGGTCGACCTATTGGCGATCTTCGGTCCGATAAGGGACCCGTGAGCTTTCGGATTTATCTGAAAGGTAGACCTAAATTCCGGGTGTTCGGTGAGCCGACTCTACTGCTCCATTAGCGGTCGTGCTGCCACCGAACCCGCCCACAACAATATATGTATATATACAACACAAATATATATATTGTTACGGTTGTGGAAATTCACAGAAACACCATTCAGGTTCCCAGAGGTCAGTTATTTCGTAAGTGTGTTCCAGGTTAGATTTCCCCACCAATGTATAACGGGAGTGTCGTGTCCGGGCTGTGCATCTTTGAGGTAGTTATTTTTTCTATCTTTATTTTAACAATAACAACAGCAACAACAATAAACAACAACGACAACACACGACAACCACGCCGCGTTTTACGGTGATCTCTAACACGGCCGCGTTTTGACGGCAAGATCGGATCAAAACGGCGTTACCCTCTGAAAGAGCTGGCCAATCGAAAGTGAGAGGGGCGGAGCCAGCCGGGGGTGAAGGGTCGAAGGTAAAAGAGCGAGCACCCCCGAACCCGATAAAGAGCCGTGCTGGAACGCCGAGAAGCCAGTTGGAAGTTGGAGTTGGGCTGGGCGTTGGAGTCTGGCAGTTGGAGTCCGGAGAGTTGGGGAAGCGCTTGGAGAGAGCCTTGAGTTGGGCGCTGGACTTCGTGGCTTGCAGTCGACGGTGGGAGTGGGGAGCGTGGAGCTGAGAGTGAGTTCGGGCAGTTGGTTCGCTGGGGGTTCGCCGGAACAACCAGGAGGCCTGAGTTGAGACCCATTCACTCTTCCAGCGGTCGTCGGCTAGCCAGGCCGCAGTGGAGGCCGGACGACCAAGGGAGCCAGTCGGAGCTCGGGGGTCCGGGCAAAGACACCGAGGGTCGCCGAACCAGGACCCAGCGAGTCACCACGAGGGTGGCCAGTAGCCGCTCGGTCTCTCGGAGCCCTTCGGTCATCCCGGCTCCGAGCAATTATAAAGGCTCACGAGCCCGGTTATTTCTTCTGGGTTTTGGATGAAAGTCTTGGGCCTTGTCTACCTAAGTAGAACTGATTAAGTGCATGATTGTGTACATAACAGATAGACATCGGCTGTAGGTTTTTGCTCGTGTCCTGTCCATCCCATTCCCCCATTCATTGCATATGTGCATTTAAAATAAATGTCCCCATTTTAATGTTAACCTGCTCGTTGTGTCACTTTCTGCCATGACTGCCATGATGCGTTCGAATATTAGCTGGCTGATTATAAGCCGATAAAACGTACATCTGGTCCGACGGGACTTGGCGATATAAAACCGCTCGGCAATCGCATACGGAACGAGCTGCTTAAGCGGCTCGTTTTCGTGCAGGCCCCGTCGAGTATAAACTCCCCGCATTTCTGTCCGCGCGAATAGTTAGGTGTATCGACAATCCGGCGATTGACCCTGTAGCGCGTGGACAGAAGAGTTGGCTGGTTTATGGTGTGTTAAAAACACCCGTAGCTGGGTTTCGGCGTTGATCCGGAAGCTGCGACTATATTGCCACGTTCGGTGGGCGGCGCCGGCCGCAATTGGGGCTTAAAGGCGGTCGTCCGCACGCCGGACGGGCGGAAATCTACAACAATATATATGAAATGATTATGATTAAGGAAGCAGCAAGCTTGTATTCATTCACCAAACTTTCTCTTATAACCTGATGTAGAATGAATTTTAAATTATCTTAGGTACCTGTACCCAATAAGTCTAAGTTATGAACAATAAAAATTCAACAGCGATAATATCTACAACACAAATTAATGCGAGCTCACAAGCTGCATAATTAAGTGAGCTCGAAGTGAGGAATCAACAGCTCATGAGTACAAAATGGAGTGAGAAATTCTCCAAACACTGAAGATTATCTTCCACTAAAAACAGAATGTCTCGAGAAGAGATTTTCCCAAAGATTGCCTCCCATTGCCTGTCTTGTGCTGAAAAACAGGGAGAGACAATCAAGTTTGTTATGACCAAGGTATCTGCCGTTTTGGGTTTTTTTTGCAGGCATCCACCACCACACTTGGGTCGCCAAAACAAGGGAAAGTCACTGAATGCATACATTACATCATTATAACCAATTCCGTCTTCAGAGAAGCACCAGCTCCTCTCAACAATCGATAGTACACTATTGTAAACTGGGACTTTTGAAGAATATTTCCCATATTGTAGATGAGAAATACAGTACTGGTATCAAAATTATCTTTCTAGCATGGAATAGCAGATCACACATACCTGTTTTTCTCCACTCTTCCTTATTTGGTTGTGTACTGCTGCAACATGGGTGATATTTTTTGTTCAACAATGGAGTATCATGTACAACACTGCATATATACAGGTAGTGGACAAAAAATGGAAACACCTGGGTAAATGAGGGAGGGCACCAATAATATTGAAAGCAACGGCTTCCACATCGGTGTGGCTGTGGCCCATGTGTTAATTAAGCAAATAACATCACAGCATGCTTAGGGTCATGTATAAAAATGCTGCACAGGTCTGGTTGCCTATAATTATGGCAAGCATGGCTGCAAGAGGAGACGTCAGTGACTTTGAAAGATGGGTGATTGGCAGGGTGCGTTAGGTAGGAGCTTCAGTAACATAGACAGCTCAACTTGCTGATGTTTTATGAGCAACGGTGTCTATGGTGATGTCGGCATGGAACTTCAAGGGAAAGACATCATCAGCAAAGTGCAACAGTGGGCAGAAGTGCAAACTCCAAGATTGTGATATCCATGCATTAATTTGAGGTGCAAAGCAAAACAGGTGAGCAACTGCAGATGAATTGACTGTAACTTTCAACCTGGGGTGCAAGCAGCCAGTGCAATCAAAAACGGTTCAGCAAGAACTTTACAGAGCGGGATACCATACACGTGCTGTAAGATGTGGTGATTGTCAGGTCAGGAGATATTACATCTGTGCCCTACTACAGGTACCATGTAAACCTGCACTAGCCCGTTTCATTGTCGGATCGTTGGTGACTAAATCACCTCCTCCACCAGGTTTTCTGGTGAGGAGGATATATGATATGGACACCGAACAGGATTAACAACAAAACCTGTCAAAGGGCGGAGTTGCTCCTTGTGAGCCAACGGCCATCCATATCTAGTTATCAACTGTGTCTGCGGACATCCTCCTGCAATTGGGTTACTTTTTAAAAGGAGGTTGGTGGCAGGATTTGCACTCCAGCCACCGTAAAACCCTTCACTCCACGAAACACAAGAAAAACGCAAAGAAAATTCAAAACCCACTCCGTGGGAGTACTTCCTATGCAGCTGCCCTTCGAAGGGCAGCTTACCAGATGACGGGATTGGGGCAAAGCCTTTGGGACACCTACTCTTTGATGATGGGAGGAAAACCACGGGGTAACTGGGTCAGATTGCATTAGTGTGTGGCGGGGTGGTGCTGAGGTGTCGTCTACCAGATGGCAGTCTCCTTGGGTTAACCTGAGTCGGTCCCTTCGGGTTGGTGCCTGGAATGTCCTCTCCCTAAGAGAGGATGATAACCTGTCTCTTTTATCATCTGACATCAAGCATTTGAACATCATACTCCAAGATTGTGACATCCATGCATATATTTTCATTGCAGCACTCTGAGGTTCGGAGACCGGATAGTGGCGAGATCATGGCAGGTGATAACATCTACTATTGGTCTGGTCGCTCTGATGGTTTACATGCCCAAGGAGTTGCTGTAGCTGTAGCCAATAAGCTGACTCCAATGATAATTGAGGTAACTCCGGTCAACGAGCGTATTATGAGACTGAGAATTCGTCACTCCTTGAGTGTCGTTTCCCTGGTCTCTGCATATGCTCCGACTGAGGCGAGTGATCTCAACGTAAAGGAAGCATTCCATGCCACGCTCAAGTCTGTGCTTAATCAGTGCCCCAGGCAAGATACTCTTCTAGTCTTGGGGGATTTCAATGGATCGACTGGAATTGATAGGGATGGTTATGAGACATGTGTTGGTTCCCATGGGTCAGGAACTGTGAACCAGAGTAGCACTAAGTTCCTTGACTTTGCGAGAAGTCAAGGACTTAGGGTGGCTGGATCGTGGTTTCAGAGCCCACAGGCTCATTACTGGACTTGGTATTCCAACGCTGGCGGTATGGCAAAGGAGATCGACCATGTGCTCGTTGATGGTCACTGGAGGATGATCCAGAACTGCAGGGTCGACCGGGGCGCTCATTTCCTCAAAACCGACCACAGGCTTGAGGTAGCAACTCTGAAATTACAGCTTAAATCTGAGAGATTGGTACCATCCCAGTTTAGGCCGGATGTTGGCAAGCTCAAGGATGAGAGGGCAACTGAGGAGTTTGCGAACAGGCTGAGTGGGAATTTGGAGGGTCTGGGTGCTTTGGGGAATCCTAAAGAGTTGTGGAGTACCTTCAAGATCACCATCCTTGACATTGCCGATGGATGTTTTGGAACTCACTGAAGGGCTAAAAAATAATTTTCTCTCTCAGGGGACACTGGATACCATTCAGCAGATCGCAGGGCCAGGCTTAATGGCAGAGTTGAGCTCTTCAGGGAGCTGAGGTGTAAAACTGTACATGTGCTGAGGGTGGAAAGGAGGCCTATGTGCGAGGAATCTGTGAGGGGGTGGAGCATCACCTGTGGTCAAGTGAATCTCGTCCTGCTTCCAGGGAAATTTGCACATTGCGTTCCTCAAAGCCTATCCCTCGGTGTACTGCAATTAGAGCAGAGGGTGGTGGGCTCTTGACAGAAGAGTCTGAAGTGAAGGCCCGCAGGGCCGGTTACTTTGAGCAGCTGTACCAGACTGACCCACCAGCTGTTGAATTGGATGTCAGAGGTGTTACTATCCCTATTACTGACCCTCCAATCAACTCTGATCCACCTTCGTTTGTGGAAAAACAGACTGCGGTGAACCGCTTGAAAATGGGTGAAGCTCCTGGGATCTGTGGCATCCATGCTGAACTTCTCAAGGCTGGTGGAAATGCTGTACTCATGTCGTTGCATGCAGTTCTGTGCTCTGCCTGGAACACAGGCCTCATCCCAACTGACTGGAAGAGGGGCCTTGTTGTCCCTCTCTGAAAGGGAAAGGTGATCGCCAGGACTGCAACAACTACCGAGGGGTGACGCATTGCTCAGTGCCGGGCAAGGTCTTTGCTCGGAAAATTCTTTATAGGGTTCGCCATTATCTGCTTGGGCACCAGAGCAGTCAGGGTTTAAACCAAATAGGTCAACGATTAAACGTATCCTTGCCCTTCGGGTCTTCACTGAATGCAGATGAGAGTTTCGGCAGGTGCCGCTTTCAACCTATGTTGATCTCTGCAAAGCATTTGATTCGGTGAATCGGGATGCCCTCTGGAGGATTCTTGGTCTTCGTGGGGTGCCACGAAAAACTGTTCAATCTGTTGTCTTAACGATACTCTGGTACTGAAAGTTCTGTGAGATGTGGTGATACCATCTCTGACTTATTTCCAGTTGTTACTGGAGTTTTTCAGGGGTGTGTACTGGCCCCCACACTTTTCAGTGCTTCCATGGACTGGATTCTGGGGAGAATGTTGGAGAGATCAAACTGCGGCACTTCATTTGGGAATGTGAAGATCTCTGACCTTCATTTCGCAGATGATGCAGTCATCTTTGCGAAGACTCTGGATATCCTTTTGGGGGCCCTCGAGGTGCTGAATGAGGAGTCGGAGCCGCTGGGATTACGGGTTTCCTGGGTCACAACTAAGATCCAGGCTTTCATTGACATATTGGATGACAGAGGTGGGTGGCTTTGTTGGTTCAGTTCGGTGTAAGGGACGCACGTGGTCGAGAGAGAATGTAGTTAGGAGATGGCCTGTAAGAACAGGGCTTTACGGCTGGCTTTCCTTCGACGATTGAAGAAGACTGCACAATTGTCATATTCGTGCTGAGGCGAATTGGCTCACGTACTGAACAAGACACTGGCCATTGGCTCTTGGTTGGATTGTGAGAGACGGACGCCGGGGCCTTGTGTATGTCACCGAAGGGGACAGCGATATTCTGAAAAGCAGCGGGTCGGTGAGGACGATTGACACGCGAGGAAGCTGCACGGGGTCTCTGAGCCTTGCCTGACACAAACCACACACAAATTGCCTGACGTACGTTTTTCCCGCTGCGAGAGAGCGGCTTGGCACCATTTTTTGGGCGCGTCTACACGTGCAGGACGAAGCGCCTCGATTCCAAGTTCCACAAAGACCATCTCTGGACCAAGCTAAGTGCCAGCATAAAGGAAGGATTTTATTTTATTTCCTCTTGTCTGTATTGAAGTCTGTGTGTAGAGGCGCCTTGACTTTAGGTTTAATTTATCTCACGTTCATTTTTCACATTTTGCATTATCCCCTTGTAAATATTTATATTGTCATTAAATTCCCACGCTTATTTGAAGTTGAAGTGTCCGTGTATTTGTCGTGGGGTTCGAGTATGACCCCCCCCTGTGCATCCATCTTTCCCTCCGACACTCCACCAGTGCCACGCCCCACCCCTTCAGTGCGCATTATAATCTCCGAGGATCAACGTGTCCGCCTCCTAAGGAAAACCGCTCGGCTATCCGGGCTGGCAGTGTTAACCGCCCGTCACCACAAATTGGGTTGGGGGTTTAACCCTAACCACCAGCACCGTAACAGTATTTTACGGTTAACTCATTGAATCCCATAATGGCAAGCAACAGAAGCCAAATTCTCACCTCTCAATAATCGATCCAATAAATCCACTTTATCAGTAAGAGACATCACTTTTTTCTGACTCTTTTCACGAGGCTCTCTACCACTTGATTTTGTTTCAGATGTCATTGTTACAAGGGCACACAAAAAAAAAACATAATGAATCGTAGAGTCATGAGAGCGGCATAGTATAACTTTGCAGGATGCTGGGCACGGGCAGACTATTGTTGTTGTTGTTGAGGGAGAGAGAAAATGGCAGACATATTCTTCCACGGCACACCAGCTTTATACTTGCGTGTTGGCACACAAGAGAAAATAGTTCCCACCCCAACCCGAGATTATTTGAGCGCATTGACTGCAATCCATAAACCTCGCCTCAATAAATTTATCACAACAGAGCGAATTCGCGAATGGCAATGCCCTCCTGTAATATAATGCTGTGAAAACACAACTTAAAATCCCGTGCTCAACAGTCTCAATGTCAGTGCTCTTCGCCCCTGCCTTTCAAGAAAGCTCAGCAGTCATACACATTTGTTCACTACTTGCCGAATAAGTCAGTGACTGAAAATGTAAGGAGAGCTCCTACGTCTGGACTCACTTGCCTCTGCCCCAAACAGCACGAATGCAAACGCTCGATTATTTAGTTAGACCTGTTCTTGAATAACTTTTGTTTTTACATGTGTTGCAATTCTAGCAACAGTTTTCTTGAACATTTAATGTTCACAACCCCCCCCCCCCCCCCACCCCATCTGCTCCCCACTCCAACAAGTCTGAACTCAGCAATGTTATTAATATTGTTCAATTTCTCTGTATATTCTCTCACCAAAAAGCTCTGGTGGAAAGTTGGTCCAAGACTGTGTTCTCATTTGCTTTTGCATTTTAGAGCTAATTAGAGATTTTAAAATCTACCATCAAAATGCTAAAGGTGCTGCATTAAGGGTACATAGAAAAATAAGGTATTTACATCGGTGCTGTTTCGGGCATAGATGAGTGAACAGAGCAGGAAAAATGCTTACATTTTACGACTGATGAAAGCCAGTGGATGTGAGGTGAGCATAAATTGAGACTTTTCAGCCCTCTTGGACACGGGGTTGAGCGGACGCGTCATGAATCTGTGGGGTGAGGGCTTTAAGTTGCATCATCGCAGCATTATAAAAGTGCAGAATAACGTTGGGGAAAGTCAAAAGTTTACAATGGTGCCAGGAAAAGTCAAAACGACAAAAAAAGAAAAAAAACAAAACATGGAAGCCAAAATCCATTTAAAAAGAGGAACCCATGCCTCAAGATGATGCAATAAGCATAAAACAGAGCTAACATGAACACAAATCATGGTTAACAAGAATTGCAGAATCTCCTAAATGCATCCTTGTGATACATGTTTCAGATGTTCTTATATATCCCACAAATCCCTAAATAAAAACTACTGGCAAAGAGGATAAAAGCATAAAAGCCCCAGCCCTATACAAAAGTCGTTTATATTTGAAAACTAATGACATTAATGAGACAAGGTTCCAATTGGGCAATGAGCTTCTGACCAAGTTTTGTCATCAAGTCTTCAACAAACCTTTATCATTAGAATATGGAGAACACGAATTAATAAAATGTAAAAAAAATTTTTTTAACTCGTTTTAGTTCAGTTTAGTTGAAGTACAATGTAGATATGGACAGGCTTTGCATTTTGAGATGCTTTCTAGTTATAATATGTTGTCTGGAATAGCAAACAATATTGCAGACTTTGTTGTCGTGTGCTCCATTTATTTTCCAGCTATTTTCCAAAATATATTGCATCAGATGTCATTGCACCTTTTTAATCTCGATGTTGCATGGATGGCAATTTAAAAGGACAGTATGTTGACACTTTATGGTGGAATCTATTCAAAGGTATAAAATGTAGTGGAGTAGTAGTGCAAGTATTGCTTTCTCTTCTACCAATCGTTCTCGACAAAGACAGTCTGAGTTCTTGAAGATGTTGGGTGAAGCACGGAAGGCTGTGAAATTGCTGTTTTGTGGTTAATTGGCCACATCTGTTACCATCACAAAAAGCGGAGGGCGGAGGAGCTCCTTGTGAGCCAACGGCCATCCATATCTAGTGCCCAACTGTGTCTGCGGACATCCTCCTGCAGTTGGGTTACTTCTTATTAGGAGGTTGGTGGCAGGATTTGCACTCCAGCCACCGTAAAACCCTTCATTCCACAAAACACAAAAACGCAAAGAAATCTGAAAACCCACTCCGTGGGAGTACCTCCTGTGCAGCTTCCCTTCGCAGGGCAGCTCACCGGATGACGAGATTGGGGCAAAGCCTCCGGGACCCCCAATCTTTTATGATAGGAGGGAAACCACGGGGTAACATTCCCGGGTCAGATTGCGGGAGAGTGGTTCGAGTGGTGCTGAGGTGTCGTCCACCAGACGGCGGTCTCTTGGGTTACCTGAGGCGGTCCCTTCGGGTGGGTGCCTGAATGTCCTATCCCTAAGAGAGGATGATCACCTGTCTCTGCTATCATCTGAGCTCAGGCGTTTGGACATCGGTATTGCAGCACTCTCTGAGGTTCGGAGACCGGTTGCGCAGATCATGTGGGTGGTTACACCTACTATTGGTCTGGTCGCTCTGATGGTTACCATTCCCAAGAGTTGCTGTAGTCTGTGTCCTAAGCTGCACCAATGATAATTGAGGTAACACCGGTCAACGAGCGTATTATGAGACTAAGGATTCGGCACTCCTTAGGTGTCATTTCCCTGGTTTCTGTTTATGCTCGAACTGAGGCGAGTGATCTCACCGTGAAGGATGCATTCTACGCCACGCTCGAGTCTGTGGTTGATCAGTGCCCCAGACGAGATACACTTCTCGTCTTGGGGGATTTCAATGCATCGACTGGAACTGAAGGGATGGTTATGAGACGTGTGTTGGTCCCATGGGTCAGGAACTATGAACCAGAATAGCACTAAGTTCCTTGACTTTGCAAGAAGTCATGGACTTAGAGTGCCCGGTTCATGGTTTCAGCACCCACAAGCACATCGCTGGACTTGGTATTCCAACGCTGGCGTGTGGCAAAGGAGATTGACCATGTCCTCGTTGATGGTCGCTGGAGGATGATCCAGAACTGCAGGGTCTACCGGAGTGCTCAGTTCCTCAATGCTGACCACCGCTTGTTGTAGCAACTCTGAATTTGCCCCTTAAATCCAGGAGAACGGTACCATCCCAGCAGGCTGGATGTTGGCAACTCAAGGATGAGAGGGTAGCTGAGGAGTTTGCAAACAGGCTGAGTGGAGATTTGAGGAGTCTGGGTGCTTTGGGAGGTCCTGAAGAGTTGTGGAGTGCCTTCAAGACCACCGTCCTTGTTGTTGCGGTGGATGTCTTGGAACTCACCTCGGGCAAAGAAGAATTTTGTCTTTCAAGGGACACTGGATACCATTAACAAGAGTCGCAGGGCAGGCTGAATGGCAGAGCTGAGTTGTTCAGGGAGCTGAGGCGTAAAACTGTACGTGCGCTAGGGTGGACAAGGAGCCTATGTGCGAGGAATCTGTGAGGGGTAGAGCATCACCTGTGGTCAAGTAATTCTCGTCCGTTACAGGGAATTCGCGCATTGCGTTCATCCAAGCCCATCCCTCGGTGTACTGCAGTTAGAGCAGAGGTTGTAGGCTCTTGACAGAGGAGTCTGAAGTGAAGGCCCGCTGGCCGGTTACTTTGAGCGGCTGTACCAGGCTGATCCACCAGCTGTCGAGTTCGACGTCAGGGTGTTACAATCCCTGTGCTGACCTCCAATCAACTGTGGACCACCTTCGCTTGTGGAAACACAGGCTGCGGTGAACCGGTTGAAATGGGGTAAAGCTCCAGGGATCTGTGGATCCATGCTGAACTTCTCAAGGCTGGTGGAAATGCTGCACTCGTGTCGTTGCATGCAGTTCTGTGCTCTGCTTGGAACCAGCATCATCCAACTGACGGAAAGAGGGCCTTGTTGTCCCTCTCTGGAAAGGGAAGGTGATCGCCAAGACTACAACAACTACCGAGGGGTGATGCTGCTCTCAGTGCGGGCAAGGTCTTTGCTCGGATAATTCTTGATAGGGTTCGCCACCATCTGCTTGAGCACCAGCATCCAGAGGAGTCAGGCTTTACACAAAAGAGGTCAAAGATTGACCGTATCCTTACTCTTCGGGTCCTCACCAAACGCAGATGAGAGTTTCGGCAGGGGCTGCTTGCAGCCTATGTTGATCTCTGTAAAGCGTTCGATTCGGTGAATCGGGATGCCCTCTGAGGATTCTTGGTCTTCGTGGGGTGCCACCAAACTGATCGATCTGATGTCTGAACTGTACTCTGGTACTGAGAGTGCTGTGAGATGTGATGGTACCATCTCTGACTTATTTCCAGTTGTTACTGGAGTTCGTCAGGGGTGTGTACTGGCCACACATTTTTCAGCACTTGCATGGACTGGATTCTCGGGAGGATGTCGGAGAGATCAAGCTGCGGTGCATCGTTTGGGAATGTTAAGATCTCTGACCTTGATTTCGCAGATGATGCAGTCATCTTTGTGGAGACTTTAGATATCCTTTTGGGGGCCCTCGAGGTGCTGAATGAGGAGTCGGAGCCGCTGGATTACGGGTTTCTGGTCAAAACTAAGATCCAGGCTTTCAATGACATCTTGGATGCCGCTGTCCTGTCTGTGCCTGTTTTGTGGAGGATGTTGAGGTGTGGAGAGATTCACTTACCTTGGCATGATATTCATGTCTCTGCTGGCTGTGAGTCAGAGGTCAATCGACGTCTGGGTCGGGCCTGGGGAGTCATGGATTCACTGGATAATGGGGTTGTGCGCTGCCGGTACCTGTGCGGGAGGGCGAAAGTCCGAGTCTTCAGGTCCTTGGTGCTTCCAGTCTTGCTGTATGGATGCGAGACTTGGACTCTGTCCAAGGATTTGAGACAGAGACTTAATTCCTTTGGTACCAGGTCTCTTCGGAGAATCCTTGGCTATCGCTGGTCGGACTTTGTGTCCAACGAGCGGTTGCTGAGAGACTCAAATGAGATTTGTTACCTGCATAGTCCGTGAGCATCAGCTGCGGCTGTATGGACATGTGGCTCGTTTTCCTGACGCTGATCCTGCTACCAGATTCTCTCAGCGAGGGAGTCTCGTGAGTGGAGGAGGCCCATGGGCCGACCACGTGCCTCGTGGTTGCAGCAGGTTGACCGGCATCTCAAGGAGATGGGGATGGGCCAGGCATCTGCCTGGGGGATGGCCAGACGGAGGCCCCTGGAGTACCGGTGGAAAGTGGACACAGCGACGCGCTGCTCTGGCGCATGCTCCCATACCTGACCTGACCTGACAAAAAGCCCACAGTTATTTATTACACCTTTACATAAGACATAAACCTTTCCCCCCCTAAAATTCCCAAAACATACAACTTGGGATCATACAAGGCAAGATATTTGAACAGCAACAAACCTCTGATGACACAAGATATATGGAGACATCAAGAATGTGCACAAACCTGATGGTGGGGGAGCCGTTATTAGCACAGGCACACCATAGAAAGAGAACGGTCCACCCTCAAACTTCATTTCCTCCTTGCCAACTTCCACCTCCACCTTGCCCTGAAACAGAGGGCAGGGTGAGTGATATTTCTCCAGGGACAAGACAAGACAAATCAAACCAATAAGAAACACTTGTCAATATGCCCAGAAAAAAAACTTTAATTCTTAGGACAATGTGGAATACATACAGAGCCCTATATGCTTGTGAAGGGCATTTCAAAGGTGTCCTATTTAATCCTAAAAGGAAATTAAAAATATGCTTTCAATTTCCACTTACTAGCCTCAAATGCTTTCTGCAGTGTGAAATGCTCTATTTATTATGATTATTAATACACGTCTCCTCCATGAGGGAAATATGGTGTCACTACATCCCTTCCTCAAGCAGTGATCAGTGGTTAAACCACTTGCACTATTCCACATGTGCAGGCAAAAAATGCTTGCTCCCCAACCTCACGGGGAGGGTGGGGTGGTATTTTGTGCCGATGACCTGACACTGGGTTCCCCGATTACATACACAAAATTTCATAGAGATCGGCCAAGCCACTTTTGATTCTATAAAGGTGCAGATGTAAATACATACATCCATACAGTGAAATATGCAAAAGAGGATCTTTTAACACATAAGTATTGTTGATGTTGATACTGCTGTTGTTGTGGCTGTGGTTGTTAACCCGTGCTCGTGAAGCAGAAAGCAGGGTTAAGCAGTCACATACATGAGTACGTAGAATGTGCATGTCTGCATTATGTTATTCCCTAGTGCTGATGACCAAGTGCTGATAGCCGACAGTGTGGAAGAGGTAATGGGTAAATATGTCGTATGGAAGGAGGGTATGGAGGCCAGAGGACTGAAAGTGAATCCAGAGAAAACGAAAGTACTGATTAGAGGTGCGGGAGAAGGAAGTGTGGAAAAAGAGGGAGGTGGCCCTGTGCTGTCTGTAGAAAAGGTGTTGGGAGCAATTCAATATTGTGTAAATCCTGCAACTGTGTAATATTGTGTGTATGTGCACAAGAGGTGTAGTGGCATCAGAAGTAGACTGCAGGTGGCGCCTGACTTCAAATGTGCTGTTTGCGCAGGTAAACAAGTGACTCCTGTGAGAGCGGAAAGGTTAGTTTATGGGGATATATCTCTGGAATGTGTAGATAAATTATGTGACTTTGGTGATACGATTGGTGCAGGTGGTGGTGTGGAGGCAGCAGTGAATGCAAGAATTAGAAGTGGCTGAAGGAAGTTGAGGGAGTTGTTACCTCTATCTATATCGAAAGGGAACTCTCTTTGATTAAAGGGAAAACTTTATACAGCTTGCATTAGAAGCATGATGTTGTATGGCAGTGAAACATGGGTGATCAAAAAGGTGGATGAACGGAGGTATGGGTGATGGGTGATCAAATTAACGAGCTCCCGATTTATACTTTAGCGATCTATTTTGGAGTCTTTATCAGCCTTGGTAGTTATGAAAACACTTGAGAACAAGAACAAAAGCTACTTTGTAAAGGCTTATGAATGAACTCTCGAGCAGACTTTTCAAAGGTGGAAGGAGGTTATGCTTTCACCCCTGTCTGTTTGTTTGTGTGCAGGATATCTCAAAAAGATGTGGACGGATTCGGATGAAATTTTGTGGGCAGGTTGGGTGTGTGACAAAGACGAACTGATTAGATTTTGGTGAAGATCTGGATCCGGATACTAGCATTTTTTAAGTGATTCTTCACCATTGAGAGATGGCAATAAAAACAATCTATAGGTCAGGTCAGGTATGGGAGCATGCGCCAGAGCAGCGCGTTGCTGCGTCCACATTCTGCCGGTACTCCAGGGGCCTGGTCAGCTCTGCTCAGCTCAGCTCTGGCCTGACCTGACTGAATCTATAGCCTGATATTTCAAGAATTTATTGGGCCCGATGTGTTCTGTTGGATCAGACATTACATGGCGGAAGTATGCGCTCTACCAAGTACCCTTCTAGTTTGCACATGTTTCCCTCAAAAGTGTAGATAGATGCAATTACAAATTTTCCACCAGAAAGTTGGCTTGCACCAAGTCCTCAAGATTGCACGGGGTAAGTATCTATGAATACTCTCTATTTGTTTGTGTGTTCCTCATTGTACTTTTATTTTTTTTTCAAATTTGCAGATGAAAAATATTTCAGGAAAGTCTAGATACTTTCATCGATTGGGCAAAAGATTGGAAGATACAGTTTAACATTAGGAAATGTAAGGTGCTGGGAATGGGTAAGAATAATGAAAACAATGACTACATAATGCAAGAGGCTATCTTGGAGAATGTGACAGAAGTATTTAGGGTTGTTTGTCTATATGGGATGTGAGCAGTCACCACTTTGTCAAGCAGCAATAGTAAAAGCGAATGGGATTTTAGGTTGTCTTCACAGGGAGGTCATTTATAGATTAAAAAAAGATGTTAACCTTGTGCAGGAATTTAGTATGGCCTTACCTAGAATATTGTGTACAGTTTTGGTTACTGCTGTAGTAGGGGTCCATAGAGCCAATGGATTGATTCCAGGATAAGACAGACTAGGGCTAGGTGGAGCAGCTGAGGAAGAATGGACTTTGTTACCTCTGCCACCGAAGGTCGATGTAGGTGATGTATTCACCCCTGTTTGTCTGTCTGTCTGTGAGCAGGATATCTCAAAAAGTTATGGACGGATTTGGACAGAACTTGGTGGACAGGTTGGGGTGTGTGACAAGGACAAATAGATTCAATTTTGGTGAAGAACTGGATCTGGATACTTGCATTTTTATTTCAGGAGATTCTTCACAATTGAGAGATGAAGCGAAACACCATATATAGCACGATATTTCAAAACAAAGATAATGAAGGTATAGATAAAATAAATGCAGGGAATTATATTTTACCAGGATGGACAGTAAAGAGGAGCAGGGGGCATAAATGAAACATTTCTACCCAAAAAGAAATCGTACTTTCTCAGTATGTAAAATTTGGGTGGTTGAAGAACAATTCCGCACCCAAAAAGGAACAAACAAGTCTGAAGACGACAATGGTTCACGAGCGGTATTTGACGATGTAATTGTTTCAGAAGTCAAGGATGAGACAATGTGATATATTTTGACCAAGTTATAAAAATGATCAACATGATGTGGTACGGGTGACGGTTATTAGCTGCAAAATGTCGAAAACCCGGTTTCGTTCAACAACTTTCAAAATTTGACCTTTGCATAACCTTTAAGGTCACAAAACAATGTTGTGGACATTAAAATAAGGAAACAGGATACGTGCTATAGCTTAATGGAGTTAGTTCGTCGAAGAAGGTCGAAAACCCGGTTCGATTCCCACAACTTTGAAAATTTGACCTTTGTGGCCTTTAAAGGTCAAAGGTCAAGGATTATGACTTTGGTGCAAAACTTCCTCTGGAACATTCCAGGAACAATATAACGTCATATAGGCTATATGGCATTTCGCACCACTCCTCGGATTATCCATACTTTGATGGAATCAGCGTAAAAACAACTGAAGGGGCGCGCCACGGGCAAGGTGTTCGGAATAGAGCAAAATGGTTTCAAGACTTAGGTGGGGATGACGACCTCAAGATTATGCATAAAAAATATTGTCATCCCAGCTCTCAAAGTTTGTCATCCTAGCTCGCAAAGCATCCTAGCTCTCGCAATTTTCTAAGTTTTTGACCTTGTGACCTTGACCTTGGGACGAAAATGAAAAATCAGACGACGACAAGTTTTAGATAATTCATTTTGCTATTCAATACCGAAGAACCCATTCCATTCAGTAAATTCCCCAGGAGAACATAGATTTTTAATCCGACTACCCCTAAAAATGGCTATTTTTTGGGCGTAGCATGCTCCTCATTCATCCACCCACAATGGGCGTAGCATGCCCTCATCCAGGAAAACACAACTAGACATTGATATTGAACACATAACCAAGTTTCATCAAGATCGGATCAAAGTCCACGGAGTTATGCTCTGGACAGACAGACACACAGACAGACAAGCGGTAGGTGGCGATGGCTCGCCGAGATGGAAACTATAAGATATAGAGCAAAATGGATGTCATATAGGCGATGGGGAATCACCTTAAGATTATGCATATCAAATCTCATCCAGTTCCATCTACTGATAACTACTCGGTATCCATTTGAATGAACAGTACCGAAAATGCGGTTTGAAATCGGAAATCCCAAAGTTCAAGGGGGTGCTGTGGGTGAACAAAGATCTAATCGAAAATCCGGCTCGATCGTTTGTGCACAATGTATTCCAGACGATTAGTGTGAATTTTCATGACCATCCGACCATAACCCTAGGAGGAGTAGCATTTGGCGCGAAGGCACCTCCAGCTCTCGCATATTATCGATTTTTGCACTAATTGACCTTTGACCCCTGACCAAGCGAAATCGGTCAATATGTCCTGAGGCAAAGTTGTAGTACTCATTGAGTACCATGAACCTGCAAAGTTGCATTCGTATCGATGCACTCACCTGGTCGCTAGGGGACCTTCAATTTTCGCCAATTTTCGCGCATACCCAAATTGTAAGGGGCGCTGCGGGTAAAGTATTCCATATATCATAAAAACCGGAATATATTTCATAGAGCATCACCTGTAAGTCATTCGTGCCAAATTTCATAACCCTACATGGGATAATGGCTTTCGGAATTGATTTCGCGTGAACAGTACCGATTTTGAAGGTTTTTCGGTTGTTGCTAGGAACCAAAGCGTCCCTAGCAACCATCACAATTTCCAAAGCACTAGGTCATAAGATGTACCTACCACCCGAGTTTGGTCAAAATCCGCCCACGTTTACTACAATTATGCTGATGACAAACTAACAAACAATCCAAACAAACATCCAAACAAACAGACAGAATTACTGACAATAAGGGTTTACCTATTTCGGCGACCCAACAGACAGACACACAGACAGACAGATATAACGAATATAGTGGTCACTCTGGCTGGCGCTCGTGAACCAAAAACTATATCTGTTTAAAAAAAAGATACAGCCGAGTACATTCTCCAAGGATCTTACAGGAGACCCCAATCACCTTCTGGTGTTCAAACCTGTAAAATGAGGATGAAGTAGTCTGCAGGCCGACCCTGAGTATACAGGTAATGTTCTGATGCCTTGCGGTTCTTGTCATCAAACTTCATATCATGGAAGACATCAGGGTGCTTCAACAACCGCAGGAGAATCTTCTCTGTCACTTGGGCAGGCTTGAAGGCTTCCAACTCTGATGGAAAGGATGAATAGCAGAGATGGTGAAGAGCTATAGTTATTTCCATAATAAAAAAAAAAATTTTTTTGAACCTCCAAATCAGACATTTAAAGAAATTCATACTCGTCATTAAAATGGTCCACCACATTCTGTCTATAGGTTCTGCTTTGAAAATTCTTACACACTCACACTCACACCCCCCCTTTTGCACATGCGTGCACGCACACACACACACACACACACACACACACACACCATTTCCTCTTCAAAACACCATGGCACCGCCAAAATGTGCTCGGCAATGCCAGTCGACTACACTGTACCCTCACCTGCCACCAGAAAGCGGTGGGTGGCTAAAAGCAGCTGAGGAGATATCTTTATCTTTGCCAGGCTTTCAGATGGTTTGAAGGCAGAGAAGTCCTGTTTCTGATCCCTGTGGGCAACCCGCTTCTTTGTCCTGTTGTCAGCTGAAATAATAAATAGAATGAGAACTGCAGAAATTCCCAGCATCCAAATCTAATGTTATCAATTGGATTACTCAAACAAATGGCTCAAATGTCATCCAATCAAATCAATTAATCCGATTCATACCAACAATGACAAAAAAAAAATTAAATCATTGTTATTGCTTTCTGAAAAGAGTAGCAAAACTGGAAATTTTTTATTTGTAATAGTGACTCACAGAAGACATTTTATATATAAGTATATCATGCAAGGCTCAAATAAGAGTGTGGATGGAGTAGATGTGGATGTGTATGCACACACCATCTTAAGTATTGTACAAAACAAAAATATTAAAGTGGTGAGAAACCACAAGAAGGGATAAATAAATAAAACAGGTGCAAGATCTTGTGTAGATTCAAGTAACATGACATACACTAACTAGTTAAATAAATTAAAGGAAAGTGAAATTAAAGTGAGAAAAATACACTATGTAATGAGGAACAGGAAGCGTACCATATCATTTTTAAAATACCAGTTAATAAAACGTGTCACATAATGTGTTACAAAACAATATATTAAATGAAAATATTGTAATGTAGTGTGTCAGTTTGCAACATCCAGAAGATATATTTGTAATACGAGCTGAAATGGCTGATCAAGTAGAATGGAAACTAGACGAAACTGGTTTAATTTGGAGTCTAATTGACACCACAGAAGCGAATGAATAACATCACCTTGATTACGAACAAATAATTCAAGGCACATAATAACAGAAACCAATCGTCACAAAATATCAATGATAAGCACTACTTATAATGCCAAGAGCAAACAGGAGATGAGCTAAAAGTGCAAAGGGTAAGAAATAAAATATAAAAGTGTTGGACTGAATAAAAATTGAGAAAAATCAGTCCTGTTGGAAGGGTGCTCAGAGCAAGAGGACATGGTGCAAGATACCAGGAACAGCATGTGCGAGGAGATTACCGTTTTCAACCAAAGCACCATGCAAAGCCACGTTGGAAAATGCAAACCATTAGAGGCACCCTTGAAGCGTTGGCAGCATGCAGGGCAATGCACTCAGCTAAGACAGAGGAGCCCTGAAGGTAATCTGGGCATGAGAACAGTTGCAGTGGCATTGCAGTCTCATAGAAAGTGAAGGAACCCTGAAGGCACCAAAGTGTGCAGATTGGCTCAGCAAAGGGTCCAGGTGAAAGAGCCTTGAAAATATCACCAGCATTAAAAACAGGGTAGTCAAACTATAGCTCATGAAGAGAGACAGAAACGCTATCAAAAAAGCATCACTTCGAACCAGTGTTGCTGTGCACACCAACTTTAAAAGCTGGACGAGACTCCTTTCTCCAACCTCTTCTTCAATGCTGCAACTCCCTAACTGCTTAACACCATTCAAATCTCCCTATAACTCTCCAACTAAGACTGCCCACTGTTGTCTGTGTGTCACTAAGATTGTCTCACCCTATGCTCCACCAATGGTTTCTCTTCAAACCCACAACAATCATGAGGATGATCTAAATTAAGGTGAGCTTGAACCAGTCAATTGTAGAGAATGTTCAAATGCATATTCAAATATTCAGCCCAACTGTTGGTTAGCAGTTAGTGCAAGTTGAGGGGAAAAGTATAGAAAAATGACACGGATTACAAAATAAAATGGCCATCTAAGACCCGTGGCTGGTGGTGGCCTAACGGTTAAGGCGGTTGGCTAAGGATTGAAGGGTCATGAGTTAAAACACCAGTTGTGCCCAAATAACAGCAGACAGGTTGACTCAGTCTGTCATCCTTTCAAGGTGAGCAAAATGAGTACCAGGAACAACACCAGCTTAACACTTATCCAGGCATGTCAGGTCAGGTATGGGAGCATGCGCCAGAGCAGCACGTCACTGCGTCCACTTTCCACCGGTACTCCAGGGGCCTCCGTCTGGCCATCCCCCAGGCAGACGCCTGGCCCATCCCCATCTCCTTGAGATGCTGATCAACCTGCTGCAACCACGAGGCACGTGGTCGGCCCATTGGCCTCCTCCACTCACGAGGCTCCTTCGCTGAGAGAATATGGTGAGCAGGATCAGCGACAGGAAAACAAGACACATGCCGCAGCTGACACAGAAAACAAATCAAATTGGAGTCTCTCAGCAATCGATCGTTGGACACAAAGTCCGACCAGTGAGAGCCAAGGATTCTCAGAAGAGACCTGGTAGCGAAGGAGTTAAGTCTCCATCTCAGATCCCTGATCAGAGTCAAAGTCTCACTGCAGAGCAAGCCTGGAAGCACCAAGGACCTGAAGACTCGGACTTTTGTCCTCCTGCACAGGTACTGATAGCGCCACACCCCATGATCCAGTGAATCCATAAATACCTCGGCCCCACCCAGACGTCTATTGACCTCTTGCTCACAGCCAGCGGAGACATGAATATCACTGCCAACAAAAGTGAATCTCTCCATGACCTCAACATCTTCACCACAAACATGTACAGACAAGATAGAAGCATCCAAGATGTCATTGAAAGCCTGGATCTTAGTTGTGACCCAGGAAACCCGTCATACCAGCGGCTCCAACTCCTCATTCAGAACCTCGAAGGCCCCACAAAAAGGATATCCAGAGTCTCCAGAAAGATGACTGCATAATCTGCGAAATCAAGGTCAGAGATCTTAACATTCCCAAACAATGCACCACAGCTTAATCTCTCTGACATCCTCCCCAGAATCCAGTCCATACAAGTGCTGAAAAGTGTGAAGGCCAGTACACACCCTTGACAAACTCCAGTAACAACTGGAAATAAGTCAGAGATGGTATCACCACATCTCACAACACTCTCAGTACTACAGTATCGTTCAGACATCAGATTGATCAGTTTTCGTGCAGCCCACGAGGACCAAGAATCCTCCAGAGGGCATCCCGATTCACTGAATCAAATGCTTTACAGAGATCAACATAGGCTGCAAGCAGCCCCTGCTGAAAATCTCATCTGTGTTCGGTGAGGACCTGAAGAGCAAGGATATGGCCAATTGTTGACCTCTTTGATATAAAGCCTGACTGCTCTGGTGTTCAAGCAGATGATGGGAACCATATCATGAATTATCCGAGCAAAGACCTTGCTCGGCACTGAGAGCAGCATCATCCCTTGGTGGTTGTTGCAGTCCTGGCGATCATCCTTCCCTTTCCAGAGAGAGACAACAAGGCCCTCTTCCAGTCAGTTGGAATGGTACCTGTGTTCCAAGTAGAATACAGAACTGCATGCAATGTCATGAGTACAGCATTTCCACCAGCCTTGAGAAGTTCAGCATGAATGCCACAGAACTCAGGTGCTTTATCCCATTTCAACCGGTTCACCGCAGCCTGTGTTTCAACAAAGGAAGGTAGATCACAGTTGATTGGAGGGACAGTAATTGGGATGGTAACACCCCTGACATCCAACTCAACAGCTTGTGGGTCAGCCTGGTACAGCCACTCAAAGTAACTGGCCCAGCAGGCCTTTACCTCAGACTCCTCTGTCAAGAGCCCACCACCCTCTGCTCTAACTGCAGTACACCGAGGGACAGGCTTGGAGGAAAGCAATACACGAATTCCCCTGTAAGCAGGACGAGAATCACTTGTCCACAGGTGATGCTCTACCTCTTCACAGATTCCTCGCACATAGGCCTCCTTGTCCACCCTCAGCACACATTCAGTTTTATGCTTCAACTCCCTAAACAGCTGAGCTCTGCCATTAAGCCTGGCCCCCCTTGGACTCTGGTATCCAGTGTCACGAGGGACAAAATTCTTCTTCACCCTACGGTGAGTTCTAAGACATCCACCGGCAACATTAAGGATGGTGGGCTTGCAGGCCCTCCACAACACTTCAGGATTCCTCAATGGACCCAGACCCACCCAAATCCCCACTCAACTTGTTCGCAAACTCCTCAGCTACCCCCTCATCCTTGAGCTTGCCAACATCCAGTCTGGGCTGGTATGGTACGATTCTCCTGGATTCAAGCTGCAACTTCAGAGTTGCGCCCCTGTGGTTGATATTGAGGAACTGAGCACTCCAGTAGTCCCTGTAGTTCTGGATCATCCTCCAGCGACCATCAACGAGCACATGGTCAATCTCCTTTGCCACACCACCAGTGTTGGAATACCAAGTCCAGCGATGAGCTTGTGGGTGCTGAAACTATGAACCAGCCATCCTCCTAAGTCCATGACTTCTTGCAAAGTCAAAGAACTTAGTGCTATTCTGGTTCACAGTTCCAGACCCATGGGGACCAACTCATGTCTAATAACCATCCCTATCAGTGCCAGTCGATGCATTGAAATCCCCCAAGACTAGAAGAGTATCTTGCCTGGGGCACTGATCAACCACAGACTCAAGCGCGGTATAGAATGTGTCCTTCACGGTGAGATCACTCGCCTCAGTCCGAGCATATGCAGAGACCAGGGAAACGACACCCAAGGAGTGATAAATCCTTCGTCTCATAGTACGCTCATAGTACGCATAGTATGCTACATAGTACCCAATAATGGATCATATCCAGTATGACCCAATAATGTCAAATTTACATGCTTAATGAATTTATCACAACAAAAGTAATACATCATTATATTTTTATATACATGTTGGAGGCTTGTGGAAGAGCAAGAGCAGAATGGAAGGGAACAACATGTTAAAGGGGAAACACCAATACCAGAGTAGAAGAGCGAGAGTGAGATCAAGGGAAGAGGAAGACACATGGGAATGCACAAGCTGAATTAAACACAGCAAGACGAGGAAGGGGAAGGTGGGAATGAAGCAGAAAAGGAAGAAACCAAACGACAACAAATAAAAAGATGAAGGAGAGGGAGAAAACATTCACAAGAGCGAGAATTGCTTGGCAATACATGTCCCCTACCAATGTGATATTTTCTAAGTCCAAAAAGGGCATAACTCAGTGAAAAATTGACATAACTCCAATAAGGGCATAACTCAGTCATTGCTGACCTGAAGCCTTCTGGGTGTACTTTTAAACATTTTCCCAGGGTTTGTAAGTGAGGAGGTGGAGTTGGTCTTCTTTTTATCTCTGCCACCGTAGGTGGATGGAGGTTGTTTTCACCCCTGTCTATCTGTGAGCAGGATATCTCAAAAAGTTATGGACAGATTCAGCCAAAATATGGTGGTTTCGATTGAGGATTTTAGAAATTTCACCTTATTTGTTGACCTTTCGCCTATGTTGACCTCAAAAATAAATGGTGGTTGAATTCAGTGACCTGAAATATAAATCCTCTTCAAATTTCAAGTCAATCGGATAAATACTAGAGAAATAAATAAACAACAAAAAAAAATGAATGAATGAATGAATGAAATAATAAATATTAAGAGGTTGGCCAAGTTGCATTTTTACCCAAAATGTGTGCATTTTACAAGGTCGGAATAACACGTCTGTTGTTCATTAAAGAGTGTTACGGTGGCAGCAGAGATGCACAAAATTATGTCATAATGACCCTGCCGTTTAATTGAGGCATGCTGTAAAGGAAGGACAATGCGCATCTAGTGGATGGATGCTTTCTTCAAAATAAGTAAATAAATAAATGAACTCAACCATTCAACTGAGAATATGGACTAAAGATGCATTGCCCAGGTATTATTATTATTGTGGCTCACTACCTCGTGGCACGTGATATGATTCCAGCAATTGGCCAAGGCCCTAGAGATAGAAAGTCTGTTTTCAACCATCCACTGATTGTGCTGAAGTAAAACAAAAGTCATATTTCAACTTTGAAAGTAGAATTTGATGCGAATGAGTCCATGGATATGCCTTTGCCCACGTTAGATGTCAATTCACTGTTATGTTTGAGCTCAATTAAGTCACATGAAAAATTAAAGGTCCCTTGAGAGAGAAAATACAGATAATATTAGGGCCCCCCTGCGGTCGCCTTGCGGGCACCTTGAGGCTACCTTGCGTCTGCCTTGAAAATTCTATGGCCGCCGCAGGGACGCCCTAAGGTCACCGTGCAACATCAAATCAAAGACCGTACGGCACCCCCACGTTTTCGGTCTCCACAATTTCTAAATACGCCGTGCGGCTCCCCGAAAAATAAAAACATATGTGACTGCTACATTGTGTGACCGTGGAAATACTGCGGCCGCCCTATAATTGCTAGTGGCCATAGATTTTGTAGACCCTACGGCCGCCGTGCCAAATGTGACTTAGGCCTAACCACTAAGCCAACACCAGGCTTGGCGGTAAACTGCCAGAGGTTAAAAAAAAAAAGTTTAGGTTACCAAAAACTGAAAAATAATGTAAATTTCAGAGTTGGTAAAAAGGCCCTTTTCAGGGAACAAGTAATGGGTTAGCAACTGCAGCTGTTCTGCAGCAATGGAAGTAAATTAAGCCTTGAAAGTTGATGCAAACAAATCCTACAGGTGTCCAAACTTTTGTTGATTGGTTACAAACTTCTTGTCTGTATAAAAAAGTGTTGGAACAGACTGTGTTGCTATACCCTCTGAAGCATTATTTGGACAATATTGCACTGCAGGAAGTCGTATATTGCTATCATAATGGCGAGAAAAAGACAATTAACAAAGGAAGACAGACAGACCATTATAACCCTTACAAGTGTAGGTCTTTCTTGAGAGAAATTGCAAAGCAAGCCACAGTGTCAGTGAGTACAGTTTCCAACACCATCAAAAGGCACTTGGAAACTGGAGGAAACTCTGACAGGAAGAGGTCTGGCAGACCAAAGCCACAACACAATCAGAAGACAAGTTTCTGAGAGTCAACAGCTTGCGTGATAGGCGGCTCACAGGACAGCAGCTTCAAGCACAGCTTAACACTGGTCGAAGTAGAAAAGTCTCAGTTTCAACTGTGAAGATAAGACTTCGAGCTGCAGGTTTGACAGGTCGAGTGGCAGTAAGAAAGCCATTGCTAAGATGGCAAAATAATAAAAAGAGGCTTGCCTGGGCCACGAACACCGCCAGTGGACTACTGAAAACTGGAAGAAGGTCTTATGGACCGATGAATCAAAATTTGAAATCTTCGGTTCATCACGCAGGGTTTTTGTACACCGTCGAGTAGGCGAAAGGATGGTTCCTCAGTGTGTGACACCAACTGTCAAACATGGAGGAAGAAGCGTGACGATCTGGGTCTCTTTTGCTGGATCCAGAGTTGGCGACTTGCACCCTGAACCAAAAGGGCTACCACAGCATTTTGCAGCGCCATGCAATACCTCTGGTCTACACCAAGTTGGTCAGGGGTTCATCCCACAGCAAGATAATGACCTAAAACATACCTCCAGGCTATGTCAGAACTACCTTAGAGAAATGAACAAGACGGTAGGCTTCAAATCATGGAATGACCAGCACAGTCTCCAGACTTAAACCCCATCGAGCTGGTTTGGGATGAACTGGACAGAAAGGTGAAAGCAAAGCAACCTACAAGTGCAACACATTTGTGGGAACTTCTGCAACAGTGTTGGGAAGAACTTTCCGAACAATATTTGATTTCCATTGCAGAAAGAATGCCACGAGTATGTTCGGCTGTTATATCTGCAAAAGGTGACTACTTTGATGAGTCAAAAATTTAGATTAAATTTTGTTCAACAAAACAATTCCATGATTTCTTTTTTATCTGCCATTGTTACTTACGAAATCTAAAGATTTCGTAAGTATATTGATGACTTCCGTCCTCTGTGTGTTTGTGTGTGTTTGTGTGTTTGTTTGTAGGCACGATAACTCGAGAACGGAAGAAGCTACCAATGTCAAATTAGACACGTGATTCAGGAGAGTGATGGCTAGCGCTGATTAGATTTTGGTCAAAATCGGTCAAAGGTCAAGGTCACAGTGAGGTCAAACATTCGATTTTGATGGTTTGGTACAGAATCATCGTAGAAACTTCTGGTTTGTGTCGCTACCTTTTTCTAGAGACAGCTTTTATTAGACAAGGTCAGAGGTCAAGTTGACGATTTTGTAAGTACCAGTCTATGACTGCTTGTTTATTTGTTCTTTGCTTTCATTTCAGAGTACATTGAAACATTAAACTGCTTAAATTTCAGTAAAAACTGGAAAAATGGGGGGTTCTAAAACTTTTGACTGGTAGTGTATGACAGTCCATAAGTGTGTCAAGTATGGTTGAAATCTCTTGAGTGTTTCACAAGTTATTTCAGTAACACAGATTTTCAATTGAAGGGCACATGACTGTCAGCCTTTGACCTTTTCACCCCAAAATTGAATTGGTTCATCTTTGAATTACAGTTCATAGTTATGCCAAGTTTGGTCAAAATTCCTAAAGCCTTCAGTGGTTCAAAAGTTATCGCGGAAATGAAAATCTGCTACTTTCAGCTCAAAGTCACATGACCTTGGACCTTTGGAAACCAAAATCTAATCATTTAATCTTTGCATGATAAACACCTTTATATCAAGTTTGTGAAAGAAAAAAAAATCCCTTCAGTGGTTCACAAGTTATCACAGTAACAAAAATTGATCACGGACAGACAACTCGAAAACACAATGCCTCGGTGGGGGAGGCATAAAAACTGAGAATTCTTCGATCTCAATCATCATTGTTGAATTTTTCATTTAATATCCTTTTATTTATGTTTTTAAGTATCACAAAGATCTAAATTAAACTCAACGATCGTGATAGGTTCCACCTTGTTGGTCCACAAACTACTGTGAAACATCACAGTTGTGAACTAGAATGGCACTTGTTATATGAGCGCATACTTCTGCGAGGATGAACAGTTTGTATTTTGTAACCCACTGATATAGGCCAGATCTGCATCCGAACCTTAACCAAAGTCTCATCGGCTTGTTCTTGTCACCTGCACAACTCAACCACCAAGTTTTGTCACAACCCGTCCACAACGTTTTGAAATATCATGCTATATATAGTTTTTGGTCCCATCTCTGAATGACGAATAATCACTTAAAAAAATATAAAATTATCGTATCTGGATCCGGATTCGGATCTTCACCAAAACTGAATCCATTAGTTATTGTCGCACACCCAACCTGTCCACCAAGATTAATCAGAATCCATCCATAACTTTTTGAGTTATCCTGTTCACAGACAAACAGATGAAAACATAACACCACTGTCCACCGTCGATGGCGGAGGTAAATATGCAATGAGCTTTTAAAGATTCAATTTTCAAATAAGGCATTTTAATGTCTGAATGCAGAACTATTCATATAAAGCAGAACACTATTAAAATGCTAATTTATAAAAAGAAACAAAAGAAAAGACACGTGGAAGAGCTTGCAATCAAAATAAGACAAACTACACATAAATGAGATCTAGACAGGGTATGATGAGAGGAGTTAAGCAAAAACGAGAATTGCTTTACAATACGTGCCCCCCTACTGATGTGATATTTTCTAAGTCCAAAAAGGGCATAACTGAAAAACTGACGAAACGCCCTGAAACTAGAACTTGTTCTGTAGCTTATCATAATAAAGCCATGAACCAAGTTTCAGATCAGTTGAATATGTTATATTTATGGGGAAAAGTCTGATAAAGCACAGGTGGGATGGATGGACGGACAGAAGGATGGACAAACAGACAGAGGGACAGATGGAGAGCGAACCTATAGTCCCATCTAGTGAAACCGCTAGGGGACAAATAAGCATGCACAATAAAGCTTTACAGGAATCTACTGCGGCATTGACAACGGAAAGCAATATAAAAACGATGCAAAACGTAAACAAGTAACTAATCTGTTTATAAACGTACAAAAAAGACAAGAAAGGACAGAAGACAAGAAAGGACAGAAACATAAAATGCAGTCGTGCAACCCCATTATGTATGATGTATAAGCTACAGAACTGGCGGGATGGTCTAGAGGTAGGCATACTCACCTCTGAACTGTTTAGCCTGGGTTCCAATCATGGCCCAGCTGGAAACTGTTTCACAGGCAGGGCGTTTCATAAATGTATGTGACGTCCCTTGGACGGACGTTCAACTGAGGGTTCCATCTGCCAGCATTAATTGGTAGATGTTAAAGATTCCATAGTGTCCTTTACCAGCACCCTGGCCGAATTCCAAAATTTCTGCCCTGACTTCCTGTGTCGGAGTGGCGACCCATCCAGGGTTGTAACTCTCGCCAATAAACTGCTTCGGCAGCACCGATGCTCTGTATTGAGCATGGTACATGAACAAATCCATCTATCCATTGGGACCATACTCTGTGCAGAGCATTGGTGCTGCCTAAGCAGTCTCCTTGACTATTGGGCACAATCCTGGATGGGTCGCCACTCCGACACAGGATACCAGCAAGCTGGCACTCATTTTGCCGACCTCGGAAGGATGACAGGCAGAGTCAACCCCACCTGATATCAATTCAACAGCTGAGCGGGATTTGAACTCAGGATCCAAGAATCCCAAGTCCACCAACACCTAACCATTAAGCAAACACCAGGCATACAAACAAATGAATTCATGAATACAAGCTACAAATCCAAATGTAGGGATGTGAAGGTTTGTTGAAGATGGTAACACTTCCACTGGGAGGGATACAGAGTCAGGTAGGCCTAAGAATCAGAGGCACCAGGATGACAAAGAGAAAAGGAAAAAGTGTTTAGTCTCGAGTAGGCCTGAGAGTCAAAGTCATGGATGAACAAACTCTCGACTCTGTGAGCAAATGTCTGAAGGGGGTACATCCACAGAGCCCATCGATACAAGCAGAAGTGAGAGCAACGGCCAAGTCACACTGAAGATGTTGACTGGAGATGTTTCGGCACCAATTCGGTTTCACATGGCCCGTTGGCTGTTGCATAGCATAATGGTTGGAAAGGCTGACAGCATTACAGCTAGCCAAAGCAATTGGCGTCTCAGCAAGAAAGCAAAGCAACACTGGCAAGATGCCACTGCAGAGCTACAAATGTTACCAAGCTCACAACAACGTCCAACCATTCACATCAGACACTCACCACCGTTTACAGAAGGGCAAAAGAAACATCTGAATCAAACGGAGCATTCACAAGCGGGAGCTATCAACACGGGCTCACAAGTATATTTGAACGTTTCATAATAGAAAAATAAGAAACACTTTTATACCATTAGGGTTTATGTTGGTGTTTTGAGGTCTTTCCAACAAAAGGATTAATGCGGAAGTGCTGTGCATACTTAACAAATCAGTTACACAACTGTACAAAAGCAAACCAGATGTGCAATGACATCTCACCAAAGTTACAGTTTTTGCTCAACTTAACAAACAATATCAACATAGTCATCAGAGGTTTGGCAATATTATCTTTTGTTGGTTTGTTGAAGCGGAGAATCTATAGTAAGCATGTGAGGTGGAGAAAAAAAGCATCGATAACGATGAGATGTAAGATGTATGAGGTAGTAATTATTATTTTTGAAATCAGACCTTTGTTTTGCTTTATTAAACAGGTGATCTTAGAAAGAAAATGATTTGGGTTGTCCTGTTTAGTATTCCAGCATGTCGGTGAATCCAGGTTCAAATCTCTTGCATCACACACGTTTGTCCATTGTCTGCTAATTTCCCAGCAATTCATGAAAAGGTACATGGATATCTATTGTCTATCAATGTCTTCATCCTGTATGTGAGCTCAACTGTGAACCATAGGATCAATGCAAAAATAAAATCCTTATATATCAAATGAAATAATGTCCCACTTATTAGCGACAAGCCTGGTGTTGGCTTAACGGTTAACATGGCTGGCTTAAGATCTTTGGGTCCTGAGCTCGAGCTTCTGTCATGCTTTTATCATAACATCAGGTGGGTTGATTCAGCCTGTCATCCTTCCGAGGTCGACAAAAAAGCTTCCTGGGAATAATGAGCCATTTTATTATCATGCATCGGAGTGGAGACCTGTCCAAGATTGTGCCCCCCCCTAGCCAATGGAAAACTTCTTCTTGTTGATCTTTTTTATTGGTTACACAAATAAAGTGCTCCCAAGATCGAGGGAAGTTATAAAGCATATCCACTGTTAACTTGGTGAGTGAATAATATAGTAAACAAGATATGGCTCTGTAAGCTGAAGGTGCTGAAAGAATGAGTAAAAGGGAATGAACAACGAAAAAAGCAAAAAGGCAATGTAAAGCTTGGTCCATTTGTGGCTCGCACGTGTGTATGCTTTTGAACTTTTTGATTTTGACAATTAATCAAAATACGGCACAGAGTTTGTTGAACCGAGTTACGATGTATTGGTGTGAAGAACAAGCACCGAAGAGCAGGCTGATTAGGCATATGAGAAGGGTGGAGGAATATTTGCTGAAATACAAACCTTTGCTGGCGCACACACACACACACACACACAAAGGTTCGAGCGCAATAGGATTGGGCATGTTAAACCATTCGTGGTATGTGGATAGCACAAGAAAATTGGAGTGGGAAGTTGAAAATAATCATTACTTTTAAGGGAGAATTGCCAGAGGGCTCGCTTTTTAAATGACAAGACCATAAAGAAACCAGTGTAACAGATAATAATGAGCCTTCGGCAATTGCATCAATCTTATCCCGTATCAGTCTTAGTCTGGCAAAGAGAAACAAAAGAAAGTTGATGCACAACAGCCCTTTTAGCCTCATGTTATTATAAAGTCATGTGATTTATTGCAAAGAAAAATACTGCACAGAGAAGGTCAGATGCAGAAAAAGGCAATTCTAGCTAACTCGCATGCGCCATATTATCTACACCAATCATGGAATTCAGGAACAAGTTAGGCAGCGTACAAATGTGGTGTGGTCATGCAACAATTAAACCACAAAGAGATAGACAACCGACCACACAAACACACTTAGTCTGTCAGCAACAGTGGATTCGTTTTTATTCCATTTGAAAAAGGAAGGAGGGGAAAGAGGATAAAGATTGATTAAGGAAAAGGGCAAACATGGGAGAACATATAAACACACAGCCCAGCAAAAGCAGACGCACACTCCCACTGGCCTACTATGGGTAACTCCAGACACCTGTATAAATAGTGCAGTAACATAAAGCAAATCACACTTTTTCTAGTTATAGGGTTGATTTCTAAAACACGAGACACCAAATACAAGGTATGTTCCTTTATTATTTGAGGTCAGTCTGACGAGCACCCTTTTTAACTCGAATAATGGGTGGTTTCAAAATAAGTTACCTATCGCAAAGTAGTGGCAATAAAAGAAAGCAGCTACTGTATTATTTTAAAAAAAAACTGTACTATAGTCTATTTACAAAGCGTTGGTACTGCTGAAGAAGGTTTTGGGAAAGGGGTGGTTTGGTGACTGCTTTGTCATTGCCTTCTAAACGTTCTTTGTCTGTGTTCTATCCTTTTAAATGCTGAGCATCAAGCAAGGAAGCAGCACATACCATTTTGTTTTCAAATCTTTGGTATGATTCGGCCGGGGTTTGAACCACCGACTTCCCAGACTAAGAGCGGAAGTTTTAACCATTACACTGTATACAACATAGTCATAAGTAAATAAAATGGATCAAGACTGATGCAGCCTTTTTGAATTAATGGAGAAAGAAACTAAATTTTGTGGAGATGGAAGTGTCAGACCCCTGGTATGTGAGAAATACCTTTCAAAATGCGTTCCCATGCACATGACTCCTAAGTGCCCTTTCTCCTGATCCAAGCATAGATAAACCATTGTTATTTTAAAGAATAATTAAACAAAAGATCAGAGCAACTGGGCTCTCTTGTTCAAAAGCCTACATGTAGTTAGAAGAGACAGGGTCACCTACACCCAGCATGTAGCACCCTGTAATATTATTTACACCTCAGGTCTATATGTAATCAGGGCACTCGGTGCATAACTGACATTTCCCAGCAAAACATTTACTGTGAAAGGGCACAAAGTACCTATCACAGAGTTATGTGCTAAACAGAGGTACATCTCCAGAAAAAAAATATTGTTATGGTGATTTGGGGGTGGAGGTGTGGTGGAAGGGGTCAGTTGTTAGAATTTAAAGCCTGAACACAGCAATATGATGTTTGAACCACATGTATTAAGTTTTTGTGATAGGGTAAGGTTGTCTGATGTGGTCCAGTTAGATGGATCTGCCAGTCATTTTAGCCTAATCAGAGTCAGTTTCTGTCGTCCTGTCACCTCCAAGTCTGGCAGGGTATGACCCGGGTGAGTGGGAGGTACTCTGAGCATCCCAGACATATACATGGCAAGAGAACAGTCCTGTCACACTACCTCTCGGGTGGCGAGTCGTCCAAATTTATCCTGAAAGGGGAACCCAAACGCAATTTTTTTTTCTTCTGAAAACCAATGAGAATCATCAATTGTGGTCTAATTTGAAAGGGAAAAATTTTGAATCACAAAGTGTCAAAAAAAGCCCTGGAGTATCGATTTTCAATTTTGCCAGTGACGTCACAGCTTGAAGCCATATTGATCCGAACGGTGGCTTTTCATAGAGAAACAGTGCATGTTGAGCTCGGATTCAGATACTGATTCCATTGTCATTAGCAACTCTGAAGGTTCTCTCAATGTTGAAACTGATCAGTGGGATTTTGAAGATACCATTGGAGAAAACATTATTAATGGAAATGCTTTCAGGGGAATTGTAGAGCCGTATCATTTTGAGCTTTGTGCGAGCGATTCAGAGGAAGAAGGCAGAAGTGTTCGTGAAGATAAAAACGCTGATCACATGATCAATTCAGCTCGGTAGGGTTTGATTTTCCGTTCAATTGATGAATCAGTTTATTATATTACTCGAGCAGAAATTCCCATCATCGCCCGATAGCCGACACCACAGACAAAATGGGCGATGAATGCTTTGGCCCACCATCACAGGCTGACCAGGCGTCTTGTATGTTAAGGGATCATCCCGTTTCATACTTCCCCCAGATGCCATTTGTGTCCTGACGTGTATCAAGTCTGATGTGGTCCACTGTCATGTCCATGAGACGTCGATGTCCTTCCCCAGTGGATGGGGGATTGTGGAGGAAGGAGGAGGGTGTGGGTGTAGGATGGTGGTGGTGGTATTGTGAGGGTGATGGGGGATTGTGGGGGGTGGTGAAGGGGGGGGGACCCTGAAAGTTTTAGCATCCAAGGTCAAATCCTCTTGGAGGAGTAGATTATGACACATAATACTTTCTCTCCACTATAAATAGAGGGTAGTTCATTTAATTTGTTAAAATTTGTGTTGATAATAGATAATTATTTTCAGGTGCTCTTGTGGTAACTGCCGGGCAATGGCAACAGGTGTTTGATTTACCGCTCAAATTGTCCGTGCACATATGCTGGTAGCTAAGTAGAGATGGCATTACTGTTGAGCAACAGCTGTTTCTTCTGCTTAATTCCAGGGGTAGCATCCTCTCTCAATCGTGGAGGATAACCACAAGATCGAGCCATCTCTGTTGTTTCATCCTAGTTCTCTGTAAAATGTTCTGAACACAAAAGCGAATATTTTGGAGGCCCGATCCACACGCGGGTATTTCGGACAAACCTCGTCCAATTTCTGGCAAGCTTAGGGTCTTTCGGCCATTGGTGTAGCATGAATCCATCTCGGTTTGTGTTACTATAAAAGCACCAAGGACGCATCGAATCGGCATACTTGTGGAAAATTGAAAATTATTCACCATTTGAGTTAAATCATACCGTGACGTAACCCGTACACAGTACGGCTCTGGTGGTCTACTTCAGGGTGCGACGTCACGGCTAATCTGAATAAGAAGAAGATTCCGACTTTTAACTGCAAATTCACCTCTTTTATAATTCGGAAATCAGAAAACGACACATCACATCTTTTTTTTGTATGGTATCGAGGGACAGATTAGCATTGAGGTGGTCTGAGCATTTGGGTTCCCCTTTAAGCTAGCTATCCGCAGGACCTCAATTTCTGGTGAGTACAATTCCCATCTTTCACCACTTGTGGTCTTGAGTGGGGGCCAGACATGCAACAATATGTATAAAATTCTGCTCTTTAGGAATCGTGAGACCCAAAATTAAAGGATTTTACATCAACAAAATATGAATCTTCCCATTAAGAAAATGTTCTCACATTTCCCCCTTCCATTCCCTCCACCATACACAAAATACTCACTGTACATGTCAGTCTCATCCAATATCTCTGACTTGATTATCTCCTCGATGACATCCTCCAAAGTAACAATGCCCATCACTTCGTAGAATGGGTCTCCCTCACCTTCATTGTTTACACGTTGTACAATAGCGAGGTGCGACTTCCCTGTAACATGGGGAAAAAACACCACTTGTAACTAATCAATGTAATATAATGAATGATTAGCAAACGATAACATGAACACATTGCTTCTCAGCATTAATTATTTGGTTGGTCATTATTGCTTTGGAGATTCACAACTCTTACTCTTTGGAGCCCCCAAAAAAGTTATATTTCATTCATCCATCCCAACAACAATTATTCCAAAAGTACAGGGTCCACACATATGGAAAAGCATACAAAATAAAGTACATTAACCCATAGTTACCCACGGGATTGCAGTCCATGGTTTCAGTTAATCATGAATAATTTTCTGTCGACCGTTATATTTACCATGAGGCCTGGTATTGGCTATCCATGGGTCACATCCCCAGCATGGCCCAGTACTCTCCCCCTCCACAGTGGTGTCACGTGCACACAGACCCTTATGCTGGGGGAGATTTTGGGGGAGGGGGTTGTGCGAACGGCCAAATGCACAAGCTAGTTCCACTTGCCACGTTATAGTCCTAAATCTATACTAATTAATGTCAGTGTGTTGTGCGTGGTGTCGCGTGTGTGTGCGTGTGTGTATTTACATTATATATATATATATAATTATATATATATATATATATATATATATATATATTATATATATTGTTACGGTTGTGGAAATTCACAGAACACCATTCAGGTTCCCCAGAGGTCAGTTATTTCGGTAAGTGTGTGTTCCAGGTTAGATTTCCCCACCGATGTATAACAGGCATTGTTCGTGTGCCGGGCTGTGCATCTTTGAGGTAGTGTTATTCTTTTCTATCTTATTTAAAACAAAAACATCGTCACAACAACGACAACCCACGGCCGCGTTTGACGGTGAACTCCAACATGGCCGCGTTTTGACGGTGATCTCCAACACGGCCGCGTTTTGACGGTGATCTCCAACACGGCCGCGTTTGACGGTGATCTCCAACACGGCCGCGTTTGACGGCAAGATCGGATCAAAACGGCGTTACTCTCTGAAAGAGCTGGCCAATCGGAAGTGAGAAGGCGGATCCAGCCTGGGTGAAGGTTCAAAGTGAAAAGGGGAGGGCGCTGATTTCGGGTGGTAAAGCCCAGAGCGACCCCTCCTTGGGGCTATAAAAAGCTGCGTTCGCTCGCTCGCCGACAGAGCAGTGGAGAGCGCTTGGAGAGACGCTTGAGTTAGTGAGTTGGGAGAGCGCTTGGAGAGAGCGCTTGATGAGTAGAGTTGGAAGAGCGCTTGGAGAGAGCGCTTGAGTTGAGTAGAGTGGGGAGAGCGCTGAGAGAGCGCTTGAGTTGAGTGGAGTTGGGAGCGCTTGAGAAGAGCGCTTGACGGAGCGCTTGATTGAGCGCTCAGTTGAGTTGCGTGGGGAGCTCGGAGGCAGTTGGGGAGAGCGCTTGGAGTGGAGAGCTGGTTGCTTCGAGTTCGTGCTGCGCTGGAGTTCTGGCTTGCGGTTGGCGGTGGAAGGAGAGACGCCCCGTGAGAGCTGGAGAGTTCGGATTCGGGCAGTTGGTTCGCTGGGGGTCCGCCGGCGCAACAAGGAGGCCGGAGTCGAGACCCGTTCACTCCTCCAGCCGTCGTCGCTAGGCCAGGCCGCAGTGGAGCGGACGACCAAGGGAGCCAGTCGGAGCTCGGGGGTCCGGGCAAAGACACCGAGGGTCGCCGAACCAGGACCCAGCGAGTCACCACAGAGGGTGCCAGGTAGCCCGCCCGGTCTCTCGGAGCCCCTTCGTCATCCGGCTCCGAGCAATTATAAAGGCTCACGAGCCCGGTTCTTTCTTCCTGGGGTTTTGGTGAAAGTCTGTGGCGCTTTGTCTACCTAAGTAGAACTGATTAAGTGCATGACTGTGTAAATGACAATAGACATCGGCTGTAGGTTTTTGCTCGTGTCTGTCCCCATCCCCCCATTCATTGCATATGTGCATTTAAAATAAATACCCCTATTGTTTGAATATTAACCTGCTCGTTGTGTCACTTTCTGCCAATTGACTGCCATGATGCGTTCGGAATATTAGCTGGCTGATTATAAGCCGATAAAACGTACATTTGGTCCGATGGGACTTGGCGATATAAAACCGCTCGGCAATCGCATACTCCCGGCATTTCTGTCCGCGCGAATAGTTAGGTATATCGACAATTCGGCGATTGACCCTGTAGCGCGT
>CM068963.1:95086162-95100576 GCA_035128595.1 Eptatretus atami | reverse complement strand
CTCTCGCACCTGCCCGTAAACTGCTCCACAATATGACACCAGAGTTTATTGGTGAGAGGATTGAGCCCGGAACATAACTCCTTGCTTTTATATACCGCAGTTTTGCTTACCACGGGGTTTTCCAGGAATGTAACCCCCGTGAATAAAACGAGGGTATACTGTACCACCATTTTGTATTCCGAGCATCAATGAGGGACAAAATATGAGGAGAGATCAGCACACTTGCACTAAAATTGTAAGTAATTAATCAGTAAAATAGGGCAAATAAACACAGAACAGAAGATTTGAAATGGAGCCACAGTGTCGTAAATCAAGAGCTCAAATGGAACACCAAACACATCAATTTATTTCTTCTCAATAAGTACAATAAAGGAAAAGGTTTCCAAAAAATTCACAAACCGCTCGCTGTACAGAGTGTGAGAAATGTTGGAAAAAAAACTTGTCGATGTTCAACTTCAATCGCACCCAGCATCATATTTGAATCGTATATATTACATGTCAAGGCATCCTGCTATGATGCAAAAAAAAACAAAAAAACCAAAGGAAGACAGGCTCAAAACGCTCCCAAAGGTTAGTGCTGCAATAAGTAATTCTGTCTTCAAGCTGCAAGACAAAACTATCAACATTTCCTCCTCACAAGGCTACAAACCAACACCTGAAGGTAAAATTATTTGTATCCAAACTTAAATTGTAAATATACTTTGATTAAAGCTGTAAATTTTCCAAAACATAATGATTTACCATTGGGGTGGAACTCAAACTGGATTCAGGGCTCGAGCACAGGATCAGTTGAGCATACAATGACATCCCATTACTCCCAACACCATCTTTCGTATCATCAGAACAATCAGTACGTATGAGAAGCCAATTACTACTTACTATCAGGATACTGAAATGTGCCTTATTGAAATGATGGCTTCTTGCAAACACATATACCCAAGGTATTTGCATAATTGCATAGGTACAAAAGCAATTATGCAATCACGAAAAATGTGAACAAATGAATAAATAGGAGGCACAAAATAAACTAGAACGGCACTCGGTAGAATGCATACCTTTACCAGGCTGAACAGTTTATGTTTTCTATCCCACTGATAGGCCAGATCTGGATTCGGACCTGAACCAAAATCTAATCGGCTTGTTCTTGTCACCTACCCAACCCATCCACCTAATTTTGTCATAACCCATCCACAACTTTTTGAAATATCATGTTGTATATATAGTTTTTGGCCCCATCTCTCAATGGTGAAGAATCACTTAAAAAAAACTAGAAGGGCACTCGGTAGAGCGCATACCTCCACCACGCATTGCCTGATCCATGAGAACATAACAGGCCCAATATTTTTTTGAAATATCATGCTATACAGCACTATATCATTTTTGGTCCTATCTCTCAAAGGTGAAGAATCACTTTAAGAATGAAATAATTCTCGTATCCAGATCCGGATCTGGATCTTCACCAAAAGCTAATCAGGTCGTCCTTGACACACACCGAACCTATCCACAAAATTTCATCCAGATCCGTCCACAACTTTTTGAGATATCCTGTACACATACAGACAAACAAACAGACAGAAAGGGGTGAAAACGTAACCACCTTCACCTTCGGTGGTGGAGGTAATAATTGAATCAAGTATTCCTTGTCACACACCCAACCTGTCCACCAAATTTCATCCAAATATATCCACAATGTTTTGAGATTTCGTGCTATATATCGTTTTTGGCCATATCTCTCAATGGTGAAGGATCACTTTTTAAAATTCTCATATCTGGATCCGGATCAAGATCTTCCACAAAGATCTAATCATTTCATCCGAATCCATCCACAGATTTTTGAGATATCCTGTTCACAGAGAGACAAACAGACAGACAAGCCGGTAGGCGACATGGGTGGTCGCTACATAATTGCATACTAGTCATAGTTTTTGACGGATCGGGCTGAAAATTTTTGACAAAGAGGTTGATTATAGTGCGCATAAAAGCATGGAAGCCGATTTTTGAAAAAATAAATTTTTTATGATTTTTCAAAAATTTCAAAGTCCCGTTGCTAGGCAACGGTGGTGTCCATAGTAACGGTGCTCAAAAGCATACAACTAGATCCTCGTATGAATCTACCTGTCAAGTTTCATCAAAATCGGTTGACTCCTCTGGCCTCCAGAGCTGTCCATTACATACAAACAAACATACAAACATACAGACAGACGGAAAAAGTGAAAATAAGGGTACTCTAGTGACCACCCAACATACAGACAGACGGAAAACCTGAGAATAATGGTAGTCTAGCGACCACCCAACAGGGGTGAAAACATAACCCCTCCGCCCACCTTCGGTGGTGGAGGTAATAAATAAACAAATAAATAAATAAACAAACAAACAAACAAACAAACAAACAGATGGAAAAATTAATCCAGAGATAAATAAAGTAAACAAATAAATAGACCAATGAAATAGATTTAGAAATGCAGTGAGTCTGTGAATGTACAATCATGTGTTGGTGAACAACAGCTACAGTCAATATTGAAATAAAACCAGACAGACAAGGAGCTTGAGCTTCACTGCAGAAAGAGCCATAGCTGCTTGTGAACAAACAGAAAAAAAGGCCTACACCAACCAGAAAAACCTGTTTGTTTTCCTCGAATCCAGCTGCTACATTTAGCAAAGTAATAACATCATGAAATATCAATTTCATCCACGAGAACGCATGTCAATACAAGTATTTACAAGGTGGCAACAGTTTCAGATTATAGTGCAGCTTTAAATATGTTTTTGAAATTATTCTTTAGACTTGACACTCACGAGAACACTCAGTGGCAGCAAAGTTTATCTTACACGAGTCTGTTTCTGGGAGTAATGCTGGACTGCAACTCCACACACCTCCAAAACTACTCTCTGCTGCTGTGCCAAACTGTTTCGGTGATGTTAGGGTATTAGACCATCGAGTATACTTAAGACAAATAACATTGGGGCGATGTCATATTCGCTTGCAATTGTTAAGAGGGTTGGCACTAATAGCCAAGAAGTACACACACATCTGAGCTGGATTTGAATCCCGACCAAGCTATAAACTGTTATCCAGGCGTTTCACAAGTAGGGAGATTCATCAATGTGTGTGCCGTCCCACAGATGGACGGAAAACTGGGCGTCCAATCTGCTGGCATTAGTTGGTCGACTTTAAAGATCCCATGTTGTCTTTTTCAAAGAGTAGGCGAGCTACCGCCGGCACCATGAACAAATTCAAAATTCCTGCTCCAAGCTAGAGGGGGAATTGCATCAGCGGCACAGCTGGACCCCGAGCAAATGATGCTACCCATAGCCATGTGCTGCTGATGAAAGAAGGAAGAAGAAGCAGTCATTAAGCATCTCACAGTATCTTTTGCAAATATCACATCTTTGAACCCATATGCTGAGCAAATTAGAAAACTCCCTGTACTGTTCAAACAGTACGACTGACCACCTTTTCTTAACAGAACCCTTGCTGTTCTGTAACCATTACAGTATTTAACAAGACAGCATTTAACAGTCAATGCAGAATCTCACTTGGGTATGTAGAATGAACAATCTATATCAAAACATCTATCCGCCTATGTGCGCGTGAGCACGCACGCATGCATAGGTTTACGATTGCCTCCTGTCCCTTCGGGGATGGGTGAGGCTAAAACGTCTCTACAAATAGTGAGTCTCTTTAAACAGGAGACGAGATAAAGTTGTTTAGATTTTTTAACAACACTGCAATGTTGAGGTTTGCACATTTAATCCAATACAATGGAACAAATTAATTACTTTTTGAAGGATCAATGGGTTTTCACAAGAATAATATCACATTGTATTTTTTTCCCACACAAAATGCAAGACAATGTGGTTTTCGTTTTCAAGAATTGAAAAGACATCGTTTTGTCTGTCCGTTTGTACAGGCACGCACCTCTCCGTCCGTCCGGTTGTGCAGCCATGCACCTCTCCGTCCGTTCATCTGCGCAGGCACGACACCTCTCCGTCCGTTCATTCTGCGCAGCACGCACCTCTCCGTCCGTCCGGTTGTGCAGCCATCACCTCTCCGTCCGTCATCTGCGCAGTCACGCACCTCTCCGTCCGTCTGTCTGCGCAGGCACGCACCTCTTCCGTCCGTCCGTCTGCACAGTCACGCACCTCTCCGTCCGTCTGTCTGCGCAGGCACGCACCTCTCCGTCCGACCGTCTGCGCAGGCATGCACCTCTCTGTCTGTCTGCTGCGCAGGCACGCACTCTCCGTCCGCCCGTCTGCGCAGGCACGCACCTCTCCGTCCGCCCGTCTGCGCAGGCACGCACCTCTCCGTCCGCCCGTCTGCGCAGGCACGCACCTCTCCGTCCGCCTCGTGCGCAGGCACGCACCTCTCCGTCCGTCCGTCCGTCCATCTGCGCAGGCACGCACCTCTCCGTCCGTCCGTCTGCACAGGCACGCACCTCTCCGTCCGTCCGTGCACCTCTCCGTCCGTCTGTCTGCGCAGGCACGCACCTTCTCGTCCGTCCGTCTGCGCAGGCACGCACCTCTCCGTCCGTCCATCCATCCATCTATCCATGCAGGCACGTGCCTCTCCGTCCGTCTGTCCGTCTGCGCAGGCAAGCACCTCTCAGTCTGTCCCTCCGTCTGCGCTGGCACAAAACCTGTCTGTCTGCGCTGGCACACACCTGTCAGTCTGTCTGCGCTGGCACACACTGTCAGTCTGTCTGCACTGGCAACACACCTGCTTGTCTGTCTGCACGTGGCATCACACACACACCTATCTGTCTGTCTGCGCTGGCAAACACTTGTCTGTCTGTGCTGGGACACCTGTCTGTCTGTGCTGGCATGCACCTTTCTGTCTGTCTGTCTGTCTGTGTCCACGCTGGCACACACTTGCCTGTCTGTGCTGGGACACCTGTCTGTGTGTCTTCATTCTAGGTCTGTTTCAATTTGGATGTCCTATATTGGATCTAATGCCTTTTGGGGTGTTTCTTCTTTTGAAGGGCTGGGGGCTACAACCACTTGCTATTTCTCAGTCGACATCCATTACTGAAGTTTGGAAGGAGGTTTCTAACATCCTGCTGGGTGCATCCTTGAGACCCCTTTCGTTGGAGTTTGATGGTCTGCACTGCTGGTCTGAAGGTGTAAAGTATTCTCGATTTCATTTCAGGATAAAGTCAACCCTTGGGGAGAGGTAATTAACTTCAGATCCTCTTCTCTGACATATCACTTCTGTTCCTTCTATGCTATGCAAAGCCACATCCATTATCGATTGTTCGAGGAAGGGAATGGATGTGGCTTGTGGTAGTCCTAGAATCCTTCATCACTTGGATTGTGTGCAAGGTCACACATACATTTATACTTGAGCAAAAATAAATAAATAAGTAATTAAAAAGACTACCTGTATCATAGACTCCTATAGAGAAGGACTGGAACGTCACGATCTCGGGGTTTGTAATTGGGCTGAAGATTAACTGAGTCCGGGGCTAAAATGACTTCTACAAGGCTAGAGACACGATCTCGGGATCCAACAGGGTTTTTGAGGACGGCGAGTTCAATAGTGTCATTTTAACACCACCTGAGTCGTCTTCAGGTCAAAAGTCATATTTCAAGGTCAAATTACTGAATTTTGGTATTTTTGCCCGTTTTTGTGTCTAACTCAAAGAGGAAAACTTTTGTAAAAGTCTATGACAAAACATGACATTGTGCACTACTGCACCTACTTGATGATTTCTATCATCGTAACTAATGTATCTTTTGTTTGTTTCTCTTTCAGAAACTGTCCAGCTGGTGATCTCACAGGATCTTTGTGTTGTTCCTGCTTGGTGACAATATGCACGTCGTTGCAGCTGCTTTGGTTGTAGAGGAAACTATGATGGGACGCCTTATGTAAAGGTCATATCCTTCCCAAAAGATCCTGAGGAGAGGGAGAGATGGATATTGGCAATGCCAAATGAGAAAGAAAGCTTGAGGTGCTTAAGGATATATATATTGTGAGACATTTCAATTGTGATTGGGTGTCGGTTAGGGTGGAAAACGACCCAAGAAACCCCATCAATATTTCCTGGAGTACCGAAATCAGCTTTGAAGCAGGTGACCTCAGCCCCACGCCAACATCTCTTCTACATCAGAATCAAGAGCGAAAGATGCAGGCAGCTGATGAGGCTGCAGACAATATCCAAGATTTCGACCACTTCTTGCTAAAATCAGCTCCTATTTTCCTGGCTTTAACGTCATAAAAGACCAGGAACCCTTTACCTATCAAGAACTGATGCTACTGGACAAACTGTCAAGCAGTTCTTTCATTTCCAACAAGTTCACTCACCTTTTGGATTTCTATTCTTGAATAGAGTTGAGAAAGATGGCATTGAGGTGCCCAAACACTTTTTCCTTTGCAGAAGAACAGCCTGCTCTCAAAATGGTCCCAGATTAGATCCATACTGACCAGGTAAACATCTATGAATGCACAAGCAAGGAAATTCTTCAGCTTGTAATAAGCAGCTCTGTTGGATGACCGAGGCACACAAGCTTCCTCATTTCACCTTCCTTCTGTCGCAGCTGCATCTTATGTTCAAACCTCTTGATTCGTCCGATTTGATACTGATACTATGATTTTCGAATGCAGCTTCACAACATATCACCCAGTGCATACAAAATGATTCGTCGATCCGGCTTAATCATTCTACCATCACAAAAAATGGAAAACAGATGCTTGCTAGTAGTCAGCAGGACTCCAACCTCAAAACCTTGTTCGACCAGCTTAAACCACAGCAGCGTTTGGTCAATTTAATGTTTGACGAGGTAAAGCTGGTCGAGACATTGCGATTTTCTGGAGGGCATGTTGTAGATATGCTCAAAATGCAGCAGCGGGTGGTGAACACGAAATGCTTGCTTCACATGCTATGGTTGTTGAAGTTGCCTGCCATTTCGGTGGCCACGCTATATCTACGCATTTTGCCCTGCAAAAAAACTAACTGCCGATCAGCTGAAGGAACTCCTTATCGAAGCTGCATCAGCTGTAGTTGTGCTCGGTACTTTGATTTCTTTGATATGTGACAATTGCAATACCACCGCAGTGTTTATTCAAAACTTGGAGGACCAGGAAGTTGCCAAGTGCTGTCAATTCAAGAGCAATCTATGTTCTTAGTGTATGACTCGTGCAAATCTTCAAAAATGTTCGCAACAACTGGATTACTGTTGATGGCAAGACACTCTCATTTGTCGTAGATGGTAATGAGTACAAAGCTTACTGGAGTGATATTCAGAAGGTTTATGAGATCGACCGGGATACTCCTATTCGCTTAACCAAACTGACGCACACCGCTGTTTTCCCCAAGCCCCTTCAACGCCAGAGCGTACATTGGTATGCCAAGTGTTCAATGACAAGACTGTCACTGCTTTAAAGACCTTCAAGGATTCACTGGGCATCAGCGAAGGCACAATCATCCTCACCCAGATAATGAGTAGTGGTTCAAGATGATGAACGTGAAAGACCGTTTCTCAGCTATCCATCTGCGTGATGAATCCAGACAGCCTTGGACAGCAGAATGTACAAGTTTCACTAGGCTGGAGCAGGCCTGCCAAATTATATCTACCTGCGCATGGCAAGGAGGAGGTGGTCGTAAGCTGAAGCTAACTCAGCAAACTGCTGAAGCCTTCACTGTGTCCACACGTTAATGTGGATGCTGCCAAATTGCTTCTGGCAGAGAAAGACTTTGACTACGTTCTTCCTGCTATATTTGCAGATGAAGCCTTGGAAAATTTTTCGGCCAAGCCAGGCAAAGAACGGTGGAAGCTTCTACATTGACGTAGTTGACATTATGGCTGCAGCTAAAATTGTAAATTTGCAAACACTCATAAGCATGACATTATGCCGAATTCAGTTCTCGTGTGATTGATTGCGACAAGAACTGTACAACTTCCATAAATCCAGATGAGCGAAGTGAACTCATTGACGAGATTACCTCCAAGACACTCAGGATCTCTTGGGGTCTGACGATGCCCTTAAGCATAAAGTAGTTTATTTGGCCGGACACCTTGTTCATAAATATGGCGATAGCACTAGTATGGAGGAGATCATTGATGATGAAGAGATAACGAGGTGTCATCTGAGTTTCTAGATAATTTGAATAGAGGTGGATTGAGTGTGCCGACTATGTCACCGTCTTTTTTGTACATAATGCCTATAATTTGTATGACAAAGACTAAAATGCGTTGCCGGTTCATTTTGCTGAGCTGTTATCCTCTGTAGATGCACCTTTAGCTAGTAGTAATGCTGCATGTACTACTTTAGCTAACATTCTATTGAAAGCTCATGTCCTCAATGTAAGTGACAAAGAAAAAGCTTTGGATGCCTCAGGAGGCAAGAAAAGCTCTCAACTAGTATAGACATAGACATAGTGTTGTGACATGCATATAATGTTTATGTAATACGATATATGACAATAAATATCAAAGTTTGACAGCTCTACACACTTGCATCTTATTACATCAGCCATCTCTCACCGTTTATGAGTTACACAAAACGGGCAAAAAATACCAAAATTCAGTAATTTGACCTTGAAATATGACCTTTTGACCTTGAAATATGACCTTTTGACCTTGAAGATGACCTCAGGTGGTGTTGAAAATGACACTATTGAACTCGCCGTCCTCAAAAACCCCTATATGATCCCGAATCGTGTCTCTAGCCCTTCTAGAAGTCATTTTAGCCCCGGACTCAAGTTAATCCTTCAGACTCAAGTTACAAACCCCGAGCATGGGAGGTTCCAGTCCTTCTCTATAGGAGTCTATGACCTGTATTGATATTCAGTAGAGTCCAACTTAAACAAGTTAACATCGTCGTGAATACACTATACAGTACTATACCAAGTTTTGTATGCATTAAACACATTTAACTGCAACAAAGAGCATCAGCATCCACACAAAGGCATTTGAAAGTGACAGCAGCTCAGACTTTTAGAGCTAATGACCAATCTAGGAAGCAACCAACACTCCATCATAAAGAAATATTCACAGGACATCAATTAAAGGATGGAGCTGCGAAGCAACAGGTGAATGACAGTTCATGTCACACCTCTGTGTCCTACACACTTTCACAATGGCTTTACTAATCAAAATTGTTTTTTTACATTCCAAGACCATATTTTCCATCCCTTTTGAGATTCTCCAAATATCTTCAGTGCTAATTAATGCAAGTGTGGTTGGAAAACCATGACCGTGCTGGGTAACCATTGGACAACGCACAAATCACTGCGCCGATCACTGGATATAAAGCTCCTGGGACACTGCTGAAGTCACAATGTTAAAGGTTACCAATTAATGATCACCAAATAAATGAGACAATTCCAAAAACTAATTCCATTTGGATTGTGCACAATTATTTGATACGTGTGCAGAAACCCGTCTTCAATGACCCACAATCTTCATTTATTGTAGGTTCCAAGCTCAAGCCAAACAAAGTGTGAATGGTCCATGTGACTAAGGCACAGCCTGAACGTTTCTCATGAGGCCCATTGTTGCTCCACCCAAGCACTCACAGGGAAGGAGCCTCACTGGGATGTTTTTTTATTTTTACAATCTTTGGAAATGGTCAAATACTCTTTGCATTATGATGTTAATTTAAAAAAAAAACCTTAAAATATGAGCTTGAATGACTCCTGCTCTCATCTGATGGTCTTACACTACCATACACACAAAATGTTTATTTTAGTGATACTGCATGGTACAACGGTACCCAGGAAACCACAAGTGTGTGCACCAGATAAAAACATTAAAAAAATAAACTACAAAAATACATTCTGGAGAGATCTTTCTTTAGTACTTACAAAGGCAACTGCAGTGATCTTAGATTTGTATGCCAATTTGTTAAATCAACATCAAATCTACACAAATAAAAGGTCTGTGTCTGTGTCTGTGTCTCTCCATTTCAGGCATTGTCACTAAACTTCAGAGCCACAATTGGCATACTTAACAATGTCTTACAATTGTGCCTGTGGCATCTAAATATACTTCCACCTCGCCATTTATTCCATTTGGTCCAGTCAAAAATAGTCCATTCTCAAAGCATTTTCCATGTTGGATGCCAATGCATCACACAGTGTCCTTCGTGAAGAGTCGACGAGCTATCTCCAGCACCCTGGACAAATTACAACTCCTTGCCCTTTGCTGACTTCCCATGTTGGAGTGGAGACCCGTACAGGATTTTAGCACGAGCCAAGAAACTGCTTCAACGGAACCGATACTCTGTATAGAGCATGGATCATGGTAGATGGATGGATGGATGGATGGATGAGGATGATGATGATGAGGATGATGATGATGATGATGCCATTCCGGTGGGCAGCATGTCAAACACAACCATCACATGACTGTTGTTATATATCTCTCCCAGCCTATCAAATCCCACACCATCCAAACACCAGTCCTTGACGGGTATATCTGTCAGTAGCATAACAATTATATAATGTTAGATGACAATATTATGCTGTACACAGTAAACTATCGTACAATATGAAAATTTTGTATGTTATTTCAACACTTACTATAAAATGTATTCAAACTATAAAATCAACACTTTCCTGCATTGCAATAATCATGAAGTCGAAAGAATTCATTGAACCAATGAAAGGTTGACCCAAATATGTTGATATAACCTGTAACAGGATCAATAAATATACGATGGTCCAAAGGCAATGATAAAAATACGCTCATCTCAGGGGTTGTGAGGCATTATAGGTTGAAATATTGGAAAGACAGCAATATTAAAGATTTTGGGTCAACCTTTCTGGAAACGGAGTTAATCTCAAGAAAATGACCATGACAATATCAGATTGTCTGGAAAAACCCAGCTCGCTTACCAATACCTTCAGGGAGTCGGTAGTTATGCGTATAACCTGCCTGATCTGAGGTGGTGCCAAACTGCCAATCTACACTTCCTGATTGACTCTAAAATGCTCGTAGGTCGAAAGCCGAAAGATCGTGCCACACACATTCATTTAACCAAGCACTGATGTATATTTTAAATAACTTTAAAGTACATGTATGTACGTGCACGCACGCACGCATGCACGCACACACACCACAGATTTTTTTCCCCCCCATGGATCTGCTCCTAATAAATTGAATCATTCATCGAGCAGTTACAGCTATCTTCAGCTGTGTCCAGACGGTCAGTCAAACCCAGCACTGCAACCTCACAATTCAAACTTTGTACATATAGCTTTAACTTTCTTACTACAAGGTTTAATGAATTATTATATATTTATAACTGCATCACACATCTATATAAACACCATTCATTAGTCGTCTTCCTCTCTTTCTCTCTTCCTCACTTTTGCCACATGGCTTCAGAATCTCCAGAGTGGTTTTTTTGCATCCCTCAAATGGGACTCAAGGTGGGCTTTTTTGAGTAATGGCTTCCTTCTTGACACCGTACAGTACAGGCCAGACTTATGGAGTGCTTGGCATATTGTTGTCACATGCACATAGTGACCAGTCTTTGCCATGAAGGATTGTAGCTCTTTCAAAGTTGCCATTGGCCTCTTGGTGGTTTCTCTGCTCAGCTTCCTCCTTTCTTGGTCATCCAGTTTGGAGGGACGGCCTGATCTAGACATGGTCTTGGTGGCACCATACACCTTCCACTTCTTAATGATTGTCTTGACTGTGCTCCAAAGGATATTCAAGGCCTTTGAAATATTTTTATACCCATCCCCTGATCTGTGCCTTTCGACAACTTTATCCCAGAAATCTTTTGGTGCTCATGGTTGAGTGTTTGCTGTGAAATGCACTGCGCAGCAGAGGAAACCCACAGGAACAGCTGATTTTACTCTGAAATAATCAGAATCACAATTTAACACAGGTGGAGTAAATGAACTTGGTGTGTGTGATTTTGAAGGTGATTGGTTACACCTGAACTAATTTACAATTGCAATTACAAGGGGGGATGGACACTTATCCAACCAAGATATTGTACGGTGCCGGTGCGTCGGCCGCGAGCCGACCGCTCTGACGGAGCCGCAAGTCGAGTCGGCCCGACCGATCGCCCGGAATATAGATCGCCGCCTGGATAACTCCGAGGCCGACGGGTCCTTGGCAAGAACCGAAATACGCCAATGGCAGACCACGTGGGGTAGGGTCAATTGCCAATTCTTCAATTTACCTAAATACCCACGTGATCCAACTACCGGGGTATTCCACCCTCGCGGAACTCGTACGGAACAACCGCTTAAGCGAGCCTGTCCCGTGCGCGATTCCAAGCGGCTTAATCGCCGAGAACCGTCGGTCCGAATGTCCCCTTTTACGGCAAACCAACGGCTTTCTAACTACCAACACACGAAATGCTCAGTCAATGAAAGAATCGACGCGACGAGCTGAAAACATATAACAATTGGGGTATTTATTAATAATAATGGGGAACTAGGGAAGCACGTAAGAGCAGAACTATACGACTATACGAAATGCAATGCAATCATTTACAGCACACAAAGCACTTAACAGTTTCCTACTTATTAGACGGGCCACGGACACACGTACGCACACACACCCAATAAATGGTGGCTGATGCCTTTAATAACGGACTCCAGCTCGGAGGACAGATGAGCTGAAACCAGAACTATCTCGAACCTCTCACCTCGTGTGGTCTTCAAGCTGTTCGGACCCGGGCTCCCGCGAGGCGAGCTGGATCCAATCACTGTGAGCCGCGATCCTTCCCGAGCTCCAGCGAATCCTCTCGCGCTTCCGAACACGTGCTGGTGAGACGAGGCGCCGATCCTTCCCTGATGCGTCGCTATCTCGAAGAACCACCTCCAAGATGAGGCCGATGAGTCGCACCAAGCCGGGAACCAAGCGGAGAACAAAGAGCTCCACGAACCAAGAAGAGCCAGCCGAGCAACCAGCTCAACTCTCTTCCGATGAACAAAGCCTCTCTCACACAACGAACCAGGAAGAGCCCAAAAAGCGAACCGAGCCAAGCAGACCCCGAAGGTCTGCTGAAAAGCCAAGCCGAAGCAAAAAGCTCTCCAAAAAGCCTCCACCTCACCAAGCAGAACCGAGCTCACTGAACAAAAGTCTCAACCCTCGCCAAGCAGAACCCAAAGCCTGCTTAAAAGCCAAGCCAGAAGCAAAAGCTACTAAAAGCCAAGCCAAAGCAGAAAGCCTCAAAGCCTCCTCCCTAACCCAAGCCAAGCAGAACCCGAAGCCTACTGAAGCCAAGCCGAAGCAAAAAGCCTTCAAAAAGCCTCCTAAAAGCCACGACCCTAACCACAAGCAAGCAGAACCCGAAGGCCTACTCAGCCAAACCGAACCAACTGAGGATCTCTTCCTTATTCTCCTCCGCCCTTCCCCGCTCCCGACGTGACTCATCCCCCCCCCCATGCCGCACAACCGCGGGTGGGAGGGAGTTGTTTACGGGTGGGAGGGAGTTATTTACGTCCCGTGATTCAGGACGGGAGGCTCTTCTTCCTCTTCGCAGAAGAGGGGAGGGGCGTTTCCATTGTTTCGTGATCGCTCCCTAACTATTAAATTGAATCTCGCAGCGCACTTAATCGATTTCTGCCCATTAAACAATGGAAGGTGAACTATCTAGGGAACAAGCACTTATCGACATAAGTGACTAAAGGAACCTGAATGTTGTGTGCAATCGAATTCCCAAATTCGTAACAATATTCTAGTTTTGTATTTTAAATTAATTTTCTGAAATTTGCGAATTTGTTTGCACTTGGAAGTTGTGGGTTACGATGTGTAAATAAAGGTGGAAAAGTCTGATTTAATAAAACTTAATTCCAGGCTATAAAGCAACAAAAGGTGACAATTTTGAAAGGCGGTGTAGACTTTCTATAGACACTGTACATATAGACCTACAGGTAGTGGACAAAAAAAATGAGAAACACCTGGGTAAATGAGGGACACCAAGCAACCGCCTCCACACAGGTGTGGCCCATCTTATATATTATTTCCGAGTTTGTGGTTTCGTGTCGCGCTATCTTCGACTTTGTTCTGCGCTCGAGTAACGTGATATTCGGCTTACATTATCTCAAAGACCATTGAGGTGCATGGTACAAACAAAAAGTAAATAAAATGGTTCTGAAACAGTGAAATCATATTCCACTTACTGCATTAAAGTAAAATTACTACTGATACTCTGCATCAGTTCCTTTCTCAAACACACCCACCCCAACATGTCGCGCAGAGCGCGGGTTATGCTAGTGTAATATTAAAGAAATAACATCCCAGCATGCTTCGGGTCATGTATAAAAATGCTGCACAGGCCTGGTTGCCTATAATTATAGCTAGCATGGCTGCAAAAGAGACCCCCCCCCCCCATTGATGAGCATGACATCCAAACAGGTGTGAGTTGATTGACTTTCGTGAAAGAATAGTACCGCATTCGTCCTGCAGAATTGCAGACACTGGTGGACTCTATGCCAGCGGCATCTCTC
>CM068963.1:95067757-95082133 GCA_035128595.1 Eptatretus atami | reverse complement strand
TGTGTGTGTGTGTGTGTGTGCGTGCACGTACGTGTACGCACATGCTCTATACCATACGCTGGACAGAGCATTGGTTCTATCAAAGCAGTCTCTTGGCAAGGGTTAAATGAGGGTGCGTAATTTTTAAATTCGCCAAGGTGCCAGATAACACTCACTTCCTCTTCTCGTTCTTTAACTTTAACAGGTTCTTTAACATCCACAAAGTAAGGATGGCAGACAGGACACCTAATTTAACGTCCTTCTGATGGACGACACACACAATGAGGTGTCGCCCTGCATGCGAAACACCAGGATGACAGGTAATAGCTTACAGGAGATCATATAAAGGAGAGTGTGCATGCCGCTGTTATCCACTCCATTCTAAAGTTAAATTACCTCAAATTGTCATTCATGCACAATCAAAAGAAAATAAATATTGATAAGGATTCCACTCAACAAAGACCAGAGTGGCACAAAACAAAAAATAAAATAATAAAATGTTGGTAAACATCACAATTAAAATAAAATGAATAAATAAACAAAGTTCAGTCCATTACATTTTATTTTTGGTTTGAAAGGCTCCAAATTGATATAAGCAGGCACGAAATGCATAAAATCAAAGGGTAAGATCCCTCGCTCGAAACCAAGTGGGTTCAATGGGGAACAACATTGCTCCAATGTCACGATGGTAGGTAGTGCCGAGCTCAGCGTTTGATGCACCTAAATAACAATGGTGACACTTATTCCGTGGCGGAAGAGGAAACGACCGACATCTGTGTGCTTGGGAAAAATCGCTGCACAAACATTTCACACGCCCTGCATGTTTTCCTAGTGCAAAGACAAAAGAAAAGCGATATGGTTGCCCAATGCCCATCTTTGAAAATAACCTTGTGGCCAGCATAGCAATTTATTTTTCCATTGTTGTTGGCGTCATTTGTCAACAGTTGCATTCATGTGAAAGCACTGCTAGATTTTCAAACATTCCGATCTATCAAAATGTTTTGGGCCTGCATAAAAATAAACTACAATCATACGATCATGGAGCTATGGCATATGTGTATGTATCTACAGTTAGTGGGGGGAAAAAAATGGAAACACCTGGGTAAATGAGGGACACCAAGCAACGGCTTCTACACAAGTGTGGCCAATGCGGTAATTTAGCAAATAATATCCCAGCATGCTTAGGGTCATATATAAAATGCTGCACAGGTCTGGTTGCCTATAATTATGGCAAGCATGGCTGCAAGATGAGGACTTCCCCCCCATGAGCACACCCAAGATGAGACAAGATGAGACACGCCCAATGCCCCCATCCACAGAGCATTGTGTGCTCACTTAAATGGTTTGATGAGCATGACGCTAATGTTATCCAGATGTCATGGCCTTCTCAGTCACCAGATCTGAACCCAATCGAGTATTTATGGGATATTCTGGAACACCGCCTGAGACAGCATTTTCTACCTCCATCAAACAGGTGTGAGTTGACTGACCTCATGGAAGAATGGTGCTGCATCCCTCCTGCAGAGTTCCAGATGCTGGTAGACTCTGTCACGGTGCATACAGACCGTACTGGCTGCACACGGTGGCCCAACACCCTATTAAGGAACTTTACATTGGTGTATCCATTTTTTGGTCCACAACTTGTATGTATGTACAGTGGGGAGAACAAGTATTTGTACACTGCCGATTTTGCAGGTTTTCCCACTTACAAAGCACGTAGAGGTCTGTATTTTTATCATAGGTACACTTCAACTGTGAAAGACGGAATCTAAAACAAAAATCCTGAAATCACATTGTATGATTTTTAAACAATTAATTTGCATTTTATTGCATAAAATAAGTATTTGATACATCAGAAAACAGAACTTAATATTTGGTACAGAAACCTTTGTTTGCAATAACAGAGATCAGACGTTTCCTATAGTTCTTAACCAGGTTTGCACAGACTGCAGCAGGGATTTGGCCAACTCCTCCATACAGATCTTCTCCAGATCCTTCAGGTTTCGGGGCTGTGCTGGGCAACACAGACTTTCAGCTCCCTCCAAAGATTTTCTATTGGGTTCAGGTCTGGAGACTGGCTAGGCCACTCCAGGACCTTGAGATGCTTCTTACGGAGCCACTCCTTAGTTGCCCTGGCTTTGTGTTTCGGGTCGTTGTCATGCTGGAAGACCCAGCCACGCCCATCTTCAATACACTTGTTGAGGAAAGGAGGTTGTTGGCCAAGATCTCATGATACATGGCCCCATCCATCCTCCCCTCAATACGGTGCAGTCGTCCTGTCCCTTTGCAGAAAAGCATCCCAAAGAATGATGTTTCCACTCCATGCTTCATGGTTGGGATGGTGTTCTTGGGTTGTACTCATCCTTCTTCTTCCTCCAAACACGGTGAGTGGAGTTTAAACCAAAGCTCTATTTTGGTCTCATCAGACCACATGACCTTCTCCCATTCCTCCTCTGGATCATCCAGATGGTCATTGGCAAACTTCAGACGGGCCTGGACATGCGCTGGCTTGAGCAGAGGACCTTGCGTGCGCTGCAGGATTTTAATCCATGACGGCGTAGTGTGTTACTTATGGTTTTCTTTGATAATGTGGTCCCAGCTCTCTTCAGGTCATTGACCAGGTCCTGCCGTGTAGTTCTGGGCTGATCCCTCACCTTTCTCATGATCATTGAGGCTCACGAGGTGAGATCTTGCATGGAGCCCAGACCGAGGGAGATGGACTGTTATCTTGAACTTCTTCCATTTTCTAATAATTGCGCCAACAGTTGTTGCCTTCTCACCAAGCTGCTTGCCTATTGTCCTGTAGCCCATCCAGCCTTGTGCAAGTCTACAATTTTGTCCCTGATGTCCTTAGACAGCTCTCTGGTCTTGCCCATTGTGGAGAGGTTGGAGTCTGATTGATTGAGTGTGGACAGCTGTCTTTTAGCAGATAACGAGTTCAAACAGGTGCAGTTAATACAGGTAATGAGTGGAGAATGGGAGGACTTCTTAAAGACAAAACTAACAGGTCTGTGAGAGCCGGAATTCTTACTGGTTGGTCGGTGATCAAATACTTATTTCATGCAATAAAATGCAATTATTATTTAAAAATCATACAATGTGATTTTCAGGATTTTTGTTTTAGATTCCGTCTTTCACAGTTGAAGTGTACCTATGATAAAAATTACAGACCTCTACGTGCCTTGTAAGTGGGAAAACCTGCAAAATCGGCAGTGTATCAAATACTTGTTCTCCCCTGTCTGTATGTCTCTAAAACTCCAGGGATTGCATTTTTTATCCACAACTTGTATGTATGTATGTATGTATGTATGTAGTCTCTAAAACTCCAGGGATTGCATTTTTTTATCCCCACACTTTTTGAAAGAAACCGGGGGGATATTGGTAAAATAGTACAATTTATCAATACGAGCGAAATAATGTGCAGTACGATACTCTCGTAGTGTACATCACCATGTCGTAAATACGGTGAGTGCAGGCACATCCGGGTATTTCCTCAATCAAGTTGCCCGTTTTGGTGATGGCGGCGGGTCATACATGGTGGCACAGCGGGGTTATGCGCACGGTATAGGGACAGCGCACTCTAGTTCTTGTATACAGCTCTATGATGTGCACAAAAAAAAATTAATTTGAAACTAAGCAAATGAAGGAGAGGCACTCAGGACCAAAAGAAGAACCTAAAAGATGTCATGTTAATACTTGACAGTATGTTCCCAAATGAAAATCACGAGGACTGGATGGACATTGCTGTCACAGATTATCGTGGAAAAAGGAATGATTATTATGAACTCGACTTCCCACAAATATATAAAACTTGAGAAGAACCGTGCTTTTAACAGTTTTTACTGACCGTCAAGGACAGGCTAGTATTACCTATCACAGCTTCTTTCTTTTAACCACTACCTCCTGTGAGATGGTCTATTAAATATAACTAGCATGCAATCACATAGAATGCCAGTGAAGTCGATAGCATGCCATCACAAATCCCCATGCTTCCCACCTAAAGCAGAGCTGAAAAAGAGACAAAAAGTTCTACCAAGAATGGCCGAATATAAAATTTTGACCCCTGTGAACCAAAGTCCCCAAATGAACCGGGGGTCAAATCCCCCAAAAATCATTACATATTTTATGCGTCTTCAAATGTTGATTGCATATAAAAAGTTTCATTAACAGATGTTAAAAAATGTGCCTCTAATTGCATTTGTGGTATTTGATCTTTTGACCCTGCCCCAGGGGGCAAGGCCAAAAATGACACTGCTTTTGCACCGTCGCGCCATGTGGTGATCATAACTGCCAAGTTTAGTGAACTTTTGCCCAACCATTTTGACTTTAGGAGGAGATAGCCTGACGGAAGGACAGAGACAGACAGACAGAGCCAATTACAATATCTTTGACTATGACCCTGGCTGAGTCGTACCAAAAACATTTTTAAAATGACATGTGCTGCTCTCTCGCTTGACGCTTAGCATTTAGAGGATAGAGCATGGACGAACCCCATGGGTTGACATCCTATGTTGGGGGAAGGAGAGATTTCTCCTTAATTGTCTGACTATAGAAGGAATAGAGACATCACCAAGATCGGCAGCTTTGTTTGTCTGAGGTAAAGTCAAGTGATGTTTTGTGGTATTTGTCTGCATGTGCGTGCATGATTTGCAGCTCCCCCCCGAGCCTGGAGCCAAAACATGGTGTTGATGCAAAGTGGTTATATCGAATTAAATCAAATCTGCCGAATGGTTTGGGTTTCATTCTATTTTCACTTTACAGATATTGAGGCCCATGCAAGAGTGATGAACAACAAATTATGAAAGAAAAAGGTTTCCCACCAAAAATCCCACTTGAAAGTTTCTTTATTTTTATGTACTACATGACCTTTCTGATGACAAACTGCCCAAACGTTCATCTGAATCAAATAACCATGAATATCATCAAAATAAATGTATAGATCAAGAAGATTGCTCGGATATTCTAAGAATATCATGTCCCAGAGGAAGGAGTTAACGGAGTTCCAGCGTGGAATGATAAGTGGTTTTAAGCGTGTTCGCACCTCCATCAGGACAATTTCACCAGTTCTAGCAATCTCAGAATCAACTTGAGGGGGAGCACTCGGGAGAGTGCAAAACCTCCGCCGCCAATACTGCTGGGTCACTCAAGTGAACCTTATATCTTATTCATTAAATATGATGTCAACAGTGCTGACAGAGTTATAGTTCTTTTCTCCATTTTTTTTTGGGGGGGGGGGGGGGTTGGAAATCACTTAAACATGTAAAAATGCAAAAAAAAATGTATTTTTTCTCTAACAATTTTTTTTGGGGGGGGTTGGAAATCACTTAAAACATGTAGAAATGCAAAAAAAAAAAAATTTCTCTAACAATTTCTTTTGGGGGGGTAACAATTTTTTTTGGGGGTGGGGGTTGGAAATCGCTTAAAACATGTAGAAATGCAAAAAAAAAACATTTTTTTTCTAACAATTTTTTTTGGGGGGGGTAACAATTGGGGGGGGTTGGAAATCACTAAAACATGTAGAAATGCAAAAAAAAAACCATTTCTCTAACAATTTTTTTTTTGGGGGGGGGACCAAGTCCAAAATCTAATGGCATGATCCTTGGACCATACCTAACCCCCCACCAAGTTTCGTCGAAATCCGTCGAGGAGTTTTTACCAATGTCAAACACAATTCACAAAAAACAAATAAACCAATGTCACCCGTAGGGTGATCCGTATCTTGCCAAAAGGTGACCACGTGTGACTTCTTTAAGGTCACACTGAGGTGAACAGAGCTGCTATCCACCAGGAGCGACTCCTTGAGGAATATCTGCCTACGAGAGATTCCGATGAGAATCGTTCTACAGAGTAACCATGAAAAATATGCGTTTGCCTCATAACGTCACCAAATCACGTCATAATGTCTCAAGCTTGATATATCTAGAAAGCACTCATCGAGGTGTTCAATTTGAGGTACTACACGATATGGTTCCTAAAACTTGAAAATTTGACCTTGGGGTCAAATATGTTTGACCTGAGGCGTTAACCATGAAGGTCAAGGCCAATCGCCACCAAAAATTAATCAGCTGAATGCCAGACCATGAACTATATTCCCATGAAGTTTGAAGACGATCCGATCAAAATTACTCAAAAATAAGGGTTTCGTCGACTCCACTGATTTGCGACAAAGTGACCTTGACCTTTGACCTTGACCTTCAAAATTTTATGCGCTGAAAGGGACCTCTATAGGCCTCTGATATGCGAAGTTACAAAAATTTCCAATGAAAACTGTGCTCTGCAGAGTGATTTATACGTGATTACAAGAAAAAAAAAAAAAACAACAAAAAAAAACACATGAAGGTCAAGGCCAATCGCCACCAAAAATTAATCAGCTGAGCGCCAGACCATGAACTATATTCCCATGAAGTTTGAAGACGATCCGATCAAATTACTCAAAAAATAAGGTTTTGTCGATTACCCTGATTTGCGAAAAAGTGACTTGACTTTGACCTTGACCTTCAAAATTTTATGGCCTGAAAGGGCCTCATAGGCCTCTGATATGTGGTTACAAAAATTTCCAATGAAAACTGTGGTTTGCAGAATTTTTTTTTCGTGATTACAGACAAAACAAACAAACAAAAAAAAAAAAAAATAATAAAAAAAAAACATACAGACTGACTAACATATTCTGCAAAAACTTCGTTTTGGCAAGATAACAAACAGAAACGGTAGTCATCAATATACTTACGAAATCAAACAAACAAGCAGTCATACACTGGTACTTACGAAATCGTCAACTTGACCTCTGACCTTGTCTAATAAAAGCTGTCTCTAGAGAAGGTAGCGACGCAAACCAGAAGTTTCTACGATGATTCTGTACCAAATCATCAAAAATCGAATGTTTGACCTCACCGTGACCGTTGACCGATTTTGACCAAAATCTAATCAGCACTAGCCATCACCCTCCTGAATCACGTGGTGTAATTTGACATTGGTAGCTTCTTCCGTTCTCGAGTTATCTGTACCAAACCATCAAAAATCTAATATTTGACCTCGCTGTGACCTTGACCTTTGACCGATTTTGACCAAAATCTAATCAGCACTAGCAATCACCCCTCCTGAATCACGTGGTGTAATTTGACATTGGTAGCTTCTTCCGTTCTCGAGTTATCGTGCCTACAAACAAACAAACAAACATACAAACAAACAAACAAGCAGTCATAGACTGGTACTTACGAAATCGTCAAATTGACCTCTCACCTTGTCTAATAAAAGCTGTCTCTAGAGAAGGTAGCGACGCAAACCAGAAGTTTCTACGATGATTCTGTACCAAACCATCAAAAATCGAATGTTTTGGATGTTTGACCTCACTGTGACCTTGACCTTTGACCGATTTTGACCAAAATCTAATCAGCGCTAGCCATCACCCTCCTGAATCACGTGGTGTAATTTGACATTGGCAGCTTCTTCCGTTCTCGAGTTATCATTTTTTGGATGTTTGACCTCACTATGACCTTGACCTTTGACCGATTTTGACCAAAATCTAATCAGCACTAGCCATCACCCTCCTGAATCACGTGGTGTAATTTGACATTGGTAGCTTCTTCCGTTCTCGAGTTATCGTGCCTACAAACAACAAACACACAACAAAACAGAAACGGAAGTCATCAATATACTTACGAAATCTAAAGATTTCGTAAGTAACAAACAGAAATGGTAGTCATCAATATACTTACGAAATCTAAAGATTTCGTAAGTAACAAACAGAAATGGTAGTCATCAATATACTTACGAAATCTTTAGATTTCGTAAGTAACAAACAAGCAGTCATAGACTGGTACTTACAAAATCATCAACTTGACCTCTGACCTTGTCTAATAAAAGCATGAATCAGTCAGAAGCCCAAGGGGAGCTTGAATTCTGAATTCATTGTGGTCTACGATTTTACACTGTGGTTTGCAGATAATGAGTCCCAGACAAAAACTAGATTTCTTATAAAAATTCCATTTTTTTTTTTTAAGTGATTCAGTACCAGCAGGATATGCCAGATAATAGGTGTATTACTTTTCAGAAGAATCTGATAAAAGATTATTTATTTATTATATATATCAGTTATCATCGCTGTTCCAGAATTTCGACAACGAGTTTTAAGCGTCCTAAGCGATCGCAAAAACCGAAGACAAAATTAAAATCGAAGTTAAAACGAACTCGTAACGTCGAGCGAAGCAAAAATATCCATTTCTCCACGCAATTATACCTTAACGTGAATCAACGACGCGTCTGCTCGAGCGCACTGCATCATGGGACGACCCGTGACGTCTGCTCGAGCGCACTGCATCATGGGACGACCCGTGACGTCTATTCGAGCGCACTGCATCATGGGACGACCCTTGACGCTTCGAGTGAAATATTTTTTATACAATCATAAAACGTCTCCAAAACATCCGATTTTTACCAGAATTTCGACAACCGAGTTTTAAGCGTCCTAAGCGATCGCAAAAACTGAAGACAAAATTAAAATCGAAGTTAAAACGAACTCGTAATGTCGAGCGAAGCAAAAATACTGCTTTCTCCATGTGAATTTACGGAATTATGTTTGACCTCACTGTGACCTTGACCTTTGACCGATTTTGACCAAAATCTAATCAGCACTAGCCATCACCCTCCTGAATCACGTGGTGTAATTTGACATTGTAGCTTCTTCCGTTCTCGAGTTATCGTGCCTACAAACAAACAACAAGCAGTCATAGACTGGTACTTACGAAATCATCAACTTGACCTCTGACCTTGTCTAATAAAGCATGAATCAGTCAGAAGCCCAAGGGGAGCTTGAATTCTGAATTCATTGTGGTCTACGATTTTACACTGTGGTTTGCAGATAATGAGTCCCAGACAAAAACTAGATTTCTTATAAAAATTCCATTTTTTTTTTTTAAAGTGATTCAGTACCAGCAGGATATGCCAGATAATAGGTGTATTACTTTTCAGAAGAATCTGATAAAAGACTTATTATTTATTATATATATATCAGTTATTCATCGCTGTTCCAGAATTTCGACAACCGAGTTTTAAGCGTCCTAAGCGATCGCAAAAACCGAAGACAAAATTAAAATCGAAGTTAAAACGAACTCGTAACGTCGAGCGAAGCAAAATCTCCATTTCTCCATGCAAAACCTTAATGTCACTCAACGACATGTCTGCTCGAGCGCACTGCATCATGGGACGACCCGTGACGTCTGCTCGAGCGTAATGCATCATGGGACGACCCTTGACGCTTCGAGTGAAATATTTTTTATACAATCTTAAAACGTCTCCAAAACATCCGATTTTTACCAGAATTTCGACAACCGAGTTTAAGCGTCCTAAGCGATCGCAAAAACCGAAGACAAAATTAAAATCGAAGTTAAAACGAACTCGTAACGTCGAGCGAAGCAAAAAATCTCCATTTCTCCATGCAAAACCTTAATGTCACTCAACGACGCGTCTGCTCGAGCGCAATGCATCATGGGACGACCGTGACGTCTGCTCGAGCGCAATGCATCATGGGACGACCCTTGACGCTTCGAGTGAAATATTTTTTTTATACAATCTTAAAACGTCTCCAAAACATCCGATTTTTACCAGAATTTCGACAACCGAGTTTTAAGCATCCGAAGCGATCGCAAAACCGAAGACAAAATTAAAATCGAAGTTAAAACGAACTCGTAACGTCGAGCGAAGCAAAAAAACTCACATTTCTCCACGTTAATTTACGGAATTATGTTTGACCTCACTGTGACCTTGACCTTTGACCGATTTTGACCAAAATCTAATCAGCACTAGCCATCACCCTCCTGAATCACGTGGTGTAATTTGACATTGGAAGCTTCTTCCGTTCTCGAGTTATCGTGCCTACAACAAACAAAACAAACAAACAAACATACAAACAAACAAACAAACAAACAGAAACGGTAGTCATCAATATACTTACGAAATCTTTAGATTTCGTAAGTAACAAGCAGTCATAGACTGGTGCTTACGAAATCGTCACTTGACCTCTGACCTTGTCTAATAAAAGCTGTCTCTAGAGAAGGTAGCGACGCAAACCCGAAGTTTCTACGATGATTCTGTACCAAACCATCAAAAATCGAATGTTTGACCTCACCGTGACCTTGACCGTTGACCGATGTTGACCAAAATCTAATCAGCACTAGCCATCACCCTCCTGAATCACGTGGTGTAATTTGACATTGGTAGCTTCTTCCGTTCTCGAGTTATCTGTACCAAACCATCAAAAATCGAATATTTGACCTCACTGTGACCTTGACCTTTGACCGATTTTGACCAAAATCTAATCAGCACTAGCCATCACCCTCCTGAATCACGTGATGTAATTGACATTGGTAGCTTCTTCCGTTCTCGAGTTATCGTGCCTACAAACAAACAACAAACAAACAAACATACTGTTACGGCTGTGGAAATTCGCATTACACCATAAAGGTCCCGTAGGTGAGATATATTTCTTAAGTACATGTGTAGTTAGCCCAAACCCATTGTTTAGAGGGAATTAATGTGATTCATTCGGGCTGCGATCCTTTGAGTTAGGCGTTTTTCTGTTCTACCTTTGTTTTGAGCCAACACTCAAACAACAACAACAACGCCAGCAGCCACAACCTACCTTCACCACTCGCTACCGCAAACCTCACATCACCGCCATTCCAAACAGCGCCATGGCCATCGGACACCGCCGAAAACCCTCCACCACCTTCTCCTACGGCCACTCCCGCACCACCTGTGGACACCGAGCGTCGGGCTATCTTCAGCGATACACGCGAGCCGCGAGTGCAGATGGCGGTTTTTCCGAGGAGAATTCGGATCAGGAATGCTACACGCCCACATCTGATCCATCCAATTAGGAAGCGCGGGGCGGCTTGGCCCCGCCCCCAGACGCATCTGAGGGAAATCGGCATATGCAAATTTGAGGATCAGGAAAGAGTCACGCCCCTTTTTCTCCGTCCAATCGGCGAGCGTGGCTCCGCCCCTGAGGTCGTTTGGATCCGAGAATTTGCATATGGTGGGTTCCTGGAGCCGATAAAAAGACGAGCGCAAGGCGAATCGTGGCAGTATCGGTGGGGCAGAGTCGGGAGACGGAGCTTGAAGCAGAAGTGGGGCAGACGGCTACGGAGGCGAACGGCTACGGAGGCAAACGGCTACGGAGGCGAACGGCTGCGGAGGAGGATCGGCTGAGGGAACCTGGAGGCTCGGGTCCGGGACGAGGAAGTCAGCGACGAGGTCGCGTTGAATCGCGCATCGCGGGACTCGAGCAAGCCAGCCATACTCCCTCCCCAGAGCATCAAACAATTCCCCCTTTCCCCGCGCTGAGAAGAGTGCGACAAGGGCCCCATTCCCACTTTCACCAGCAGGTGCCCACGAAACCGCCGTGCAGCGACATTTTGCGGCTCGCCACGAGGGCGCGGGTAGGACCCTTCGGTCTCGTGGACCTGGCCGCTCATCCAGGTTCCACGCGCATTAGGCCCACGGGCCAAGTCTGACTCCCTTGCCTTTGAGGGGTCTTTTCTTTGCTTAGGTGTGAATGCGTGTTGTGGCGCCGTGTCTTGTAAGGTAGAAACTGTATAAGTGTTGCCGAGTGTTCGCGTTTAGTCGGTCGTAGCTCTGCGTTGCTTGCATTATTGTTTTTGTCTTAAATTGATATATGTGCATTTGCTAATTGTGGCTGTAAATACGTGCTATATGTGTGCTCTATGTGTGTGTGAATTAAATGTGCTTACTTGTCGAACTGTGCCCGTTTCGCTTCGTCTTTTCTTTAATTGAACCTCCATCTTGCTTCACGTAAAAGGGTTCGAGTGGGCTGGATACGCCCGATAATTATATCAGGAACCGTCGAGGCCGACGATAACACCGCTCGGTTATCCCGATAGCAAGGAACGGACCGCTTAAGCGGTCCGTGTCCGAAGTCGACCTGCGGCGAGGTGCGATCGCCCGGTTTACCATCCGCGTGGGTACTTAGGTAGGTCGAGTTTGGCGAACAACCCTATCCCACGCGGGTGGCCGATTGGCACGATTGTGGTGAGGCCGAAAGGCCCACCGTGACTGGATCCCGGCGTTAGCCGGGAGGGTCACGACTGAATTGTCCGTCCGGTGGGCGAGGCGGTCGCGATTCGAGTCACGTGGCCGATCGACGCCGACGGGCGCGAATTCGCAACAATACAAACAAACAAACAAACAAACAAACAGAAACGGTAGTCATCAATATACTTACGAAATCTTTAGATTTCGTAAGTAACAAACATACAAACAAGCAGTCATAGACTGGTACTTACGAAATCGTAAACTTGACCTCTGACATTGTCTAATAAAAAGCTGTCTCTGGAGAAGGTAGCAACGCAAACCAGAAGTTTCTACGATGATTCTGTACAAAACCAAAAAAATCGAATGTTTGACCTCACTGTGACCTTGACCTTTGACCGATTTTGACCAAAATCTAATCAGCACTAGCCATCACCCTCCTGAATCAACGTGGTGTAATTTGACATTGGTAGCTTCTTCCGTTCTCGAGTTATCTGTACCAAACCATCAAAATCGAATGTTTGACCTCACCGTGACCTTGACCGTTGACCGATTTTGACCAAAATCTAATCAGCACTAGCCATCACCCTCCTGAATCACGTGGTGTAATTTGACATGGTAGCTTCTTCCGTTCTCGAGTTATCGTGCCTACAAACAAACAAACAAACAAACAGTCATAGACTGGTACTTACGAAATCGTCAACTTGACCTCTGACCTTGTCTAATAAAAGCTTTCTCTAGAGAAGGTAGCGACGCAAACCAGAAGTTTCTACGATGATTCTGTACCAAACCATCAAAAATCGAATGTTTGACCTCACCGTGACCTTGACCGTTGACCGATGTTGACCAAAATCTAATCAGCACTAGCCATCACCCTCCTGAATCACGTGGTGTAATTTAACATGTGGTAGCTTCTTCCGTTCTCGAGTTATCTGTTACCAAACCATCAAAAATCGAATATTTGACCTCACTGTGACCTTGACCTTTGACCGATTTTGACCAAAATCTAATCAGCACTAGCCATCACCCTCCTGAATCACGTGGTGTATTTGACATTGGTAGCTTCTTCCGTTCTCGAGTTATCGTGCCTACAAAAAACATACAAACAAGCAGTCATAGACTGGTACTTACGAAATCGTCAACTTGACCTCTGACCTTGTCTAATAAAAGCTGTCTCTAGAGAAGGTAGCGACGCAAACCAGAAGTTTCTACGATGATTCTGTACCAACCATGAAAATCGAATGTTGACTCACCGTGACCTTGACCGTTGACCGATTTTGACCAAAATCTAATCAGCACTAGCCATCACCCTCCTGAATCACGTGGTGTAATTGACATTGTAGCTTCTTCCTTCTCGAGTTATCTGTACCAAACCATCAAAATCGAATGTTTGACCTCACCGTGACCTTGACCGTTGACCGATTTTGACCAAAATCTAATCAGCACTAGCCATCACCCTCCTGAATCACGTGGTGTAATTGACATTGGTAGCTTCTTCCGTTCACGAGTTATCTGTACCAAACCATCAAAAATCGAATGTTTGACCTCAACCGTGACCTTGACCGTTGACCGATTTGACCAAAATCTAATCAGCACTAGCCATCACCCCTCCTGAATCACGTGGTGTAATTTGACATTGTAGCTTCTTCCGTTCTCGAGTTATCGTGCCTACAAACAAACAAACAAACAACATACAAACAAAACAACAAACAAACAGAAACGGTAGTCATCAATATACTTACGAAATCTTTAGATTTCGTAAGTAACAAAACAACAAACATACAAACAAACAAACAAACAAACAGTAACGGTAGTCATCAATATACTTAGAAATCTTTAGATTTCGTAAGTAACAAACAGAAAGGGGTGAAAACAGTAACCTCCGATCTTCGATGGCGGAGGTTAACCAGAGGGTACATCATCATGGAATGCAAGACAAACTTGCAACACCATCCATGACCATAGATGGATCTGGCAGATGATCAAGAAGCACCTCAAGAGAAAAATAACCGTCATGGATTGTTAGGTGGAAGGGACGCAACTTCTGTCGTCGCATCAAAGCTCCATGATGTGATAAAATAATTTTGCGGGATGTCAGGCAAGCACTAGTACAGATTGTTGAGACACGTATTTCATGGATTACCACAACAGCAGTTGCACACGGGCCTTTTATTTCATCAGTGTGGGAGATGCACAGTGTTGAACTGCATGGCACCATGAATGGGTTGGATAATGTATTATTTTTCCATCAAGAAGTACGAAAGCAGTGGGAAGAAATGATTTTCTGTGTAATCGTTTACTTGTGCTTGCAAAGTTTTTCTTCAATGACTCGACTCGTCTTTGTTGACAAGA
>CM068963.1:95051154-95063086 GCA_035128595.1 Eptatretus atami | reverse complement strand
ACACAGACATAACGAATATAGTGGTCACTCTGGCTGGTGCTCGTGAACCAAAAAAACTCTGCGTTGTTGTCGCACATAAATAGAGTTAAACCTTTCATAAATAGTACAATAAAATACATTAACAAGAACCAAGTTTGATGACTTCACAAGTGTGCTCAAGTACCAGTTGGAACAAAGAATCCACTGCAGGAATGACAGTGGATGTGTCAAAGCAATCTATCTATAATTCCAGCAGTGTGTGTGTGTGTGGTGTGTGTGTTGTGTGTGTGTGTGTGTGTGTGTGTGGTGTGTGTGGTGTGTGTGTGTGTGTGTGTGTGTGTGTGTGTGTGGTGTGTGTGTGTGTGTGTGTGTGTGTGTGTGTGTGTGTGTGTGTGTGTGTGTGTGTGGTGTGTGTGTGTGTGTGGTGTGTGTGTGTGTGTGTGTGTGTGTGTGTGTGTGTGTGACCGCTGTTTTCGCAACCACTGGTCCGATCTAATTGAAACTTGCCAGGTATATTGCTGGGGTCCTGTGGATGTGCCTTTTCAAGGTTTGATATTAATCGGACAAGTGGTTCCCAAGTTATGGCCATTTATTTACCAACCAATGACAAAGACACGTTGCTGCGTGGCGTGGCCGATGGGGAAGAGAACCTCAGCTGCGTTCCCCATTACGGGTTACAATGTACTGACTTCGGAAAGTGATGACCGTGTATTCTAATAATTTCTCGATTTCTTATGCGCATTTATAGATAAACACAATGCCCCAATCCAGTCGGCGTTTACGAGAGCGAAGGAACGGCCTGTGTGGTTGTTTGAAAGTAATTATTTATTTATTTCACGTACGTTTTTTTTTTTTTCTCTTCTCTTGTCTTTGTGTTTTTCTTGCGATGACATTGCGAAAAGGCAAAATACGTTGGCACCAATTGAATAATTGGCATTAAAACTAAATGCGAATAATCGTAACTGCGATATGCGAACTTCCGGGCCACGCACGTACGGGCACGGAGAGCAAAGGAACGGCCTGTGTGGTTGTTGTTTCTGGCTCGTGGTTTGAAAGTTTTTTTGTTTTTTTTTGTACATACGGCCACGCATGTACGGGCACGTACTAGTACTTAACAATGAGCTGATAGTCTTGGTGCCCTGCCTTTTGGGTGGTATGAGGAATAGATTTGTGTAATACAAAAGCTAAATCTTGAATGTTTTTTGAAATATTGCATATAAAAGCTAAGTTACCAAGATGGTTGCCATGGCAACAGATTCAGCCAATCACAGCCGTGATCTAATCAGGTTGAGATAAGGTCATGAGGAATAGATATCTGCAATATGAAAACTAAATTGTCAACAGTGTTTTGAAATATCGCGGAAACACAAAAGTAAATGGACGGATGATCGGTCGAAGCGACAAAGCTCACTTTAATTATCCCCAATCTCCAAGCTTGTCAGAGGGGTGGGGGGAAACAAAATAGGGTGAAAGTTTATCTTCAGTATGTTTTGCAAAAGGCCTACAAAACCGTCCCCGCAGATGGTGGGCAAGAAAAGCGATCTTTGGCACTCCTGTCCCCAATCATAGACCAGTTTTCTGTCCAATCACAGTTCTTCCAAATACCAATTCTTCAGCTTTCAGTTCATGAAATATGAAGGCATGCTAAATTCAGTTACCCTCACCCTTTAACCATAACCCCTAACTGCTAACCTATAATATGTCATCAGATTAAAATGAAAGAAGCAGGATTTGGAAGGAATGAAGTTGGATGAAAATGTGGTCTATGATTGGATAAAGATCTGTGGGGATAGTAGTGCCAGAGACTTCGTTTCTTTACCTGCATCTGTGGGGACTGCAGTCACTCGCTTTGAAATAAGTTGATACTTCTACCTGCAACAAGGAGAAATGGCGTTTTATAAACTAAAGCAAAATGCAGACTGGAAAACTACAGGAAGTGGTGAGTAAAGTTATGATGTGAAAACAATGCGAATCATTAAAATGAAACACATTTTGGGAGGAATGTATTATTTTGTGTTTATCTTGCATCATTCCACAAATCACATGGTGCAAGGCTACATCACTGTACCAAACAGGATTATATATATATATATATATATATATATATATATATATATATATATATATATATATATATATATATATATATATATATTATTGACAATAATGTCAACTTATTGTTACAAGTACCAAGAGGTATCTGTTGGAAGAAGCACTTATCAGAAATGCACCAGAATTACCCAATGACTTACATGCCATCAAAAAGATGAAACTACTCTGAACCACAAATTTGTCAAATGTACAATTCTCTAAAACAAACAAGGTTGAAATAACCTCTGAAAAATTCTGTGCTTATGAACAATGGCTATTACCAAATAAATGTTGATAAGAGTATTGTTACGTACAGAGAACTACAAATTCCGAATTCCTGCTCAAACCTACAAGGGGCGCTGCATCGGTGCAACAGCTGCGCTCACAGCAAAGATGTAACCAGCAGCCACCTACGAGACATCAGGATGACAGTTGATAACTGGGCTGAGATGCGAACCCAGGCTAGACTTCTCAGAGGCGAGTGTGCAAACCTCGAGGCCTGGCTCTTAATATTAGTTGAAGGAAAATATGTCTCCACACACTAAGAGTTGAACAGTAACATTTTTTTTTTAAAGCGATAATAAACAAGTAGCGGTACATTCAAAATACACCGCCCCCATGCCAAATAAATAAATAACAATCTTCCAGTGCACGCGACATCGCCGGGCACCGGTGATGCCGCCTTGCAGCACCTTCGGTGCCCGGCGATGCTGCCTTGCAGCACATGGAGTCAGAATTGGGAGGGAGCAGTGTACAATAATTTATTGATTAATTAATTGCAGAATTAAAAGAAATAAACAAGAATCACAAAATAATTAATTTCTCAATCAATTGCCGAATAGCATACCTAAACCACCACTGTTTCATCCGAATCTGTAACTTTTTGAAAATTAAGGAATTAATCGAAAAATGAATAATTAATTGATTAATTGATCAATCAATAAATCAAAAATAACCTTTATAGCCAAATCATTTGGTCACTGTCATGTCCAAATATCAGCTTCCTAGCTCAAAGTATGCCTGAGATATTGCCAGGATGAGAAATAAAATAAATAAGTAAATAATGAATCGATACTAATTAAGTAATTAATAAATTAATTTATGAATAAATAAAAAAACGTTTTTGCCAAAGCATATCTTCACTTTTGCCCCCAAATTTCAGCCTCCTAGCTCAAAGGATGGCTGATATATCGCCCAGACAAATAAACAAACAAGAAAACGGAGTGAAAATACTGAGTACTCCCTTCCTTCGGCGCCCAGCGATGGCATCATGCATCGCCTGGACATGGAATTGGGAAGGAGAGGTTACAACAGTGCCATATTCTTATACCTTAACCAAGCCTACAAGCAGGGGGAACACAAGGATAATGGGGCAGTGTGAGACAGCAAGTTTTAATCACACATCTGCTTGTGGGCATTCTGGTCTAACCATCCTCTGCCTTCATATTTCATCAACTCAAAGTGAAAGTATGCAGGATTTTGATGGAAAGAAATTCGGAAAAAATCTGGTCGATGATTACCTCCGCCACCGAAGGTGGACGGAGGTTGTGTTTTCACCCCTGTTTGTTCACTTCTCTGTGTGTCTGTCTGTCTGTCTCTCTGTTTGCAGGATATCTCAACGGATTAGGACGAAACTTGGTTGATCGGTTGGGTGCGTGACAAGGACGAATTGATTAGATTTTGGTGAAGATCCGGATATGATACTAGAGTTTTTAAGTGATTCTTCACCATTGAGAAAACCTTCTGAAAGTTTTTCAACTTTGAACCAAAAACTATGTATAGCACGATAATTCAAAAGGCTGTGGACTGGTTATGACAAAACTTGTTGGATGAGTTGGGTAGGTGACAATAACAAGCCGATTAGATTTTGGTTATGGTCCGGATGCAGATCTGGTCCATCAGTGGGATTAAAAAAAAAGTAAACTGTTCAGCTTGGCAGAGGTATGCACTCTACCTTGTGCTGTTCCAGTTTGATATTTTTTTTTACTTAAAAGGGGCAGTAATGAATGGCCAGAGAATTGGGTTGTTTACCAAGCACTTATTGGCACTTACGACACTTTTGTCTTCACCTCCATCTCCGATGTACTGGATATACCCAAATCATGCACGAAGTTTCATCCAAATCCATCCATAACTTTTTGAAATATCAAGCTATCTATAATTTTGGCCCTATCCCTCAATGGTGAAGAATCGCTTAACATATTTAGTATCCGGATCCGGATCTTCACGAAAATCTCATCAATTTGTCCTTGTCACACACCCAACCTGTCCACCAAGTTTCGGCCAAATCCATCCATAACTTTTTGAGATATCCTGCTTACAAACGGACAAAAAAAGAAACAAACAGGGGTGAACACCTAACCTCCATTCACCTTTGTAAAAATGGTTGAGAATATGGAGACTTACCAACCAGGTGTGCTGAACCAAGTGTGCTCACTGGTTTACAATGTAGATGAAGGAAGTTACACTGCAGATGAAGGAAGGCCCAGAGACAGTGATATTTTTGGAATTATTTTGTGAAAACCAATTTGACAGTTATGTTATCTAACTGCTCCAATTTTTATGGTTTATGAAGATTAGGCCGCTTCTTCACCAACTTACTAGTATCCGAACTTGAACAGAACTGGAGTAACTTTTCTTTTTGCACATTTATGTCGTAGATGGCAGAGGAGCCTATGTTGTACACATTCATTAGCACGTTCCTATTTTTCTCTTCTCCAATCTCTTGCAAATGTTGATCTTGTCATGCAAAATCTGGGTGTGCTCTGGCTTTCAAAGAGAATTAGCCACTGTGGCTAATCCAGGTTTAGAATGATTAGCCACAGGGGAAAGGAAATAGCCATTTTTATTAAAAGTTTTTTTAGAATATGAAATAATAAGTTAATTTTAAGGCGGATGTGTGAGTTTGATGGTGAGATTGGTTGGATGAGTGAGTTGGATGGTTCAGATTGGTTGGATGAGTGAGTTTGGACTGTGAGATTGGTTGAATGAACGACCATCAGGGAGGTGGATTGTGAGGGATGGTGGTGGTGGTGGTGATGGTGTGTGTGGTGTGTGTGTGGGGGGGGGGTATGGTCGTTGTGCCTTTAGTAGGTGGTAGTGGGGATGGGGGTGGTTGTGGACCAGGATTGGACCAACCTCATGCCAGTCAACTCACTCATCCAACATCACCAACCAATCTCACACATCAACTCACACTTCCAACCAATGTCACACATCAACTCCACTCATACAACCAATCTCACCATCAACTCACTCATCAAACCACTCATAATCCAACAAACTCTCTCATCCAAAGTACTACTACTGAATTGTGTCAAAACTCACTGGCAACACTGACCCAACGAAGCATGTAGCGCCGAGTAGTGCCAAATCATGCCGATCATTCCGGAAAAAATAATAATAATATAATTCAAAATAATTAAATAAAATTTTGAGACGAGAATCATGGGAATCATGCGTAATTTCGGTCGATTTTTTTTTACTAGAAACTACTTTAAAACTACTAAAGTTAGTAATATAGCTTGTACGAAATCACGCGTGATTCCGTAATCAAAAACTACAAAATGGCGGCCGTCTCAACGAAGGTTGAATTCTGTGCTAAAATCACCCAAAATTAGTCTAAAACTGGTAACAAAACCACTAAAACATGGATTAGCCACAGTGGCTAATGGGTGGTTTAAAATATTAGCCACAGGTAAGGGGGATTCGCCCTGTGGCGACATGGCGAGCGGCAGCGCACACCCAGAAAATCAAAACCACCCTCTTCCGTTTTTCAAATTTGCTTGTAGAAAGTTTATTTGAGGCCGTGATGAGGGGATGCACGATCACGGAAAACAATAAAAACAGCATGATCACGGTAAACAATACAAATGGCAGACACCAACAAGAAGGACAACCAGTAGCGCCGTTGTGAGAGCCTACTGGCAACATCACTTACTGCCAGTTGGTAAAATGACACACACTCACACACACGATCACATCTGCATTCTGTACAAAGAGAAACATTACTTTTCATAATCAGCAGGCCCTTTCATAAAGCCACTTTTCCAGAATGGTTATGAAATAGTTGGGTTGGCCTGCAAGCATTGGCATCTGAACCCATGGTTAAAATCCCAATATATGCAATATTTTTGCCCACTATTGACTCAACTAATGTCATTGAAATTCCTGTGCAAAAGGTACACCGATGTCTACGAATGTCTTTATCCTGCATGTGATACATGTACAAGTTCCTCCAGGAGCTAGAGATCAATGCAGAAAAACAAAAGAAAAAAATAGCCCCATGGGGGACTGATGGTTATTTCCCTACCAGGCAGGGTGAAACTGAGGAATTAGGGGGAAGGGGCCATGCCCCCCACCCCTTTTCCTGAAATGGTACGGTCATGGGGAGCACAAATTAAGTTCACGGCATGGTTCTTATGTTTCATAAAGAGTTTGGTCTGTATCTGGCCATCGGTTGCTGAGAACATTTCAAACAAATTACCTGAATACGAGGCGAAACCTCCCTTTTCAGCATCCTATTAGGGGCATATCCGGACGGGGAGCACAACCCCATGAGACCTTACTGTTGTGATGCATCATACCTAATTTGGTCTGTATCGGTTGTATCGTTTGTGAGTAGAGGATGTTTCAGTCAAATGTTAACGGACGTATGTTTGTACGGACGGACGACCGGACACCAAGACCCACTCTATGAGCTTATTTCGGAGAAATAACCTAACCAACCCCTGATGCTCCCAAAAATTTCAGAGCTCTGAAAATGGCATGAACCACTTCATTTTGCCTTTCACAATTGAATAACCCAAACCGAAGGCAGCACATGCTTTGGCACGAGACATTTTCAATCACCGCGGAAAACAGAAGGTGGGAGTTCTCCACCAAAAAGGAAAGTCACAGCAACAGCATGAAGAGAGATCCATGCTTGTGTTAAAACTCACACTTACACAAAGCCCCCCCCCAAAAATAATTTCTGCAACCTTGATAAAAGCAGCAAAAACACTGCCAAAAAAAAACAGTCATTACTGAACCGTATGGATTTCATGAATATTGTTCAGGTCGGGGTGTACGGAGGAAGGGAAACATATTATAATGAAATGGAAGACCAAGAAGGAACCCGAAGAAGTAAAGAGCAAAGATGGAGTCATCAGGAGGAACCTGGATAGGATTCGGGTTTCAGCCGCTACTCCACTATCCTCAAACCCATCCAGGCACAGCCAAGTGAGCCTTACAGAAAAAAATTCTGCAAGGATTCACTTCTCCTGAGAGAGACAGATAACGAAAGAGAGGAATAGAGAGTTCAAGAAATGAAAAAGAATAAAAAGCAAGAATTAGAATGAATAAAGAAAATTGTGAAAAAAATTTTTTAGAAAGAAATGTGAAAGGAACAAAGTAATAGTATATGGTCATGCACATTGTACAATCCTGATGTACCTGTTTTGAGAAAAAAAACATAAAGCCAAAACAACTTTGGCAAGCAAAGGACGACAAGTATTGGCTGATTGTTGTTTTTCAAGATGTGCATTAATCCTTTACCATACGGACGGACCAGTGTGACCACTCCTTGGCTTTTTTCACAAGATCTTGGCTATTCGTTGTTCACCTTGGCAATCTTGGTTTTCTATAGGTTTTCTTGGCGTAAAGGTTTTCTATTATCATCGCTTTTCCGAAACCTTGTGAATTCTTGGCTTTTTTCATTGGCTCACCTTGGCATTTATGAAAATCAGGGAGTGGTCACACTGGGACGGACGTACGTATGTACGTTCACACACACACACACACACACACACACACACACACACACACACACACACACACACACACACACACACACACCCACCAGCAAAAGGAGACCACACACATTTAATCTCCCCTATGAATAGTATCCAGAAAGACTGTGTCAAACATGGCAAGGGCAAATGACATATATCCTTTTGTTTACGTGCGTGTTTCTTTTAATTGGCATACCGTGGAGAGCAAAACCGTCGTCTGTGCTTTGCCACAAGCCAAATAAGCAGTCAGAACAAGGTGAAACACCCACATTCTTGTTATAAGGAACATATTTATCCCATTTACTAAGCATACAGGAGTTTCTCAACCAGCAACGTGGAGCTCTTGTAGACCAGTGACATGTTGCAGGAAGAAACAACACTACTAATACTACTACTACTACTACTTATTTAATGGCCCCATTTATTCCCACTGTCTCTTGGTGTTACTTGAGCAATGTTTTTGGCCCAAATCTTTCATTAAACAGGCTTGACGTTCGACTGAAGGTGGCAGGAATTTGGAATTTGTACCAGGATGCCGGCAACAACTCACCTCCACTTGGCAAAGGACAGCGTGGGATATTTTACGTCCATCGACTGATGCTCGCAATCAACTGATGAACCGACGTAATTCGAGAATTCAGAAAGGGAAAGTGTAGAAAACTCACTTTAACATATCAGATCAAATGAAACATTTTAGCAATGATATTTCAAGCCCTTGCTGGAATACGTATATAGCCTTACCCTTCTTAAACTCCTCAAGCATGGCATCCAACTTGGTGTCGATGAAGACAAAATGCAGCGGATGGTTGTAGAACTTGGATATCGTTTTAAGCGGCGTGCAGTCGTCGGGATCGACGAAAGCCAAGTCTTTAACATAGAGGAGGTCAACGATGTTCGATTTCTCTCCCTCGTACACAGGGATGCGCGTGTACCCGCTTTGCATCATCTCCGACATGGTGTTGAAGTCGAGCACGGCATCTGAACTCACCATGTAGCAATCTTTCAGCTGCGTCAGTACCGACTCGACAGTTTTGACCCGAAGCTCCAGTGCCCCCTGGATGATGTTCAGCTCTTCCTTGACAAGATCATTATACGGTTCTGTCACTCGCAGCATCTCGAGCAGTTTTTCTCGATTGTACACCGTGCCGATTTCCTGACCCAGTACCACGTCCAAGAGCTTACTGATGGGGTACGATGCCGGGAAGGTGACCACCATAAAAATCTTCGTGAGGATGATGGTGTTCCCGCCCACGGCAAGACCGTGTCTCGAACACAGCGCCTGCGGGACAATCTCGCCAAAAATCACAATGCCCACCGTGGATGCAATGACGGCGCCCAAACCAGAGCCAATGAGGTCGTCGAGGAGGATCGTGAGGGTGGTGTTGACGAGGACATTTCCAAGCAGAAGCGAGCACAATAGGTAGTTGCCTTGGCGACGGATGGGTTCAATCTTCCTGGCGTACCGCTTTTCCTTCACCGTACCACAGTTTTGCACAATGCGCAATTCCATGGGATCCAGAGCCATGAGCCCCAAGTTAAGACCGCTGAACATGCCCGACAGGCAGAGCAGAAGCACAATGAAGACCACCTGCAGCCAGTAGGGTAGCAACGAAGACTTCTCCTCCACCACCACAATCCTGCTGTCGTTTCCCAAATGCGAGAGCCACTCGTCGGGTCTGGAGTTCAGTCCCAGCGTGCAAATGTGGTAACTCCGCTCCTGCTCGGTCTTACGGAGTGCCTTCACTTGGACGTCCACCATGACCCAGGTGTTCGAGTAAGGACCGAGCTCCAGCACCACGATGTCCAGAGTCTTGACGCACGAGTACGGACCCTCGGTCTGCTCGGCGTCCGTGAAGGCGACCCAGTCCCCGACCGGAGGCCAGGACTCGTTGCTCGCTGTCCCAATGCGTCGGACGTACAGACGCAGACGGACACGACTTTTCTCTTGCACCTTGATCACACCGTCCTGCATGTTCGCCGTCTCCCCGGTGTCCTCTAAGCGTACGGCCGTAAAACTCAGACTTCCGGTCACCACGGACGTCCAGACACACAGACATAGGGATATGGTCAGATATTGGAGCAAGGAGAGACATGGCCGGAACATCAACGCCATGTTATAGCCCACAGGCCTCACATAGACAGGACCGAGGCCTTAACGGAGGCGTTCACGGCCACTCGACGGGCCAAGGATGTTAAACCCGGCAAACCCGATACTATTTGGTCCCCGTCACCCTGCTCGACGAGCGAGCTGCAGGCACCTGTCCCCCACCAACCCTCCGCACAGCCGCTTCGACTCTTGGTGCTTGCTCGATTCTCCTCAGCTCCTGCTCAAAGTGCTCGTACTGGCAGCAGCAAACATCTACTCATCAAAAGAAAAAAAAATCCAAGGCCATCGTCAGCCGGCTTTTCATGGGCACCTTTTTCAGGTCAGGAACTGGAGTAAAGCGAGCCGGTTCAGCGCGACCCGAGTGAATAAGAAACACCATCGGCACATTCCCCTCAGCAGATTCGACACGGCAGCATATTCCTCTCACTAAATTCGACGCAGCGGCACATTCCCCTCAGCAGATTCGACGCAGCAGCATATTTCCCTAAACAGATTCGACACAACTTAAAGAAGTCAATGTTAAAATCATTTCATTATTGTCATGTTTCCCACGTGAACGTCAACGTTTATTTGGCTCCATATCGAGACTATACATGAAAACACCCGTTATAATTTTTCAGCTTGAAAATAGAAATTTTATTAGCTGCAGTGATGTGTCTCGAAAATAACAAGTTGGACCCGGCGCCCTGCCGAACAGAGGTTTCACCAGAGGTATGTTCTGTTACCAGGCAGCTAGCTAGCGCTTGCCAAGCCAGCCTGTCCTCATCAACGGTTTCGAATGGAGTCCTTGCTTGAGTGCTTAAGCTACTCCCCAAGCGCTCCACATCAAATTTAGTAACTGAACACATCCCCGCGACCGCAATCATGTCTTTGTTATCAAAGCACGTGATCCAATATTGTCGGAGTAGTTGGCAGGAACCAGATGAGTCGTGGTGTAATCATATGGTTAGACACCTTTTGAAGAAGAAGAAGAAGAAGCAGTTACGAAGAAGAAGAAGCAGAAAAAGAAGAAGAAGAAGCAGAATACGAAGAAGAAGAAGCAGAATAAGAAGAAGAAGAAGCAGAATAAGAAGAAGAAGAAGCAGAATACGAAGAAGAAGAAGAAGCAGAATACGAAGAAGAAGACGAAGAAGAAGAAGCAGAATACGAAGAAGAAGAAGAAGAAGCAGAAGCAGATTACGAAGAAGAAGAAGAAGAAGACTAATATGATGATGAAAGGATCTGTGGTGTGACGTGTGAGGGAGCGAAGCGATCGAGGGGGTGACAAAGTCTGGGAAGGAGGTGCCCCCTTGCCATGGTATGGAAATTTACTAATTTAACCTTAAAATATATACATTCTAAGGCATCCTTTTATGCAAAATTAAACCACAATTATCATGTTTTCCTGATGAAGTAAAGTTTTTATTTTTTTTATCCCCCGCCAACCAACGAAGTTGGCGGTGGATATAGAAATGGGTTCCATCCGTCCGTCCGTCCCTCCGTCACATTTCGTTTCTGGAGCTTAACTACAAATCCCCTCAAGATATATTTACGACATTTGGTACACATATCAAGCAAGTGGTGAACGTTGCCTTTTGATATTTTCTAATTGATAGGTCACATGGTTTGCAGCCATGTTGGATTCAAGAAAAATATTAAATAATGTTTTCTCGGAATCACATAACCTAACGAAGCGAAAATTTGCAACTATCATCTTCCATCATGTCTGCATACATTAGTAAAAATTATGACGTCACAAGTCACATGGTTTGGCGGCCATCTTGGATAGAAAAACACACCTCATCCGATTATTATTTTTACATTGTAACTCCTGAATACCGTATATGTTGCTATTTGATATGTTGTAATGAGTAAAACAACAGCTTTTCAGGTAACGACAATGCATTGCATAAAATAGGGGCAATACCCCTGGGTGCTCACCGACTGGAGTATTGATACTGAGGAGAAGGTCAACGTGGGACGGAATCAGCGAAATGGACCAACA
>CM068963.1:95011324-95043519 GCA_035128595.1 Eptatretus atami | reverse complement strand
GCTCGATATCAGAAATATTTTAGTGAGGTGACGTGACCAGCGCAGCGCAGCGGGCATGTTGCACCGCGGCAAATGAATCGTAAGGCCAGCACATGTCATCGGCCGTATCTCTCCGCGCATAAAACGAAGCAATATACTGCGCTTGTCGGCATTACGATGAAAATTGTGCAGAACACACCTTGCGCGACACAATTGTCTAGAGTAGTCTGATAAATCTGATGTTCTTTGCATTTTTATTTATTTTATTCCTACTGTCATCATGTAGCACCAGTAGAAAACAATGAAGAAAAGAATAATAAAGAAAGCTACAGCACGTCAGATTTATCGACTCCGTCGGACGGACGACGAATTTATCGGACTAGTCTAGACTCTAGAGTTGACAAGTAACTTGTATTAGCATGCACACAATGTATAAGTCAATGCGTAAGAGTCCTGAGAGCTAGTAGGCATGTAATAGGACAGATAAATTTGTCTTTCATAGTTGTGCCAACATATTTTTCCCTGTTCATTTATTACAGCATTTGTGCTAATTGTTAATGAATAGCAAGCCAATGGAAGCAGTACCTTCACTTTAGAATAAACCCATGTATGTCGAGTGCCATATGTGGAATCGTACCTATCCCAGCAGCTGGTTTCAACGAACATTCAATAAGCTGCAAAATGTGGTGCAGTTTTCACATTGTTTGAATTTAAAATTATCTCCTCACCTTGAAATGATGCAATATTAATCTTTAGTATTTTACTTGTATGTCCCTGTAAGTTTCTTTTTTAATGGAAAGGTTCAACAGTCACATTTATATTTTTGTGGACATGGTATAGCCCTTTATGTGCATACATGATTGGATTTGTCCACAGACAACGACAAGGTAGTAAAGGGATAATAATTGCCTCGTGATTGTGTGCATACACGGTCAGAAGCAGAATTTCTTTTCCGCAAAACAATCACAGGAATTAAGACGATCAGTGAGATAGCAAACACATGTGCACAATGCATTTGTACGTACTTTTATACGGCGCGCGACGTCTCATCAATCCACTCTGAGCGAGTCGCGTTCTGGAGATGACGTCAACGGTCACGTGACCTGCGGTTTGCTGAACTCAACTTTTTTGAGGGGCGGGGCATAGCAAGTTGTGAAAAGCACTCAAATGTTCGAAATATTGGTATAATTATCCCATGTTGATTTTAAAAAAGAAACATGGTGTTTCTTCACTAGGAAGGTCAAGTTAATATATAAATAACCAGAAACTTTTGAGTGTCATGGGACCTTCAAGCAATTGATTCATGTCCGCCCATCCATCTGTAAATGTTAGTTTATGATCGAGGAACAAGTTATTTAAATTTAATATTATATTTTGAACATGAATTGGAACACGAATTGGGAAAACGAATCTGGAGTTTAACAGTACTTTGGCTCTGAATTTGTCCCGATCACACATGTGATCAATTCAAACAAAATTGAAAATCATTCCAAACAGGCTACTTGCGGGTTTTAAGGATGTTATAAAGGACACAAACAACAGGCACAAATAACTAATGTGATGTGTTAGAAAGGGTGGTGTAATAGACTGTGTTAACGGTGATAAAACGGCAGTAAATTCCGGAATTGATTTCTTTATACGACTTTTACAATCTTTATTTTATTTCAATTGAATTCTATACTTGAACACTGAAGAACACAAATCACCTTACTTGTACTTTCATAACTTTCCGTTTTGTAGTATTTTGGCATGTTAAATGGGATGGTGCATCAGCATGATGTATAAGATTGCTTCAATAGCGCTAAACTTTCGAAAAAATTTAAACGATCTTTAAAATCATTATTTTATTTAACTTGAAGTATAAACTTGAACACTGCATGATGTAACGTGTTCGATGAACTCTCTAGTTTTATATATATATATATTTTTACATTTTAACTTTTATCAGTCAGGACAGCATCCCTCAGAGGGGATGTTAAACAGAGTGTCTCGTCTGCTGTAGTATTAATCACTGGTCGGTGTGTAAAGATCCCGTGGTAGTTTTCGAAAATATGAGGTCATTGTGTGTCAATAACAAGCCATTATTCTAACTTCTCGTCCTGATCGATGGCTGGGGTGGTGGAATGGGAGAGGGAGTGGAATTGCAAATATGGACTCGGCTCCACTCCTAAAAATAATGCAACTGTTAGCTATGTTCCCCATCCGTGTGATAAATGACCAGTTTATACATGTATGAAAACCTTTTACACTTTTACTAAATGTACAAACTCGGCCTTTTCTTAAACATTGTTTAGCAGACGACCATATTTACGCTTTAGATATGGTAGTTTGCAACACAATGTTGAAGAAAAGACCGAGCAGACTGATCACTTATGAGTCAGAAAGTATAAAGTGCCAGATAGACTACTTTCTAGTAATAAGATTAGATAGGAAGTTGGTTAAGGATGTGAAAACAATAGGTGGAGAAGAATGTACCTGACAACATCGACTGCTCGTGTGTGATGTAAAGTTAAGTTGAAGCAGGGAAAGAGGACACCTTACGTCCCAAGGAGAAGAGTATGGAAACTAAGAGATCAGAATGTAAAGGAACATTTCTATAGGGAACTTCTGGAAATGAATTTTGGAAACCCTATAGTAGGAGAGGATGTAGAGAGTTGTTGGAACTCTTTAAAAGATGAGCTGCTGCAAGCTACTGAAAAGACATGTGGCTGGTCGAAGGGCCCAGCTCGACATGAGGCTACATGGTGGTGGAATAATGAGGTGGATATGGCGATTCAAGAAAAAAGAAAATTGTTTCGGATTTGGGAGAAGGGAGGGGATAAGGAGGAATACTTAGTGGCTAAACGTAGGGCAAGAAGGGAGGTTTACAAGGTTAAAAAATGAGTGCAGGATTCACTTTCAGATGTGATAAATAATGCAGATAGTAGAGGGGAGATATTTAGGATGGCAAAGCAAATGATCAGTCAAAATAAGGATCTCATAGGTGAACAATGTGTGAAGGATGATATGGGAAATGTACTGGTTGACCATGGGGAGATTAGAAATGCTTGGAGGAGTTACAATGAGCACTTGCTAAATGAGGAGTTTCCTTGGAACAGGGATATTCTGGAGGCAGTAGAGCCGGTGCAGGGCCCACCACCTGAGATAAGGAATGAATGGGTGAAGAAAGCCATCAATGAAATGAAGAATGGTAAAGCGGTGAGTAGCACTGGTATTGTCACAGAGATGCTGAAAGCATCTGGTGATTAATTGGAGTGAATTTAATTGCTAAATTGATAAATGCAATTTATAAGGGAGACATCTATCCCAGATGACTGGTTGAAGAGTAATGGTGAATATTTATAAAGGGAAGGGGGACAACTTAGTTCAGAGCGACTATATGGGTCTGAAGTTGCTGGACCATGGAATGAAAGTGGTAGAGAGAGTCATGGATAAATTGATAAGACAGAGTGTATATATATATATATATATATATGAAATGCAATTAGGCAATTACAGGAAAAATATCTGGGGAAGAATAAACAACTGTACTTTATATTTGTGGATTTGGAGAAGGCGTTCGATAGAATGCCTCAGGAAGTGGTGCAATGGTCCATGAGAAAGTTACGTGTGGAGGATTGGTTCGTTTGGGTAGTCATGGCAATACATGATGGCCCAAAAACCTCTGAGGGTAAATGGAGTGCAGAGTGAGGATTTTGAAGTGAGAGTAGGTGTTCGTCAGGGTTCAGTCTTGAGACCAATCCTGTTCATCATGGTTCTCGAGGCTGTATCACAAGAATTTAGAGGAGGCTCACTTTGGGAACTCCTTTATGCTGATGACCTGGTGTTGATAGCTGACATTGTGGAAGAGGTAATGGGTAAATATGCCATATGGAAGGAGGGTATGGAGGCCAGAGGACTGAAAGTGAATACAGGGAAAACGAAAGTACTGATTAGAGGTGCGGGAGAAGGAAGTGTGGAAAAAAGAGGGACGTAGCTCTGTGCTGTCTGTAGAAAAGGTGTTGTGAGCAATTCAATATTGGGTAAATCCTGCAACTGCTGGGTGCACAAGAGGTGTAGTGGCATCAGGGGTAGACTGCAGGTGGCGCCTGACTTCAAATGTGCTGTTTGCGCAGGTAAACAAGTGACTCCTGTGAGAGCGGAAAGGTTAGTTTATGGGGATATATCTCTGGAATGTGTAGATAAATTATGTGACCTTGGTGATACGATTGGTGCAGGTGGTGATGTGGAGGTAGCAGTGAATGCAAGAATTAGAAGTGGCTCGAGGAAGTTTAGGGAGTTGTTACTCCTATTGATATCGAAAAGGGAACTCTCTCTGATTAAAGGGAAAACTTTATGCAGTTTGCTTTAGAAGCATGATGTTGTATGGCAGTGAAACATGGGTGATCAAAAAGGAGGATGAACAGAGGTGTGAACGAAATGAAATGAGAATGGTGAGGTGGTTGTGTGATGTGACACAAGCATAGGAAATCAAATGTGGAATTAAGAGATAGGTTGGGTACAGAAAGCATTAGTGAGGTTAGGCGTAGGGGTAGGTTGAGATCGTTTGGACATGTGGAAAGGATGTGGTCGGGTAGTTGTGTGAAGAGGTGTATAAATATGAATGTGAATAGAAGGAGAGCTAAGGCCGTCCGAGGAAAACATGGGATATGTTGTTGAGAGATGATCTTTTTGTTCCATTTCTGTCTCATCCCCAGTTTTCCCTTTTCTCTTCTTGCTGTGTTTGAGCTTGTATCCAGCTTCTTCACCCATGTATCCTCCTCCCCACCCCCCCTCCCCCCCCCCCGATCTAAATCCTCCTCCTTCCCATTGTGCCTCCAAATGTCATGGATGCACATATGTAGAAATCCTCCTCCTTCCCATTGTGCTCCAAATCTTGCTTAGTTTTTGAGTTATTAATAAAAACAGAAACTAAATGGCGGCCATTTTGAAATCAAAGATGGCGGCTGAAAAAGTATTCGATTCAAATGGAAACTGGTTTTTGTGTTTAGTGGACCAAGGGCTTTCCAAAAATGGGAACTAGTTACAAATCTCCATCGATATTGAACGAAAGTTTGGCTCTTGACATAGTGAACCTGACTCGTGCTTTTCTTTCCATTCCACAGAGGGGTCAAAGGTCAAAGTGAGACTCAAGATTAAGGTTTCAGGCCTGTCAAACTTGTACACTGAAACCAATGCAGACAAGACTTGGCACAATAAATTCCTTTCCGCAGCACTTACAGACGAAAGCAGGTAGACATTGGTCTCACGTCTTTATTTCTTGATTTGGTGAAGGTTTATGCATTCATTGTAGGTGATGATAGATGGGGTGTCATAGAAGCCTTCACGTAAACCTGGTCACCATCTCCAGCCTTAAGTGAACTGACCTTTGATTTATTTTGCTGTTTCGTAAACCTTACTAATGTGGCTACCTGTCTTATGTGGCCAAAATGCTTGAGCAATATCTTGCGATGTTCAATAACCTTGATTTGGTGGCCACCTGTTTTATGAGTCGACTTATCAATATGGTTTGCTTTGACGAACATTTTATAACACTTGTTTTCATGGATTTTTTTTTGTCAGTTCTGTTTATAAGGTTGAAACGGTGACTTGACAAACTTTCCTCCAAGTATCTTCTGCTCTTCCTCTGCTCCAATTGGTTAATTTGATCGTATGCTTATGAGAGTCAACATCTCTCTGAGTATTCCCAGAGAGCGGTGTCAACGCCAGCGAGTCTGACAGTTCACTCAGGATGATTGGCAGGGACTACAAGCAGCCATCTCTCTTAGCACTGGTCTCCCATATCTACTGCCCCTGATCTTAACTCAGCCTGGGAATTCTTCCATAGAAACCTGCTCTCTCTTGTGCACAGATTCATCCCATCTCGTCTTCACTTATCCTACCCTTCTTCCCGCACTTTGTACACCGAATCCTGTGGTTGTTGTTGTTTAATATGCAGCCTATGGCTGCTGGTTGCATCATTTTCTGGAAGTGCAGCTGTGCCACTGATGCAGTGCCCCTGCTACCAGTAAGCTGTTATCTATTTGGCTGACCTCAAAAGGATGACAGGCTGACTCAACCCACCTGGTGTTATTTCAATGGTTGGAACAGGGGCTTGAATTTAAGACCCTAAGATCTTAAGCCAGTCACCTTAACTGTTAAGCCAACACCAGGCTTAATCCTGTGGTGAGGCAGTTGCTCTGAAACAACTTGCCTTCTCTTCCTGGAAGGCAATCTCAGTGCATTCCATAAAGCTCGCAACAAGTGTGTGTCCACTCTCAAGAGAGCTAGAAAACAACATCTGTCCAACCTCAAGAATGAACTTTCAAACTTGTCTCCCTCTTCTAAGACCTGGTGGTGCCTTGTTCAGTCTGTCTCTGGAGTATGCTCCCCTTTCATCCCTTCCCTCTTTTCAAATAGCACCACAGCCGACTCTGCTCGTGAGTAGGCCGAATGCCTCAATTCTGTGTTTGCTTCCAAATATTGTGTCCCCAACCCCTCACTCTCTGTACCCACCCTTCTCAGTCACACTCATTCTTCCCCTCAACTCTGTGTTTTTTGTACCTGAGAAGGTGGAAAAATTTCAGACAACCCTCAACTCTGATTCTGCAACTGGCCGGATGGCATCAGCTCATATGTCCTAAAAACCTGCTCCTCTTTTTCTGCTCTTTTCGCTTTATAATTTGCCCTTTGTCATCTTCTCTGCTTGGAAATTAGCCAACATCACTGCATCACATTATAAAGGTGCAAAAACAAATCTCTTTCACATTAGACCAATTAGCTTACATTCAATCATCAGTAAGGTCATGGAATACATCATCACAGTTGATATTAAATCCTTCCTTTTCTCCAAAGGCCTCATCTCAGATCACCAATTCCGATTCTGAACAGGTCACTCCACCTTGGACATGTTGCTCTGACTATCCCAGAGTCCCAACAATGGATAAAGGCCCTCAATGTCTGACGTGAGATCAGAGCCACCTCTCTAGACATATTTCGAGCTTTTGATACAATCTGGTATCGTGCCTTGATCTCTAAACTCTCTGCCTATAACATCCAATGCCAACTACACACATGGCTTTCTGACTTCCTTTACTCTCATAGCCAACGTGTGGCACTCAACAGAGTCCTTTAATCTCCTCTCCCTGTAAAGGCTTGAGTGACCCAAGGCAGTGTTCTGGTCCCAGTCCTATTCCTGATCTTCATCAATGATCTCTCTGACTCTCTGGGAAATCCTCTTTATCTATTTGCTGACAACTCCACCCTCTGCCATGGCATCCTTCATCCTTCAGACAGGGAGGGAGCAGCCTCGTCCCACTCTTCAGACCTTGACAAAAGCACAAGCTGGTCAAACACTTGGAATATGTCTTTCAATCCTGACAAATCTCTCTGTTCTGTCTCTTGTCTTCTGTTCTCGTCTCTGTCTCTGTCTCTGTCTCTGTCTCTCGTCTCTCTCTCTCTCTCTCTCTCTCTCTCTCTTCTCTCTCTCTCTCTCTCTCTCTCTCTGTCTCTTTCTGTCTCTGTCTCTGTCTCTTGTTCTCTCTCTGTCTCTCTCTTTCTCTGTCTCTCTCTGTCTCTCTCTTTCTCTGTCTCTCTCTGTCTCTCTTTCTCTCTTTCTCTCTTTCTCTCCCTCCCCCTCTGAAAGGACCATCTGGCAAACCTTCCTACCTACTTTCTAAACAATCCAATTGAGGAAGATCAGTCACTCAAACTCCTGTTTCTCACGATCAGCCAAGATCTGTCTTGGGCAAACCACATTTCAAAGTTGGCCTCCAAAGGCAGTCGCCAATTGGGCATCCTCCATCATTCAAAGTCCTTCCTTGGCACATCTTAAACTCTTATCCATCTACAAGGAGTTCATCCACAGCTTGATGGAGTACTGCATTCCTCTCTGGGCTCGCACCCCTGAGTCACACCTTGCTCAGCTTGATGCCATGGAAACCAAGGCCTTCAAGATCATTGAAATCTCCTGTGCTGAGGCTGATTCTCTGGGCCTATCACTTTGCCATCACAGACAGGTTGGTGGTCTCTGTTTACTACCACTTCCTTTCTGGTCTTGCACCCTCTGCTCTTTCCATCCTTTGTCCTCCTCCCCCCCCCCCCCAAACTAGGTTTATTCATGGCACGCATGATCCACCAACAACCCCATTCCGGTGAAACTCCGAAAATTTAGGATCATTGCTCACCTCCATTCATTTGTTCCTCTTTTTTCCCCACCTGTGGAACCTACTTCCAGACTCTCTTCAATCTCCTTCTTCCCTCAAAGTCTTCAAGACAGCTATTCACCATCTCAGATCATCCCCCATTCAAAACCATGATCATTTTCACCACCCTCACTCCTCACCCACAATCCACCTTCTAAATTTCCTTTTTACCCCTTTTTTAGAGTTTGCTTCTCCATCCATCTTGTCCACCACATGCATCCTCCCCTACCCCCCCCCCCCATTCTTCCCTAAACACCATTATCTGTCCAAGTTTCCCTCCATTTTATCTTTCAACCTTGCTGTTGGTGCCCCCACCCTCTTTTTACTGTTCCTTTTATGTTCAATGTTGTAAGCTCTTCCACAAACCATGACTGTATTTCAAACAAAGTGAAATTTAAAAGGGCAGTTTCAATTTTACACAGGTCATAGGTCAAAATCTGTTATAACATTGGATAGGAATAAGAATTTAGGGCTGCTAGAACATCGATGTCACACCCTGTTATGTTTTCGTTTTATGCACTTACAGGGTGTACATACATGAATGGTGGGGTTTTGATTAAAAAAAAAAAAAGTGTTTATTTGATTCACCAACTCAAAAAGTTTTGTACGTTGCAGTTTTTTCAATTTCAAAGAGGTACATGTATATCCATTTCAAAAAGTATGTGAATAAGTGGACATGCGTATAATGTGAGGTATTGTAGTAGCGACTTGATGGCAATGTCATGAAACCCCACCATCAATTTGTGTACACCCTGTATTTATTGATGAAGAGTGCAAATTACAGGAGACATTTGCATTCCATTGCAAATGTTTGCGATTCCAGTTAAACTGGAACGGCACTGGGTGAAGTGCATACTTCCTCCAGGCTGAACAGTTTGTATTTTGTATCCTACTGATCGGCCTTATCTGCATTCAGACCTCAACCAAAATCGAATCGCCTTGTTCTTGTCACCTAACCAACTCGTCCACCTAGTTTTGTCATAATCCATCCACAACCTTTTGAGATATCGTGTTGTATATCGTTTTTGGTCCCATCTCTCAATTGTGAAGAATGACTTTTAAAATTTCAACATTCCAGTATATTGATCATCTGGAGCTGGATCTAGACCAAAATCGAATTGGCTTGTTCTTATCACCTACCCAACTCATCCACAGAGTTTTGTCTTAACCCATCCAAAACTTTTTGAAATATGCTACAATGCATGTCATTTTTAGCCCCATCTCTCAATAGTAAAGTCACTTTAAAAAAAAAAAAAATTATTCCAGTACATTGATCATCTCGATTCAGATCTTCACCAAAATCGAATCAATTCTTCCTTGTCATGCACCCAACCTGTCCACCAAGTTTTGTCCGAATCCATCCATAACTTTTTGAGATATCGTACCGTGCTCACAGACAGACAGACAGACAAACAGACAAACAGGAGTGAAAACATAACCTCCGTCTACGTTGGCAAAGGTAATTATATTTTGAATTTCATAAAATAATACATACAATCAACACAATGCGGGTGTTTTCTCCGTGACACGCGCTCGTGGCACCATCTGCAGGTGAATTGTAAAATACAAACACAATTATGCTCCAGACTGGAGGGTAGGGGGCATGGAACGAATTGGCATTATATTGCATTTATTTAAAGTTTTGGATGATGTTATTGTCGTGTACGTGTACATTAATAAGATCGTGTGCAATGCTGTCAAATGCACACTCATTTTCCACAACGTGGTTGCTGCCAACGAGGTCGTGAAGCAGACAATACATTGGGTTTCCAATTACCTTTCCCAGCGGTATTCATGGCAGGAATTTGGAATTGTGCCGACGTGCCAGAAACAATTGCTTACTATTGTAAAATATTCTTGTGAAAGACACCGTGGGACCTTTTAACATCCACCAACTAATCCTATCAGATGTGACAGCCGGCTTAATGTCTCCCCCTAAGGAGGGCACACTCAATGATGCAATAACAACTTGCCTGCGAATCGCCTGCATGATAGTTTATAGTCGGGTCAGTAATCAAACCCAGACTAGACAGCTTTCACAGCACAAAGGTGCGCACATTAGCTCTGAGATTCAAGGTGCAATATCAGTGTATCGTTAAGAAGTAAAGCATGAATAGTTGAGGTACGGCTCTTCCCTCAAAACCATCCAGGTGCAGCCAAGTGAGTCTTGCAGAAAATATTTGTAAGAATTCACTTCTCCCTGGACAGGTAGATAAAGAAAGAGAGAAATCGAGGATAATGGAGAGATAAAGGAGAAGAAAATGAACAAAAAGGAACGAAAAAGCAAGAATTAGCATGAATAAAGAGAAATGTGAAAAAGTAGAAAGAAGTGAGAAAGACTGAAAATGGATGTGAAGTTAAAAGGAACAAACATCAAAGATGTCAGGAAGAACCAGGATAGATAGATTTCAGCAGTTACTGCCTAGGCTCAAACACAGCAACAGGTACAAGCTACCAGAAGTCCGTCAAGTGGGGAAGCACAGTCCACACTTCATCAGGATATAGTACAAACAAAAGCATATCAAATACTGCGTTGGAGTCATCAGAGGGAACCCGAATAAGCAAAGAGCAAAGATGGAATCTGTAGTGTATGGGCAGGGGAGCATGGCGAGGCGTGGCAGAGTGGTTTGGTGGTCACGTGTCCGCGAGGGCATAAAGGTGGTCGCGCCGCTTGGGGCGCGTGGTCCGGCTATGGTAGCGCGCTTCGGGAATACGCAATAAACAGAGTTACAGCAGCCTCACGACTCTGCGAGTCTCACTGCTCTCCGCGCGCTACCCCAGTACAACCCGAGTACATAACAGTTTGGCGACGAGTCTGTTCTCGGATTGACGCGTGCAGAGTGCCCGTTTCACGCGGCACTGACTTTGAGTGGTGCCGGGACAATTAGATTGCGCGGCACACGAGGCACCGAAAATCAGCGCAGCTTCAGTGCGGGGACGGGGTCCTGCAGCCAGACATCTCACCGTCGCTGCGAATTCACGTGAAGTGGACAACGGGACGGCTCGAGGATGGTGGAAGGTCGCGGCACGGCGCACGGACGTGTGCCCATCTTCGTCGGAGACGACTTCGAGTTGTTCTCGGAGCAGTTGGGGTGCTATTTCCACGCGAACGATGTGGACGACGAGAGCAAGCGCAAATCGGTCTTGCTCGCCTCGCTATCAACGGGTCATTATCGACTGCTGAATGAGTTGGTGGTGCCGAACGAGCCCAGTGATGACGGGCTGTCGTTTCGAGACGTGGTGGGAAGGTGAAGACCCACATGGCGCCAGAGGAGTCATTGCAGCTGGCTCGATACATCTCGCCGGCGCCTGCGAATTCACGTGAAGTGAACGGCGGCCGGGCTCGAAGATCGTTTATTTCTATTTCGCAACGCTCGGAAATGGTTTCTGCAATTCAACGGCTAAAGAACGAGGACATTACATACAGCTCAGAAGCGGCGTGGGCTTTCGCACAGACGCGGAGAGGTGTCGGGAGCCTCGAGGGCCAGAGCACGACAGGTGGTCCGGAGGTCCGCGCGGTGTGCCGAGCACCACGGCCGCACGCACAGCTTTCGTGCGGGTCGTGACCGAACGTTGCAACGCGGTCAGTCGGACGGCGGTCTGACACTCAGGGACATCTACGGTGTGTGTGTCGAGTGTCATGGGCCGTCATAGCGGTCATGGATGGCGGTGTGCGAAGCGACCCCAACGTCCCGGATCGAGGCCTACTGCCGGTACGGTGTTTTGTGCATGGCGTACACGTTTGCGCCCGCGGTCGAGTCCTGCAGTCTGGGCATGGTGGTCCCGGCGGCCCGGAGCAGGACATGCTGCCGATGTTGAGCCTGTTTTCAGTTGGTCCGAGGGTGGCTAGACCAATGGCAGTGGTGGTCGGAATGATCGGGCCATCGATCGTGTTTCGAGGTGGAACCGGAGCGGCAGTGGCGATCATGAGCGAGCGCACCGCTCGTGCACGCCCGGTCTACGCCTTTTCAGGTCTACCCTGCATTGCACACGTATACCGGTGAAGCGCTACCAGCAGTTGGCAGGGCACACGTCTTGGTAGCCCATCAAGGTCAGCGGATCGCGCTCTCGCTGTTCGTGGTGCGAGGGGGGGCTCGCCCTTTTGGGTCGGAGCGGGTTGGCCCGCATTCAACGAGACGGGACGGCGCCAGCCAGTGGCCTTGGACGTCCCGTGCCGGGCCGGTTAGAGTTTCGGCGGGAGGAGGAGGAGTTCCTGTTTCGGAGTTCGTACCTCCAGCTGCACCTGGGTCTCCTTCGGGGCCTGTACCCCCGTTTGGGCCCGGGCCTCCCTCGAGACCCCAGGGCGAGGTTCCTGCGGCAGGGACCGCGACGATGCAACATGGTTTGCCATTCATGGCTTCCTGCGTCTATGATATACCTTCATCTGAGTCAACCAACCGGGTTGGTGTGGTGGCACTGGGCCAGGTCACCGCCAAACAGGTCGCGGTGGAGTCGGCTCATGATGCCGTGAACGCCCGTGTCGTTCACTCCACGGTTTCGGAGGGAAATTGGAGCAATCCGGTCGCGTTCAAGAAGTTCGTGGAGCGCGACCGTCGATGGTCTTCGTTTCGGCGTGCAGGTGGAGATCGGCCAGGGGTTCGTCTCGACGTCGTGACGGTCAAGAAGCTGGGACACTGCATGGTTCATAAATTGCTAATTGTTGTGTGTTAGATTCTCGCGGCACAAGTGATTCAGCTTGGCGTTAATAAAGCAAATGCAGACGGCCGCGTGTGGGCATGATGTGTTTGGTTGGGATCAATCGATATGATGATCGATATGTTCGGTATGATGATCGGTATGTTCGGTGTGATGATCGTATGATGATGATCCTGATGGTCGGTATGATGTTAAGTTCGGGGGCATTCGTGAAAAATAAAGAGGTCGGTCAGACCTCCGGTGGCAGGGGCAGTTCGCGGTTCGTTGGATGTTCGTGTGTGGGGATTTTGGATTGGAAACGCGCTGTACGTGGAATGCAAACAATATTTCTGTTGCCTTATGATGTTACGATGGGCGATGTCTCTGGATCTGGTGCGCGGTCTTGGTGGCGAGGTGCCAGGGCTGGTTCGCTGTTCAGCGTCTGGCGCCGTGGGGCGCAACCCTCTAATCTTGCCAAGGTCAGCCACTCTGGCGCCTGGGGGCTTGCAGACTCAGGGTGTTTACCTGATTCGGTCCTGTCTGAGGGAGGTGTGCCAACTTGTCGACCAGGGGCGTTTGATGGTGCCGGGGAGGTTCGCTTTGGGGTGTCACCTCGACCTCGCCGGATAGCGTTGAGCATGAGCCGCCTGGGGCGGCTTCTGCTGCGTAGTGATACTGTGCTTCCCAACTTGCTTCTTTATATCTTTAACACGGCCAGGGTTTTTTGTGGTCTGCAGCCATCATTGGGTTCGTCGTGCAGCTCGGTACTCGAGCATCTGTCCACTGCATTTTGAAATTCAACTCAACGGAGTATGAGTGCCAGGTTAAAACAACGGCATTATTGTGACGAGTGTGCGGATGAAGCACGGGGTTTTTTTTTGGTTTTTGGTATCGTAGTATCCTTGCTAGTTGGACTTATCGTCATGCTTGATGCCATTTTGCTTTTCCTTTTTGGCGCGAGTTGCTTTCTGTATGGTAGTGCCAATGCTTTTGATTATTATCATTTTGTAATCATGTTTTTAGTGGGGAGGAGTGTAGTGTATGGGCAGGGGAGCATGGCGAGGCGTGGCAGAGTGGTTTGGTGGTCACGTGTCCGCGAGGCATAAAGGTGGTCGTGCCGCTTGGGGGCGCGTGGTCCGGCTATGGTAGCGCGCTTCGGGAATACGCAATAAACAGAGTTACAGCAGCCTCACGACTCTGCGAGTCTCACTGCTCTCCGCGCGCTACCCCAGTACAACCCGAGTACATAACAGAATCATCAGGAGGAACCTGGGTAGGATTTGGGGTTCAGCTACTACTCCTCTACCCCCAAACCCATCCAGGCACGTTCTGCTAATCCAGGTGCATTAGATTATCTTGATATGCTCATCTCATGTACTTTTGTGTCTTAATGCTCTTTCTTTTCAGCAATGTACATTATTGTGCTCTAACATGTTTATCCTTGCACGGAATATACAGTGCATTGGAATAATACTTTTTGGAAAAAAAAAAATTCAAAGAAATAACATTACAAAACCTGAACCACCCTGTATTTCATTATTATTTTTGTTTGTAGCCTATGGCTGCTGGTTGCATCATTGCTGAGAGCGAGGCTGTGCCGCTGTTGCAATGCCCCCTGTTTTCAGTGAGCTGGTACTCATTTTGCTGACCTCGGAAGGATGACAGGCTGAGTCAACCGACCTGTGGTTGGTTAACGGCATGACGGGCTCAAACCCAAGACCTGAAGATCTTAAGACAGCCAACACCAGGCACAACCTTGTATAAAAGTAAGTGACACCAAACAGTTGAAGCATTTCATGTCGTTTCATAACAGGTATCCAAGGTCAAAATCATTACATCGTGTAAGTCAGCACCTGTTCGTGGAATATCAACAGAGGGGTTTGTAACTGGCATTGTCGGTATGGACATCGATGGCACCCATCATGTTCCCTTGTCAGATGAAACAGATGTCACACAGTGTGTTCGTTTCGAGAATGAGCTCCACTGACACTGATTCATTTCCTGAATCCCCATGCGGTTCATTTTGATCATTTTGATCAATGAAGCATTTTGATCAGACTTCGAGTGAAGTTTTGTCAGGTCCTGGTATATTCTTTAGTCATTGTGTACATTAATGTGTTATCATAGAGGTTTAAGACATTAACAAACACAACATACTTAAGCCCGCAAATATGTTCCTTCAGAATATAGTCTGAGCATTTTGCTGGACAATCCGTTACTCCGATGGCTTCCTGCACAGATACTCCGGGATGATTCCGGCAGCATGACATTGAGCATTATCTTGCATCGGGATGAAAACCAGGCCAATGGCCTCAGCATTGGATCTTATAGCATTATCCAGCACTGTCAATGTATTGAAATCTACCCCTTGGAAGCACAGTGAAGTCCGGTGGCCACCATTGCAGACACCGCTCCAGAGTCCAGACCATCTTAACCTCCCTCCAAAAGCGATCATCCTCGATGATGATATATTGTGCAAAACGTTGCTCAGGAACCAGGCAGACATGAACATGTAAATCATTGATGGACAGGAGAAATATGGATTCATCAGTGAACAATGTTGGAGCTGCCAGTTCTGGTGATGTTGGAAATATTTCTGCCGAGCTATGCTCTCTCAAGAAGCCTGTACAGCCTGTCTGGACATCAAAGCAAATTCATGTAACCTGTTCCTCACCGTCTTATCGCTTGTAGTGGGTCCACTGGTTTTCCTGAAGTGTATGTTTAGTCCATGTGCAGCAGACTGATGATTTCTCAATGCCACATTTCAAAGATATTGATCACCTCTTAGAACTTAAAAAAATCTTATTATTATACAAAGGCGAGACTAGTGGAGAAGCAAGAACAGAGAACGGATCAGGACGTTACAGAGCAAAAGGAACAGTATAAAGAGAGTGGCAGGGGGTGGGGGATCAGGGAGTTGGGGAAGAAACACACCAACAATAAGATTGAGGGACAAACTAGAGAAAGACTTGGACAAATAAGGGATGTGGGTAAGAATTAGGGGTAGGGGAGGATGCACAGTGTGGACAAGATGGATACAAAAACAAACTCTCAGGAAGGAAAAACTGGAAATTTGGAAAGAGGTGGGCTTGAGTAGGGGTAAAGAGATAATGGTTTTGGATAGGGAATGATCTGAGATGGTGGTGGCTTGAAGACCTGAAGGGAAGAATGAGATTGAAGAGAGGCAGTCAGAAAAGAAGACTCAACTTTCCAAACAAATAGCTGTACGAGCCGGCAGTTTTATACCATGTCCATAACCTGGCAATTAGAAAGGAAGACACACCAAACTGGCCAGCCACATATGTTTAAGTAGAACCAGATTCCAACATATGAACAACTGTGATCAGTCTGCATCTTCGTAAAGAATATTCGTTGGCCACCACCCTGACATTTTCAGATGTCCACAATTACGAAATCGAAGCAATAAATGATGTCATTGTTAAAGCAGCCACTGTGTCAATGATTTATTCTGAAGTTAAATTGAGTGTGCATGTCTATAGCGCCTTGTGAAAAGCATGCAAACATACTGTAGGATGCATATAACTGATGAAGTCGTTGCATTCACCTGTTCATCATATTCTGCGCGTAACTTTTGAAACACGTCGTGAAAATTACTTTTTAACCCAATTCTGTTTGGTAGTTTAATTTTTGAGTAGTGCATAGGTATGATTGTAAATGAGTTAATGACACTATAGGAGGAAAATTGAAGACCTTCAGTAAAACAGTGGACCAGTTCGGGCCATCTGTTTATTATATACGCAAATTTGGTGTAAATTTTGACCCCCTCTCATTGTATGCACCATGTGGTCTGAACAGGACTGACCCCCCTGCTCCAACCCCCTTGCATGGAGGACACATTGGAACTTTGTGTCTACAATTTAATACCACACTGCCAGAGCATCCTCTGCAGTTATCAAAGCTTCAACCAAACAGCATTTTTTTTCAACAACAGAGTTGAACAGCAGTACGAGCAGTACAGCAGCAGTACGAGGTAAGCAGTACGAGCAGTAGTACAAGCAGTACGAGGTAAGCAGCTTCAACCAAACAGCAGTACGAGGTAAGTTGAAAATTCATTGACAAAAAACTTGTTGTACAAAATTAAATAATAAATGAGACAAAAGCTTTCCTAAGTCATAATCGAATTTGACAAGCACACAAACATATCCCATACATAAATTAACCCTTGCTAATATCACCAAATCTATGCCTGATGTTGGTTTAGTGGTTATGGTGGTTGGCTTGGGACCTTAGGGTCCCGAGTTCAAGCCCCTGTCGACCGTTGAATTAACACCAGGTGGGGTTGACTCAGCCTGTCATCCTTCCGAGGTCGGTGAAATGAGTACCAGTGTACTGGGGTAATAACCATTTGGGGTAACCTACGTTGGCATGGCGAACCATCCAGGACTGTACACCTTGCCAATGAAACTGCCTTGGCAGCCATATGCGCCTTCACGGCACGAAAGGAATGGAATTATTCTTAATCGCACCAAATCTATTAAAGATGTGGAGTTTCAAGTAAATGCAGAAACACAAGCTGATCAATAATATACCCCACACCTCTCCCTACCCCAAACACTGACCTCCAGGGTGAGCTTAGGAATCAAACCCAGGATGGATAGCTTAAAGCAAAGTTATCCTATCCCAAGAAGAGATTGGGGCCTTGTAAAAAAAGATTCTTATAGTTAACTAAAGTCAAGTTTTTGCAAAACACTACACTTTACCATGTTTTATATTCCTTCAGCTTTTTTGCACGGATCAATATAGAGTTATGTATCTGTAAGCGGTGAAATAAATCCACATGTGATAACTAACCACAGCACACTATAAACAGCCAAAGGTCTGTTACATGAACCTGTATTTATATTTACTAGAAGCACCCGCTCCCTACGGGAGCCGTCAAGGGGGTCATGTTTTTATATTTATGCCTATTTTACTCCAAGGGGTCCCAGGATTACACACCCAAAAAATGGTTGCGATCGGTTCAGCCGTTTTTGCGGTACCTGGGAACAGACAGACGGATGGACTGTGAATTATAGTAAGATGAATAGTACTTTAATTTTCGCCTACAATCCATACAATCTCTCTAGTAATACTCTTGTCACGTCTGTCTGTCTGTTTGTCTGTCCTTCCGTCACAGTAATCTCGTGAGGTTCCCTCATCTCGCCAGATTGTGAACTAAGTTGTTTCGTTGTCCTTTAATTTTAACGTTGTATTTATGCATCACGGAGAAGATAATTTAGGATCATTTATTAACACAATTAGGTGACTCACAATCACATGAGAGTGAAAATTCCACAGAATTTCCGTGGCACATATCTCGTGAGATTGTGAGGACCTGAAGGTAGTTTGGTTAATTGTTCTCGTGAGACATATCTTGCTTTTAACAAGAATGTGAATGGGGAGAAAGGAGTTGAGGGTGGGAAAGCAGATTATGAAGAGGTAAGAATAAGTGAAGTTGGTAATGTGATCATAATAATAGGGTTGGGCACACATCGACTTTTCCTCTGTTGTCCCGCTAAAAGGAGTGTTTTTTATGGCCATTTTTCACGCTGATCACGAATCCGTTGAAATTTTTGACCTCGGATAATGTTTTAGTAAGACATCATCTTAGTAAGACATCATCCTAGGTCAAAAATTTCAACGGATTCGTGATCAGCGTGAAAAATGGCCATAAAAAAACACTCCTTTTAACGGGACAACAGAGAAAAAGTCGATGTGTGCACAACCCTAATATTACATGCCCTAGTAAGCCATAATTATCAAATTTTACCTGAAAAGTGGGTAAATTTGGTGGCCATTTTGAATTTTTGCATTTTACCAACCTAAGACATCATCCTATGTCAAAAAGTTCAACGGATTCGTGATCAGCGTGAAATTTGGCCATAAAAAACACTCCTTTCAAAAAAAGTATGGTTGTATGCCCAACCCTAATAATAAGGTGGATAGGGGGAAAGAGAGTTAAATATTCCACCATTTTAATGAGGTAATCTTAAAAATATTTTCATGCGTTTGTTTGTGCGTTTGTACGTTATTCTTTTCTGACTGAACCGTAGCACCTAGAGGCCCCAAATTTTGGGTGTAGGTACTTCAGAATCTGGGAAAGGTTGCAAGCTACCACACGTTGGCCATGACATCCATTTTGAGGCCATCAAAGGCCGCTATAAAGTGTATATTGGGGTGTGTAGTTCGGCAGTGCTGCTGCTGGTCCACAGGGAAAAGGTAATCACCATGAAATCAACAACTCCATGGCTTTTCATTGCCCAACATGTCCCGAAACCACCGCTGGGAAAAGCTCACCCGGCTAGGCAGCGCCGAGTATCTCCCCCCTCCGCCTCCCCCCCCTCCCCCCCATCCTGGGCAGTGTTGGGTTGCCCCTGCTGGTGAAGAAATATGTAATGATTTAAGAATGCCCTTTTGCTTTGAAGAACGGGAAGAAAGGGGGGGGGCATAGAGGGGACAGAGAGTTGGTAGAGGGTTGGTTGTTGTGGACTTGGATCTCTTAAATGAGTACCAGAGTACCCTCTTGCTGGGATTATTGAGCCATTTGAGTATCCTGTGTTGGAGAAGTGACCTGTCCAGGATTGTGCCCAATAGCCAAGGAGACTGCTTAAGCAGCACCAACGCTCTGTACAGAATATGGTCCCAATGGATAGATGGATGGGGCTGGGGAGGGGGGAAGTTGAGGACTTGGGATGGGGGATTGTTGAGTTTTTTTTTAAAGTTTTTTTAGGGAGCACATAGCTAGATAATATTAAATCCCCATGATATTTAACTGTTTTTTGCATGATATTGTCAGTCACATTTTACATTAGGTGACATTTCCGCAAGTACCGGCCAGTGAATAATGTTACACAGTTTCATGTGTAAAGAAAATACTGTAGTCCAGTATTTCCTATTTCAACCAATTTTTTTTTTTTTTTTTTAAACAATTGATGGCTCTGTGCAACTGGTAGAAAAAAATAACATACATAATATATAATATATATATATATATATATATTACATATTATATAAAATATAATAACACCCAAGACATGTTTTCCACCGATTCAAGGAGAGTCATGGTGAGTTCTCACCACACTTGCTGGAATCGGACAATGAAAATCAAGTGAGTTCATTTTTGAGAACGATATATGAGTGAATCTTTGTAGAATTTGAAATTGAAGACCAATGTGTATCAATTAAGCCTTGAGGCCAAAGGAAATATCCCAATTAGGAAGGTCATAAAATATAAATTAATATATGGTTGAATTGTTTAATGATGCACGTAGATGACATGTTATAATAAGGTTCAGAATTTTTTTTATTAATGAGGACAAATCAGTGGTGAAATAAAAACGCTAAATTAATTGATTGTGTGAAGCATTTAGTGATCTTCAAACCCAGAAGGTGCACATTTCATCGTGCCAGTCAAATATCTTGTATAGCTAGTTCTTGTATTGACATAAAAAAATTCGCACAAAAAATGAAGCTCTTTGGGATTGAAGATCAAAAAACCTTGTGGGTTTGAAGTAAGTTGTTACTGAAAATATTTCTGAGGATGGCCAACATGAAATAAATTAGAAGCAGGATGGCCAACATAATTCCTGGGCATCCTCGGCATCATAATGCTGGTCAGGGCTGGGTTAACCGTTTGTGGGCTTGGCAAATTCGGGGAACCATTGCAAAATACAGATCGACACAGAAGTTGTCTTTAACACAGCACAAAGCTGTATATCTTTTTTTTTAATCACAATTTGAAGTCGAAGCAGAAGCGCTGTAACTGAAGTAGCTGCTGATACGAGGCAGTTTTGCTTCATTTTCATCCTTATCTGCTTTATGCCTGCATTTCTGAGTGCCCCGAAAATGTTTTTTCATCATTTGTGTTACTCATGATTCAGTTGTCCTCTAAACGAACGATAACTCTCTCGCTCTACGTGTGTGGTACAGGACTCAAACTGGAACATCCTTAGGTGATGTCACATGTGTGTGTGTATTGTGTGTATTTGTGTGTATTGTGGTGTGTGTGTATTGTGGTGATGTGTGTATTGTGGTGTATACTACATAATAGTGTGTATCGTGGTGATGTCACATGCCCGGATATGTTTTTTTTTCAATTCAAATACATAGTTTGCTTTTTAAAAGTAGCATTAAAATTCGATTCGTATTCTTAATTGAAATGCATCACGATGTATACACTTTAAATGTAGTATATGTATATGTATGTGTGTCTGTATATGTATAAAGTGCATATATATATATATATATAATTTGTACAAAAAGTAAAAGCACACTGAGCCGAAAAGAATAATATAATTCTTTATTAAAACCCTGACGTTTCAGAAGACCACTATCTTCCATCCTCAGAGGTAAAAAAATTATAACACCACACGTGCAGAGACATTAACTGTACTTATGTCCAACGCGAACAACTGCGTGCCACAATTAGGCTGCGAGGGAGACCAATCATCGTGAGGTTTGGTATGGATTTAATAGAGTGGGATTGGAGGGTAGATTTGCTTCTGGACTGGACGTTTGGGTCTCAGGTTCGGTGTCACGTGTTCCATGTCTGATCCGGTTTGTGTGTTGCGTTTGGCCTTCACACCCGCGGGTGGGGGCTGTGGGTGATTTGCGTAAACCTCGATTGACAGCATGCAGGTCGACGTGACGGTTAATCGACTGTGTGCCCGAAAACCATGCTTCGAGAATTTCCCGGCTAGTCTGGCCGGATGTCGAAGCTTTCACTGCCGTGTTTTCCCACGCGAAGGTGCGATGGAGATTGTGACAATGTGCCGCTACCAGCGAAAGCTTGTCTCCGTGTGCTACAGCTTACTGGTGCTGCATTAACCGTGTTGCAAGTCGTTTGGACGTTTGGCCCACAAAGTTGGCATCACAGTCTCGACAGGGGATTTCGTAGACTACATTTATCTTGTCGAGTCTATTCACCCTGTCTTTGGACCTAGACAGCTGCTCCAAGGTTTGTTGTCCAAGGTTTGTGTGTGACCCGGATTCCAAATGGTTGCAGCAAATGGTTAGGAATCTCCAAAGCATTGCCGATGTACGGTAATCCAACTGTTTTGACCCGTTCCTAAGGTTGCGATGTGGGTGCCCTCCTCTGGCTTTTCTGGATGTGGATGTCACACGTGCAACAGGTCAGCGCTTGAGCACCCAAGTGCACCACAAACCGATGCATACTGACCAGGTGCTCAATTACAACAGTGGTCACCCGACTACATACAAATGGTCTTGTGCACGAACCTTGATTGACCGGGCCAAATCGCACTGCAGTGAGCATCACACACGGTGGACCGAAATTGAACATGTCACCCGCTTACTGCAGAACAATGATGATCTGGTAACATTTATTCGATCTTTCCGCCGGAGGAGGGCACCCACATCGTGACTTGAGGAACCAATCAAAACGGTAGTATTGTTACGAATCTGGAAACCATTCGCATTCACACATACAGTTGACCCAAAGGAGTTATTTCGTTAAGTATATGTGGATAGTTAGAATCTCTCCTCTATGTCTAATGGGTTAATTTCATGTGTGCGCTGTGGGTTTCTTTTATAGTCAGGTTTTTTACATCTTTAAATCTACAACGCCAACAAAACCCTCACCACTCCTCTTCTCCCATCTCTGCGGGCGAACAAGCTTCACCGCCCAACTTTCACTTCACACCACGCGCCATAACACACGTGTTTCTGACTACGGACGTGGCGGGAGCCCCCCCCCCCACCTCAGAGCCGACTCCGCCCCAGCAAGATGGAATGTTCCTCCCGTCCAATCAGGGTGAGATCGCCTCAGCTCTGACTCCGCCCCATCAAAGAAGAATGTCTCCCCTCTCGACACTGGGGAAGACAAAAGAGCCTCTCTTGGGGGAGGAGCACCGAGACGCCGACACGCCCCCCCCTCCTCCAATCGCGGCTGGCCACCACGACACCCGAAAACGCCCCATCCAATCCGGAGGCGAGTTACAGAGAGGCGGATCCCTCCACCCCGCACGGGGAGGGATAAGAAGGATCGCGAGCTGTACCGTGTGTGTTGTTCCTTGGAGGTCGTTCCTTGCTTCTGGTCTGCTGGGCTCTCCTGGTCGTCGGTCATCGTTTGTGGCTGGCCGGGTCATTCATAGGATCCTGGCTGCGCTCGTTGGATTCTGGTTCGTGGGTTCGAGTCCCACCGTGGTGGGTTGTGTTGAAGCGCTCGAGCTGGGGATCCCCGTTCCCTCCACGGACTCCGACTCCACAAGTGTGAGTCGGTAAAACCGCACGAGGCGGCCAGATATCCGACCAGACTCTGACCCCCAGCTTGCCTATCCTCCGTGGCTGGAGGGTCCAATAAAGGCCAGCCAGCTATTTCTTTTTGGGTGTGTGTGTCTGTGTGTGGCACCAGTCTGTAAGTAAAACTGTTAAGTGATTGCCATTGTACATTTGCCTACATTTATATTCGTGATTAAGTCTGCTCTGTGTTTCCCTCCCAATTGCCTATTGTAAATAAATAACTGTTAAATGTTCCAGTTCGTTGTCTGTGTTTTCCTTCATTGACCCAGTCTGGTTCAGCAATGGAGACTGCAGAGGAAAAACTTCGAGGGCTGGTCTGAGGAGAACGGGAAGTTGGGTGGTGGAGAACAAAGAACTGAGGAGTTCAGAGGAGCATCACAGGGTTTGGAGAGGAATGGGGAACTAAAGAGTTTGTGAGGAGAATCGTCTCTGAGGAAAGGAGTTTTCCTGCCTGCCTACCTGTCCTTTCGTCATAACTGCACTGCACCATCCCCGGAGCCTGCCGTGTGTCATCACCGCCTGTTCGTCTCCCCATCGTCTGCTCACCTCATTGTCATCCTTCTCATCCTCCTCATGACCTGCTCATCACCACTGCCCAGAGCGGAGTCCCCCGGTTTTTGTTCCTTCCCGTCCGGAGTGAGGTGCCTTAATTAACCTCCGCCATCGAAGATGGATGGAGGTTACTGTTTTCACCCCTTTCTGTTTGTTTGTTTGTTTGTTACTTACGAAATCTATAGATTTCGTAATATATTTGATGACTTCCGTTTCTGTTGTTTGTATGTTTGTTTGTTTGTTTGTTTGTTTGTTTAGTGCACGATAACTCGAGAACGGAAGAAGCTACCAATGTCAAATTACACCACGTGATTCAGAGGGTGATGGCTAGTGCTGATTAGATTTTGGTCGAAATCGGTCAACGGTCAAGGTCACGGTGAGGTCAAACATTCGATTTTTGATGGTTTGGTACAGATAACTCGAGAACGGAAGAAGCTACCAATGTCAAATTACACCACGTGATTCAGGAGGGTGATAGCTAGCGCTGATTAGATTTTGGTCAAAATCGGTCAAAGGTCAAGGTCACAGTGAGGTCAAACATTCGATTTTTGATGGTTTGGTACAGAATCATCGTAGAAACTTTGGTTTGCGTCGCTACCTTCTCTAGAGACAGCTTTTATTAGACAGGTCAGAGGTCAAGTTGACGATTTCGTAAGTACCAGTCTATGACTGCTTGTGTTTGTTTTGTTTGTTTGTGAACAGTATTACGAAAAACTCCTCGACGGATTTCGACGAAACTTGGTGGGGGGTTAGGTCTGGTCCAAGGATCATGCCATTAGATTTTGGACTTGGTCCAAAATCCAATATGGCCACTATGGCGGCCAATTTGAAAAAATATTTTGAATTTTTTTTTTTGCATTTCTACATGTTTAAGTGATTTCCAACCCCCCCCCCCCCCCCCCAAAAAAAATTGTTAGAGAAAAAAATTTTTGCAACTTTTTTTTCAACAAAATTTCGATTTCTTTTTTTGCATTTCTACATGTTTTAAGTGATTTCCAACCCCCCCCCCCCCCCCAAAATAGAAGAAAAAAAAATTTTGCAAATTGTTTTTCAACAAAATTTCGATTTTTTTTGCATTTCTACATGTTATAAGTGATTTCCAACAAAAAAACATGCCAAAATTATAATTGCGGCTGATTTTGGAACTCCAGGTGGATATACCCACGTAAAATCAATTTCTGTCTCAAGGAATCTAGTTATGACGAATGAATTGAGTATGTAAAAGTTAAAAGTAAAAGGGAAAGTTGCAAACTATAACTCTGTGAGCACTGTTGACGTCAAATTGAATGAATAGGATATCAGGTTCACTTGAGTGACCTAGCAGTATTGCGGCGGAGGTTTTGCACTCTACCGAGTGCCCCCTCTAGTTTCTTTAGATTTCTCTTACCTATTTGTACATAATTATTTATTATCGATTTTGTGTCCCCTTTTCTTCCCCACCACAACCCGCATCATCTCCTCCGTCACATTCAATCATCCCTGGTTCTTTTTATTATTGTGGTTCGGCAAATAAACCCATTGGGTTGAAAAGCTTTAAGGTTCTCACGTCTCCTCACGATCCGTGCACGCACCATCCGCCATTAATTCGGAATCTCTCCAGAGGAGTTGAGCCGCTCCGGACATCGCGGTCTTTTAACCTCCCGCCACAAAAGCTCGACATTAGTGGAGCCGTCAACGCTACAATATGTATGTGTATATATATATATATATTTTTTTTAATATATTATATATATATATATATAATAGACACACATGGCAAAAGGATGTGGACACCTGCTCGTCCAACATCTCATTCCAAAATCATTGGCATTAATATAGAGTTGGTCCCCCTTTGTTACCATAACAGCCTCCACTCTTCTAAGAAGGCTTTCCAACTAAATATTGGAACATTGCTGTGGGGATTTGCTTCCATTCAGCCACAAGAGCATTAGTGAGGTCGAGCACTGATGTTGAGCGATTCGGTCTGGCTTGCAGTCAGCGTCCAATTCATCCCAAAGGTGTTCGATGGGTTGAGGTCAGGGCTTTGTGCAGACCAGTCAAGTTCTTCCACACCGATCTCGCCAAACCATTTCTTGTATGGACCTCACTTGTTCACGGGGGCATTGTCATGCTGAAACAGGAAAGGGCCTTCCCCAAACTGTTGCCACAAAGTTGGAAGCACAGAATTGTCTAGAATGTCATTGTATGCTGTAGCATTAAGATTTCCCTTCACTGGAACTAAAGGGTCTAGCCCGAACCATGAAAACAGCCCCAGGGGTTTCCTTAGAAGCCGGTTACCGGCGACCCGCAGCCGTCTACTAAGAAAAAATGTCAAAGGTCGCCGCCTACTTCAGCGCCGAGTGTTCGATTTTTTTTTTCGTCACCACGGAATCTCTACACCCCCTGTTTTGAAATCCGAGACGAAAACACATGAGTATTTCGATGAAAGCGGGCTTACTTTTACTGTTGGTACTCTTGCCAGGTCTAGCACAACACTGACCTAAAAATATACACAAGCAGCTAAAACACGCCCCTGCAATAGAGAGTTCTCTGCTTTAGCCTCGTTTTGGACTGTTGGCCTGATACCCTGATACCATACAGCCATGACCTCAAGAAAATAGACTTTGTAGGCCTCGCAGTTTCGGGGCCGAAACGATGGCATCGAAACGAAAATCCCTGTTGACTTTGGATTTTCGAAGAAGTCCAAAGACATGGGAGGTAAGCTTCTGGCCATCAGTAACTGGTCTAAACTTGCACTCTCGCGAGTGCGACGTTGTTGTTTCACGAAACCATGTTTCACCTCGTCATTCTGACTTTTGTCAAGTGATGCGGCTCCAAAATACACGGTCACCCGTTGTGCCTTTTTAATTTATAGAGTAATTAGCCTATAAGCTTAAAGCAGCTTTTGTACATGTTATTATTCGTGGTTATTTGCACTGAAAATCGCCGTTTATTCACTGAAGTGAAGGCCAAGTATGAGCAGCTGAATGGCACTGAACTGAATACTGGTACCACAGGTACATGCATGTACCATAGACTTGAACTAACTATACAGTATAGCTGAATTCCAGTCAGTCAGTATGTTAATGCAACTACATCCAGAATAGGCCTAACCACCTGTTTTTGTGGAGTTTTCCACCCAACAGCATGATAATATGGGAACTATTTCATGTCAGAAATCATGCTAGAATGCATCTCCAGCCATCTAGGATCCTCCGGCTTCCAGGCCCGAGGCGGGCCCCGGACCCGGCCATACAGCTGCGCTCGCTTCGCACACGGTGATGGTAACCTGCTACTTTTAATGGTAGCTACCTACTCCAAAAAATAAGGAAACCCCTGCAGCCCCCACCATTATTCCTCCTCCACCAAACTTTACAGTTGGCACTATGCATTCGGGCAGGTGGCGTTCTCCTGGCATCTGCCAAACTCAGATTCATCCATCAAACTGACAGGTGATTAAGCGTGATTCATCACTCCAGAGAACGCATTTCCACTGCTCCAGTGTCCAATGGCGGTGAGCTTTACACCTCTCCAGCCGATGTTGGCATTGTGCATGGTGGTGATTTTAGACATGTGCGGCTGCTCGAATATGGAAAGCCATTTCTTCAAGCTCTCGACGAACAGTGCTTTGCTGACGTTGCTCCAGAGGCAGTTTGGAACTCGGTAGTGAGTGTTGCAACCGACAACGGACGATTTGTCCTCGCTACGTGATTTGGCCCTCGGGTGGTCCCATTCTGTGAGCTTGTGTGGCCTACCACTTCACGGCTGAGCTGTTGTTGCTCATAGACATTTCCACTTCACAATACCAGGTATTGCAGTTGATCAGGGCAGCTCTAGCAGGGCAGTAAATTTGATGAACTGACTTGTTGGAAAGGTGGCATCTATGACGGTGCCACATTGAAATTCACTAGCTCTTCAGTACGGTCTATTCTACTGTCAATGTTTGTCTATGGAGATTTTAATGGCTGTGATTATACACCTGTCAGCAATGGAGTGTAGCTGAAATAGCCGATCCACTAATTTCAAGGGGTGTCCACATACTTTTGGCCATGTTTTGTGTGTGTGTGTGTGTGTGTGTGTGTGTGTTGTGTGTGTGTGTTGTGTGTGAGTGTGTATACATACATACATACATACATAATATAATAAGCTCTTTCTAACGACTGACTGATTGATATGAAAGATCGGTGCCTTCTGGGTGACGTAGAAAGCTGAAATTTTGCGTGCCGATGCACATCGAACCGGTACACCGGAAAAAAAAATCACAATCATCGGACAACATGCATAAATGAAAATATAAATAAAAGAAAAAAATGCAGGTGAGTGACCCGAGACAATGGGGAAGCACAGTAATTTTGTGTGCCAACAGACATCGAAGTCTATACACCAGGAAAAATCACAGAATCATCATCCGTAAATGACAATAAATAATGAAAAATCAAATGCAAGTGAGTGACACGAGACAATGGGGAAACAGGGCTCGTATGCTTACACAATGTGTCAACACACCCTGCTACTCTATGTATATGTGTATGTATGTATGTATGTATACATATGTTCAGGGTGGGGCATTTATATCTGACGGTTTTATAATCCTTATAACTTTTTTGTTTCTAAACCAAATAGAATAAAATTTCTATACAACATAGACACATACTTCAAGTTTTTAAAATCAATTTTGATTCTTTATTTCTTAAAAATTACATCAGAGAAATGGGCCCCTTTCGAATTTGTGCATTCACCACAGCAGATCATCATATTGTTCATTACCGCAAGCAATGTCTCTTGATCAATAGAGCGGATGGTTGCAGTGATATTTGCCTTCAATTCATTGATCAATGTTGATGTTCCTTATAAACTTTGCCCTTCAAAAATCCCCATAGGAAGAAATCTGGTGGAGTTAAATCTGCCAAATCAAAGTGTGCCTCATCTGTCATGATGACCTGTTTTGTGAAATTGGCATGCTCATTGCATTTAAAAAATAAGATTTGTTTTTTTTTTAAGTGCTCATTGCATTTAAAGTGCTCCATCATTAAAAAAAACTTTCAAGTATTATCTGTAAAACAAAGAAAACAATAATTAGTTATGCCAAGACTGCTTCCGGCTGGAAAGATTGCAAATGTGTCAGATATAAATGCCCACCCTATATATATATATATATATATAATATATTTATATATATATAGTATATATATTGTTACGGCTGTGGAAATTCGCATTACACCATTCAGGTCCCGTAGGTGAGATATATTTCTGAAGTAATGTGTAGTTAGCCCAAACCCATTGTTTAGAGTGAATTAATGTGATCATTCGGGCTGCGATACTTTGAGATAGCCGTTTTTCTTTCTCTTTCTTTATTTGAGCGACACACCACGTCTCCGCTTCTCAGCGCCCCCACCCGCATCTCGCCCTCGCCGTTGACCAGGCCCCCTGCGGTGACGATCGACGCAGCGGGAACTGAAAGAGCTGCAAAAAGATTCTCGCCTGTGACTTCCCGCGGTTCTTTGCTGGCAAGGCGCCAGGCCTGATAATTCCTCGCCCCCGCAAGACGGAGGAGGGAGGGAACGAGAGAGAAACGCCCCGTTGCGAGTCGGTTCAGAAGCGCCTCGAAGGGGGTGAGCCAAAAACGGGGGCGGAGAAACAGGGCGTGGCGCGGGCGGTATAAAGGACGGTGAAGCAGGAGGTTTCAAAAAGAGTTTTCGTGTGGGCTTCGTGCTTCCTTGGAGAGTGTGTGGGCTGTGCGCTTCGAGCTTCGTGCCTTCTGGATCCTGCTTTGTGTGCTTCGTGCCTGCTGGTCCTGCTTCGCTTCGTCTCGTCCTGCTGCTCTCGTCTGCTGCTCGTGGTTCGGTGGACTCGGTCGGTGCTCGGTCCGTGGCGTCGGAGGCCAGCACGAGCAGGCGCGAGGCACGCGGAGAGGCCTCGCCGACCACGCTCGATCGGAGTCACGGCCAGCCGGGACCATGTGGACGGGCGCCAAGGACTCGACATACAGGGAAGTCGCACTTCCATTTCTTTTGGGGTTCTGTGTGAACGTGTGTGTCGGCGCCATGTCTTGTAAAGTAGTATTGTTTTAAGTGTTGCCGAGTGTTCGCGTTAGTCGGTTGTAGCTCTGGTCGTCGTTGTTTATTTTCTATTTGATATATGTGCATTCTGGCTGTAAATATGTGATATATGTGTGCTTTGTGTCGTGTGTGTATAAATGCTTGCTTGTTGAATTGTTTCCCCGTTTCGCTGCGTCCTTCCTTCTTGGGTCTCCATCTTGTTTTATGTAAAGGGTACGTAGTGGGCGCGGGGACGCTCGATAATTAATCAGGAACCATCGAGGGCCGACGATAACACCGCTCGGTTTATCCCGATAGCACGGAACGGATCGCTTAAGCGGCCCGTGTCCGAAGTCGACCTGCGGCGAGGTGCGGTCGCCCGGTTTACCATCCGCGTGGGTACTTAGGTAGGTCGAGTTTGGCGACACACTATCCCACGCGGGTGGCCGATTGGCACGATCGTGGTGAGGCCGAAAGGCCACCCGTGACTGGATCCCGGCGTTAGTCCGAGAGGGTCACGACAGAATTGTCCGTCCGGTGGGCGAGGCGGTCGCGATTCGAGTCACGTGGCCGATCGCACGCCGGCGGGCGCGAATTCGCAACAATATATATATATATATATATATATATATATATATATATATATATATATATATATATATATATATATATATGAGGTCGCTGTGGGCCCCTTCTGAGTGTGGGCATGACACCAATGTAAATCCGGCACTGATGCTGGGGGAGAGTTCCTTAAACCTGCCTGTTATGGAGTGAGTACGACACAGTAGGCCAACAGCACACTCCCCTGACTGGATCATGTGGAAGCCCTTCCTGTGGCAAATAACCCAAAGGTTTGGGCAACATCAAAGTACATGACACATCGTTCTTAGAAAATTTTAATCGCTGCCAATTTGGAACGCGAAAGAGACCCACAATTTATTACATATGCAAATAGGGCTAATTCTTGTGCCACTTCTTTACACCACATATGTAGTGGTCTGACTCGATCCAACCACTTCACCCCCTCCCAATTCCAGTATGTGCGTAATAAATAGGTAGCCCCTAAAAGAGTTCAATCTGTGTCAAATTGGTCTTCAATTGTTTGGTGAATATTGTTATGTTTGTGGGTTAGATGGAGGAATTTCATAGTGAAGATAGGATTGTATAGAATAGCATGGTCCGTGGACGAGTAGGAGACATCTTGATGTAAATAAAAAAGGGAAAACTGTGATCTTAAGATTGTTTACATGTCACCACATGGGGGTGGTGCTGTGTCAACTAGGTAGGGTTTAAGGCTAGTTTCACCCAGTATGTGATTGTCTCCTGTGAATTTTTCCCATGTTTTTGCATTTACAAAGCCGGCTATAAAAGGAACCACATTCTTCCAATAACAACAGAGCCAAACGTTTCTGAGCAGGCAAAAACCCCACCTTCCCGGCTTTGTACCAGCAGGCCACACCCCCTGAGGTTGATGATTGGTCAGGGGACATCAGCGAAGGCGAAGGTGCTAGAGAGACAAGAGGGCGGTTGGAAGCAAAGCCTGAGGCTCTGGTCCCTCTCAGCACGATGAAATAGCAGCGTGATTATTGTTGTTCGTACTGATGTGAATTTGCTCGCCTGCTGGAACAGTACGCTGACCGTTGTCTGTTTGGCTGGGTCAGGAAGTTTGTGCGCTTTGGGAAGAGAAGAAGAGGAGCACGTCTCTCAGCTATAACTCGGCAACATCCCGTTGTATGTTCGAGGAAGAAAGCGGCGCCATTGTTGTGAGCGGACCTGGAGCTGAGAGAGGAGTGGTGTGGCAATGTCAGTCATGAGAAGAAACTGTATGGTGGTTTGTAGGCTCCTGGCGTTGAAGACCGCCGTATGCATTACCTCATGGACGTGGCCGCGAGAAGCGACTTGGCACCATTTTGTTGCATTTTCCCGTGCGGTGGCTACGTGGTTCGATGACTGAGGCTCCTAAAAATCATCTTTGGACACAAAGCTAAGTACTGGCATAAAGGGAGGATTTTCTTTTATTTTTATCTTTCCCCTTCCCTGTTTTTGTGATTGAGTGGAGACCTCTCAAATTAGGAATTAGCTTACCTCACTTTTCATTTCCTCACACATTGATTTATTTTCATTATAACTCGATGATTTTATGTTCATTAAACCATAATTTTTGAATTTACTTGTGTTTGTTTGTTCATTGTAGTCCTGGAGCCAAGGGCAAAAAGTGGCATAAAAGGGCCCCAAAATCACTCTCCTGATTTCGATAGAGGACCATCTTGGACACATTTTGAGGGAGGGTAGACATCCTGAAACCCGGCAGTAAACCCAGAATTCATGGTTTTATCAGAACTGCTGGAGACTAAAACCGTGGCAAAAGTTATGGGTAGAGGAGATTTAAATTGACAAAGCGTCACAAGGAAACAACCTATGGTAACATATTACTACTTAGAATTGAGCTTATAGAGTCACCTATATGATGAATGTAGGCACGATCTGATTGGTTGAAGTTCAAGGTCACCAGAGCTCAAAATATGACGTCATTTGACTCTTGCCCAAAATCTGGACCCTAAAAAACTAA
>CM068963.1:94994620-95009234 GCA_035128595.1 Eptatretus atami | reverse complement strand
AACTCGTGACATATGGATTAGGGCCCATAGAATAGCTGTAGGCCTAGACCTTTAGGTATTCCGCGGGTCTGATGTTTGTGTAGTGAAGGGGAGGCTGACAGGGCATTATGTGCTGCTCCTAGTTGTGGACAACTTGCCTAAACTGAGACAGATCAGTCGTCTTTGTGACAGAATTTACAGTGTCATTCACATGGATTTCTTGAAGGTATTTTCCTCCATTCTTTGGGGACAATCTGCATGAATTTTATGCTTTGCTATGCAATATGTATACAATCAGTTAATATTTAGCACCATTGTCTAACTAATGTACTTACCTGATGTAATTTCCATGAAAATCGATGAGCTGATTAGATGAGCTGCATGATGCCATGCGGACCGATGTTTTAACTGGGGATTCCCACCTGGGATTGCCCCAGGTAGATTCCCCGTCCAGGGCTAGCCTCTGTCACCCAGACGCAGCTTCGAATCTCGGGATTCGCACGGCGCCTGGGTTGCTTCGAAATGTTTCTGTAATGAGAGGGGGTTTGCCTTGCCTAACACCTCTCAATTTGATATAGAGTGATTCCAGGACATTTATTCACAAAATGTTGACATTTTAAGTGAGTTGAACTTTTCGCCTCCGAATGGCCATTTTCGTTCTTTTTTCGAATTTCAGCAAGATATAAATTGGACCCCGAAGGGTTAATGTACATGTACATTTCCCACCACTGGTTTTAAAAAACTTACCTATCTTGTTCTGTACAAGAATTGATCAATATATGAAAAATCCATTCATTTACATTATTTTGGGGGTCGTTTTAGTTTTTTAGGGTCCAGATTTTGGGCAAGAGTCAAATGACGTCATATTTTGACCTCTGGTGACCTTGAACTTCAACCAATCAGATCGTGCCTACATTCATCCTATAGGTGACTCTATAAGCTCAATTCTAAGTGGTAATATGTTACCATAGGTTGTTTCCTTGTGACGCTTTGTCAATTTGAATATCCTCTACCCCTAACTTTTGCCACGGTTTTAGTCTCCAGCAATTCTGACAAAACCATGAATTCTGGGTTTACTGCCGGGTTTCAGGATGTCCACCCTTCCTCAAAATGTGTCCAAGATGGTCCTCTATCCAAATCAGGAGAGTGATTTTGAGGCCCTTTTATGCCACTTTTTGCCCTTGGCTCCAGGACTATTGTGGGCTCGAGGATAAACCTATGTGCTTCCTTCCGTCTGGTACGTGCCCTCGCCACCTTCCATCCCACATGCGCCATAATCTCCAAGGATCTTGGCTGTTTGCGTCCGAGTTAAAACCGTTCAGCTATCCATCCAGGTCGGTGTTCATCGGCTGGACACGAAAATATGTTGTTTCATTATCATTTATGAAGGAAAAATTGGTTTGGATTACTTTTGTGACTTGTTTCTTTTTCCTTTTGTCGCTTTATGCTCAACTTCCAGGAACCAATCTTTACCCGTTAGGAAGACAGATTTTTTTTGGGGGGGTGGTAGGGGATAAAGGTGACCTGATTGGTAAAAAAATAAACATAAAAACATTTGGGCAGAAAGTATAAAGAATAGAAGCAAAAGGGCATGAACAAAATGATGCTTGGGTGTTTCACACTTAGAGGAATGGATATGCAATAGCTGCATGGAAGGGTAGTTCATGTAGACATCATTTAAAGAGAGGATGAGATAGATATGATGGGCATTCAAAAGTTATATGAACCACGTGTCTATAAAATAGCAGTTTATTTTCTATTTTTCCATATACCTTCTCTTATCATTTACCATACCATCTTCCATTTTCACCACCATCTCTTATCTTGACCCATCCAAAACCATGATCTTTTCTACCCCCGTCAATCCACCCCAATCCCACCTCCTTCAAATTTCCTGCTTTCCTTCCTGAAAGTCCCTGTAGTGTCCATCTTGTTTACCCCGTGTAGCCTGTCTCATCCCTCTCCTTTCCACAGATCTCCTCTCCACAGATCTCCTCATGTCTCTTTTCCCCACTGTTTTGTGCTTCCCTTTCCCACCCCTCCTGTCTCCTGCTCCCCTTGTTATACATTCTGTGTGTTAGCTCTTATACGTGCCTTGACATTGTATATAAAAATATCTCTGTACAGTGTACAGTGTACACTATATATAATTACTCGACTGGGTACCCGGCGCTGCACAGGGAAACAACTACGTAGGGGTTGCATTGTGCATTGAAAATGTATGGAGTTATTGCTTTCATGGTAATGAGCTTTTCCCGACAGGGGTTTCGGGACATGTTGGACATTGAAAAGCTCTGGAGTTTTTGGCCTCATGGTGGTTACCTTTTGTCTGCAGGCCTGCAGGCAACATTGCCTGACCCCACATCCCAATATACACTTTATAGCAGCCTTTAGTGGCCTCAAAATAGACCTCAAGGTCAACATGTGGTGGCTGAAAACCTTACCCAGATTCTGATGTACAGTATCTATACCCAAAAGTTGGGGCCTCTAGGGGCTACAGTTCAGCCTTGAAATAGTAACACATAAACACTTGAAAATATTTACAAGAGAAGCAATTATCATTTTGATTTGATTTGAGTTGATGTTCCATACTCTTTGCAGAGTGTTGGTGCTGAAGTAGTTTCTTGGTGAGGGTGATACTGGGTGGTTTACCATTGCCTTCCCAGCATTGTTTGTTCATGCTCTATCCTTTTAAATGCTGAGCATCAATCAAGGAAACAGCACACACCATTTTAAGTCTTTGGTATAATTGGGCCAGGATTTGAACTGCCAACCTCGCAGACTCATAGCAGATGCTATAACCATTACACCACTGAGTCTGGTATATTAGGAATAATAATTTAAAAAAAAATTAATTATAAATGATATGTACTTTAAATTTAGAAGAAGAAAACCTTGACATTTCTTGGCCTATTGCATCTCGTTCTGAGAACCTTTTGAATGGCCCTCATATTAGGGGCAGACGTATGAGAAAGATATAGGTGTCTAGCCAGAGGAGAGACAGTAATAGACTTTTGTTGTTGTTCGTCATATGTGCATATGATGTCCTTGGTGCACATTTCTTTGTTTTCATCTCCTGGCAAAAAATATTTTCTCTCTCATCTTTATCCCTCCTCTTCCATCCACTCTGTATACCCTCACCCTTTCCTAAATTCACATCTTCCTGTCCCTGCAAAGTTCTCATCAATACAGATTTTGGATTGTTGTGTTCTCTGGAGTCTTGTGGTGGTGTATGCTGGATAGGCCAAAACAGCCATTTCATGCATCTGAATAACTTGGTTCAAGACCCTCAGATCTCAAGGCTTCAGATGATTGAACTATTTAAAGGAGGGTAGGTAGACTGGATATCACAAATGGTGTGTAGAAATGATTTATTCTGATTTTAAGCAAAGCTACCAAGAGAAAGAGGAGAGCCTTTTGAGCTTTAAAAATTCTCTTAAATGTAAGCATAAACCTTTTAAAATATTTAAAGTAACTCAGTCTGAAGCAGACAAGAAAGGCTATAGGATGACAATACAAGGCAGCAAGGAAGACGAAAATAAAACCTGATAGGATGTTTGAAAACGATGGTGCAGTGGTAGTCCACTTGCCTTTAAGCTGTCTAGCCTGCGTTTGATTCCCGACCCGACTATATACTGTTGGATTGGTGCTTCACAGGCACACACACACAAAGTACTCCATGCCTCGGATAGACATTCGGCTGAGTGTCCCGTCTGCTTGCGTGAATTGGTAGATGTTAAAGATCCCACGGTGTCTTTCGTTTAGAGTAGGCAAGGTATCGTTGGCACCCTCAGCAAATTCCTACCCAAACTTACAGAGGGAGGTACTGCATCAACTACACAGCTGCGCTTCCTGGAAATGGTGCAACCAGCATCGATGTGCAGCAGACTAAAGAAGAGGAGAAAAATGACATTGAAAGAACCAGATCCTGATGGGGCTTCCTGAATGAACAAGCATTTTGTACAAGAAGAGGGAAGTGATCTTAAACCAACCATGGGCCCTTGGTTGGGGTGTAAGCAGGGGTAAATGATGTTGAACCAACCAGTCCGCCCTTGGTTAGGGTGTAAACAGGGGTTTATGATCTTGAACCAACCAGTGAGCCCTCGGATGATGTGTAAGCAGGGGTGAATGATCTTGAACCAACTAGTAAGCGATTGATAGAACTTCCTTACGAGGGAGAATGGTACTCACCCAGACCGTGAGAGGGCGCTCTTTGTCCATGGAACCAAGACCATCAGCCGTCCCGTTCCCCGGTGCCGTACATCGTAGACCGCAATGCAACAGCTGCTTAATTAGCACGTTCGAGTCATGGTCATGCGGAAGGACCCCTGCTCTAGTGCTTTATTTTCGTTCCTTTATTCCTCTACAACACTTAAAGGGACGCACCGGGACAGGGCCAATATCTGTCATGGAAGCATTTCCACTCTTGGCGCGGGGCGACCTGTCGTCATTATACAACTAGTCGAGAAGCGCCATGAATCAAGGTGCTCGCTAAAGAGGCCCCTGGCAGGGACACAATGGGCCGCGCCGGCGGAGTGTGACGAGTGGCTTTTCTGCGACCGCGCTCTGCGCTTTGTGAGGGGATTTATCGGCCCCGCAGCTCCCGTCCCGTGGGGGTCACGATCCCTGCTCGTTCGCACGCCGGGAAAACAGATAACAATAACAACTTCTCTTAACGTCCCTCTCCCTCTCTCTCTCTCTCTCCCCGTGTGACGACCGTTTATCTCTTCCTCCGCTTGCTGCCTCAAGCTTTTAATAACAGGCCGCCTCGCTCTGTCCGTGAAACCACATGTTGATCGTTCTACCGAGGGGTACTGTTTTGGAACACCACATGAGAAAAGTGCTTTCATCGACTCTGGTAAAAAGGTCTTCTCAAAAACACTAAAGATTCGGTGTGACGTTTCCATCGCACGGTTGCCTTCGCCTCGACCTCCGTGCAATCTTTTAACCCATAATGTTTTATTCTCCAATCTATTACTGTCGACACATGCTTGTGGTGACGCCATATTCACATGAAAGGCAATGGAGGCCCGAACAACCACATTTTGAACAGAGAATGAAGATGCACAATTAATTAGTCTACAGCATGTTAACTGCTGATGTCATCAGCAGCCCAAACTATAAACAGAGATAACGGATCAGCTGGGGCCAGAGCATGGCACAACAAGCTTCTGATATTGTAGAAACTTTGAACTTTTTATATTGTCATATTGGAGACAATCAGGTTCAGAACACAGTCATCATTTGTAGTACAAAGGTTGTTATTACGTGTGTGTGTGTGTGTTACTGTTTGTGTGTGATTAGGGTACCAAGCCTACAAAGCTGGGTAACCTATTGTTTTTCTTCTGTTTATATTAGGGTACCAAGGCTGGGTAACCTATTGTTTTTCTTCTGTTTATTGGGGTACCAAGCCTACAAGGCTGGGTAATCTATTGTTTTTGTTCTGCTTATTGTGCCGTTCCAAGCCTACAAGGCTGGAATACTATTGTTTTTGTTCTGTTTATTGGGTCAAGCCTACAAGGCTGGGTAACCTATTGTTTTGTTCTGTTTATTGGGGTTCCAAGCCTACAAGGCTGGGTAATCTATTGTTTTGTTCTGTTTATTGGGGTTCCAAGCCTACAAGGCTGGGTAACTATTGTTTTTGTTCTGTTTATTGGGTGTCCAAGCCTACAAGGCTGGGTAACTATTGTTTTTGTTCTGTTTATTGGGTTCCAAGCTACAAGGCTGGGTAACCTATTGTTTTTTGTTCTGTTTTTTATTGGGGTTCCAAGCCTACAAGGCTGGGTAACTATTGTTTTCTTCTGTTATTAGGGTACCAAGCCTACAAGGCTGGGTAACTATTGTTTTTCTTCTGTTTATTAGGGTACAAGCCTACAAGGCTGGGTAACCTATTGTTTTCTTCTGTTATTAGGGTTCCAAGCCTACAAGGCTGGAACCTATTGTTTTTCTTCTGTTTATTAGGGTTCCAAGCCTACAAGGCTGGGTAACCTATTTTTACTTCTGTTTATTAGGGTACCAAGCCTACAAGGCTGGGTAACCATTGTTTTTCTTCTGTTTATTAGGGTACCAAGCCTACAAGGCTGGTAACCTATGTTTTTCTTCTGTTTATTAGGGTTCCACGCCTCCAAGGCTGGGTAACCCATTGCTTTCTTCTGTTTATTAGGGTACCAAGCGTACAAGGCTGGGTAACCTATTGTTTTTCTTCTGTTTATATTAGGTACCAAGCCTACAAGGCTGGGTAACCCATTGTTTTCTTTTCTGTTTATTAGGGTTCACGCCTACAAGGCTGGGTAACCATTGCTTTTCTTCTGTTTGTTAGGGTACCAAGCATACAAGGCTGGGTAACCCATTGTTTTCTTCTGTTATTAGGGTTCCACGCCTACAAGGCTGGGTAACCCATTTCTTTTCTTCTGTTTGTTAGGGAACAAGCTACAAGGCTGGGTAGCCATTGTTTTTCTTCTGTTTATTAGGGTACCAATCCTACAAGGCTGGGTAACCCATTGCTTTCTTCTGTTTATATTAGGTACCAAGCCTACAAGGCTGGTAACCATTGCTTTTCTTCTGTTATATTAGGGTACCAAGCCTACAAGGCTGGGTAACCATGTTTCTTCTGCTTTATTATTAGGGTACCAAGCCTACAAGGCTGGGTAACCATTGTTTTCTTCTTTGTTTATTATAGGGTACCAAGCCTACAAGGCTGGGTAACCTATGTTTTTCTTCTGTTATTAGTAGGTACCAAGCCTCAAGGCTGGGTTACCTATTTTTTTCTTCTGTTTATTAGGTACCAAGCCTCCAAGGCTGGGTAACCTATTGTTTTCTTCTGTTTATTAGGGTATCAAGCCTACAAGGTGGTAACCCATTGTTTTTCTTCTGTTTATTAGGTACCAAGCCTACAAGGCTGGGTAACCTATTGTTCTGTTTATTAGGGTTCCAAGCCTACAAGGCTGGGTAACCTATTGTTTTTCTTCTGTTTATTAGGTACCAAGCCTCAAGGCTGGTAACCTATTGTTTTTCTTCTGTTTATTAGGGTTCCAAGCCTACAAGGCTGGGTAACCTATTGTTCTGTTTATTAGGGTTCCAAGCCTACAAGGCTGGGTAACCATTGTTTTCTTCTGTTTATTAGGTACCAAGCTCCAAGGCTGGGTAACCTATTGTTTTTCTTCTGTTTATTAGAGGTTCCAAGCCTACAAGGCTGGGTAACCTATTGTTTTCTTCTGTTTATTAGGTTCCAAGCCTACAAGGCTGGGTAACCCATTGTTTTCTTCTGTTTATTAGGGTACCAAGCCTACAAGGCTGGGTAACCTATGTTTTTTCTTCTGTTTATGAGGTTCCAAGCCTACAAGGCTGGGTAACCTATTGTTCTGTTTATTAGGGCTCCAAGCCTACAAGGCTGGGTAACCTGTTGTTTTTCTTCTGTTTATTTTTATTTTTATTCCACCGGCGATTTTCGGGTTTTTTCGCTTTAAAATTCATTAACTCGGGAGTCGTAAGTTCAATCGACACGAAATTTTCACCATAGTATGTATCTTTTTGACAGCATACTTAATTGATAATTATGACGTATAGGTCACATGGTACGGGCGCCATCTTTAAGAAACCGAAAAACTTTGGGCCTCTGTATTTCTGAAACCGTGCAATGGAAAAAATTGAAACTTGGCACATGTTAAAAACTCCCCATGGGGAACACGAGTCATTTTTTGTGATGTCATTGGGGAAGTGGTATTCTGGTGGAAATTTGACGGGGAGAACGCTGTATCGGAAAAATTTTAAATTTCTTGAGCATCATCTTCGCAACAATTCACCGTAGAAAATAATATATATTATGACATCATCGGTCACTTGGTTTGGCAGCCATAATGTCTGAATTTTTTTTTTATAAAACCTTCAGCAGAACGGCTGGACAGATTGAGGCGAATCTTTACACACACATTCCCCATGAAATCCTTTTACAAGTTTATTAATTTCTAATTGATAGGTCACATGGTTTGGTGCCATATTGAATTTAACCCTAACTTTCAAACATCTCCAGAACGGCTGGTCAGATCAAGGGGAAACTTCAGAAACTTATTCTCCTTGGGGAGGGGATATAAGTTTGGTAATGAATAATTGATATGTCACATGGTTTGGCAGCCATATTTGATTGAAGAAAAATATTAAATAATGTTTTCTCTGGAACCACTTAACCTATCGAAGTGAAGCTTTGCAACTAGCATCCACCCTCATGTCTGCATATATGTTAAAATTATGACGTCACAAATCACATGATTTGGTGGCCATCTTGGATAGAAAAATGCACCTCATCCGATTAACATGAAACTTCAAAAGCGTGTTCTCCTTCCCCATTAGAGGCAGAATTTAAAGTTATGATGTCATAGGTCACATGGTTCGTCAGCCATATTACATTGAAAATTAAAAATATATATATATTATTCTCCAGAATGGCTGGACAGATTTAGGCAAAACTTCACGCACACTTTTCCCAAGACATCCTTTTACAAGTTTGTTAATTTATCATTGATCGGTCACATGGTTTGGCAGCCATATTGAATTTACCCTAAAACCTTCAAACATATTCTTCTCCAGAATAGCTGGTCAGATCAAGGGGAAACTTGACATTCTTATTCTCCAATGCAAGGGGATATTAATTTGTTGGTGAATAATTGAGAGGTCATATGGTTTGACAGCCATATTGGATTGAAGAAAAAAATATTAGATAATATTTACTCTGGAACTGCTGCATCAATAAATGTGAATCTTCACAATTGTAATCTAGCTGACATGGGGAAAATATGTTTTCAATTTCAACCCGATCGGCCACAAGGTCTGGCAGCCAGAATTATTTAATTATTTGAATCTGAGAACTTTTAGATTTTTTTTTTTTTTGCATAAGGCTCACTTGGCTGTGCCTGCATGTGTTTGAGTGTACAGGAGTAGCAATTCAATTGATACCGATGATGACCCCAGGAAAATGGACAACTGTGTACATAAATGGATGGAACATGGCCTGTTTCTCAGCGCATAACTTGTGAATCACGCGTTGTAGAGAAACGTGTGGGGTCTCATTCGACTCAGGGGAATTCCGCTGATGGTGTCCACATTTATTACTTTGTGTTCAAGTTAATTAAATGCCAATTAAATTGCTACCGACTATGTATTCAGGAAAAAGGGCAAACTGCTTACGTAATAAATAGATTGAATGCAGCGTGTTACTGGGTCCATAACTCACCAATCCTGCATAGCGGAGAGACGTATGGGGGAGTTCCAGTTTACCCTGTGGATCCACGGTGACATTTCCTGCACATTTATTGCTTCGTGTTCAGCTAATTTTAAATGCCAATTGAATTGACACAGACAATGTCCCCAGGAAAGAGGGCTAACTGCATACGCAATAAATAGATTGAACACTTCGTGCTACTCGGTCCGTCATTCGTCAGTCCCGTGTTGTAGCAAAGCAGGGTTGTGTCATAGCCAGACATCTTGGTACCCAATCATCACTGCCAGCAGTTATAAAGTGGTAGTTCTAGTTTTATTTATTTTTATGATTTATTTAATGTATTGTCATATAATGGCATGTGTGGTGAAAGTAATGAATTTGTGTAAATATATTAAATATTCGAGCAAGAAAAGGTTGAATAGTGATATTACATCTCTGAGTCATAGGGACTTGGCAAGATGGCCTAGAGGTGTGCACACTCGTCTCTGAGCTGTCTAGTGTAGGTTTGAATCCCAGCCCTGCTATAAACTGTCATCCCAGTGTTTCACAGGCTTCAGAGTGATTCATCAATGTGTGTGCCATCCCTCGGATGTATGCCAAACCGGGAATCCCATCTTCTGGCATTAGTTGGTGGAAGTTACAGATCCTACGGTGTCCTTCTCGAAGAGTAGGCGAGCTCTCGCTGGCACCCGAAAACAAATTCCAAATTCTTGCCCTGATTTCCTGTGTCAAAGTGACAACTCTTCCAGGATTGTAACCCCAGCCAAGGAAACTGCTTCAGCCGAATGGACACTGAATAGAGTACAATTCATGATCTGATCATATTGCGTCAAACTTGGTACAAGTATGTATCATGACACATATACAAATTGATTAGATTATGGGGTCAAGAGTTCAAAGGTCAAAGATCATGTCAGGTAAAAATGAGATAATTGAGAACAGCTGAAGGGATTTAAATCAAACTTGGTACAAGTATGCCTGATGTTGGCTTAATGGCTAGGGTGGTGAGCTTGGGATCCTAGGGTCCTGAGTTCAAATCCTGCTCAGCTGTTGAATTAATACCAGGTGGGGTTAACTCGGCCTGTCATCCTTCCCAGGTTGGCAAAATGAGTGCCAGCATGCTGGTATACTGTGTCGGAGTGGCGACCCATCCAGGATTGTGCCCAATAGCCAAGGAAACTGCTTGAGCAGCACCGACGCTCTGCACAGAGTATGGTCCCAATCTCCTCCTCCTCAAGAGTTCAAATGTCAAAAGTCATGTCAGGTAAAAACGAGATCTTTGAGAACAGTTGAAGGGATTTAAATCAAACTTGGTACAAGTATGCCTGGTGTTGGCATAATGGTTAGGGTGGTGGGCTTGGGATCCGAGGATTCTGAGTTCAGATCCCCCTTGGCTGTTGAATTAATACCAGGTGGGGTTGATTCTGCATGTCATCCTTCCGAGGTCGGCAAAATGAGTGCCAGCTTGCTGGTATCCTGTGTTGGAGTGGTGACCCGTCCAGGATTGTACCCAATAGCCAAGGAGACTGCTTAGGAAGCACCAACGCTCTGCACAGAGTTTGGTCCCAATGGATGGATGGATCAGATTACTGGGTTGACTGTCTGGATGCAACTGAGCTTGTGGATCTATTGATGTAGGTTTTTCTTCTGTTTATTATGTTCTTATTGTTTTTCAATAAAGAATTGGGTCTATTAACATCTATTGATGTGGATTGTGGATCCGCCGTTTGGAGAGGTTCTCGGCTGAAAGGATCAATCTCAAGGAAGAATGGTGTCCTGCCGATGATCCGGGCAGTCACAAAATCAGTCAATTGCTTGCAGATTAACGTTCTAACTTCAGGTAAAGAAACTATTTTGAAGTTTGCAATCAAAATAAAGTTAAATACAGGTTGGTGTTGTGAAATTAACATCATTTACAGCATCCTTTAAATTGTAATATAATTTTATAGGAATAGCTGTTACTGGTGTGTGTGTGTGTGTGTGTGTGTGTGTGTGTTTTGAGTAGTGATAGTCATTGACATAAAAGCAATGGAGCATTTCAAAATCAAACAATATCTCTTCATGATTGCAAGATATACCTCCTCATCCTACTTTGAAGAGACATCATTATGCAATCAATGTGTGATGGGTTCCACGTTTTATTTGAGGAACAAACGCAACGTGATGACACTTTGAGCTGAATGTGTTGATGTTCATACCAAGGTCATGATTTACAAGACAACACTTTTAACCACACAGTTAACATTCTGGAGTTTTCGGTCCAAAATGTCCCTGGAAATGTAGGCTTTTTGTGAACATGAAGACTTTCATGCAAGTAGTATCATTTCAAGCATCGCCGAGAGATTCCATCGAGGATGCATGGACTGATGGTTGAGGGGGGTGGATGGTACCGCATCCACTTTTTACCGAAGCCTGCGGCCTCCATTTTGCACGTGGTTATATGTACATCAAGTGGTGCTCTGGGTACTTAAATATTCTGCACTTAACCTGGTGTAAGGGCCATCCTAGGCTGTGGAGAATGCTCTTCTAACACCGCTTCTGACTAGAGAGTTCATAGAACACCTTACCTCACGTAGTCTTGAGAAAAGCTAGTTCATGAAAGAATTGGGTCAAAACCTCCACCATGCCAAACCCACCACGATCTGGCCATTCCATCAAGCGTGAACATAGAAAACAAAGCACGGTGACCGGACATAGTACTCAGATGCAAAAAGGAAAGGACGACATTGCTAATCGACGTGTTAGTACCCAACAACTATGGTATAAATAACATAGAAATAATTTAAAAACACCAAGTACCAAGATCTAAAAAAACTAGACTTCACAGAATACCTTACCACCATGCAGTCTTGAAAAATGGACATGGGAAGAGTCTTTTAAACTCTTGCTTTACGTTTCTGACCACAATCTATATTTCTTACAATCCACTATATTGTGTGAACCTCAATATTCCCCAATCCTGAGAGCACACATGAGCGGCAAACTTGATTGGTAGAGGTGGCATACAATGGCATAATATTTTGTCCAAGTACTGATAAACTGGAGGTTTTTGGAAATGTAAACAAGACGATTCGTGTTCTACAGTGTTCATGTATATAATTCAATTTAAATAAAATAAAAGTTTTATAGGTTGTTGAAAAAAATTTTTTTGAAAGTTTACTGCCATTGAAGCACTGTCTTTTACACCACCTTATTAAAGACGTTACATTAATTCTTCTTACCTGTTGTTTGTGTCAATTATGATGTATTCTACCTAAAAATAGTAAGTTTCCTGTTTGGAATGATTTTCAATTTTGTTTGACGGCCAGACTGCAAGACAGACTGAAACAATACGGGACTTTCGAAATGACGAAATCTGCCCCAGAATGTCTGGTGTGCATATGCAGACACCCATAGAAATAGCGATCTTCGGGACATGTGAACTTCTACTGTGCATGCACGATAATGATTGTTACCTAAAATAGCTCACAAAGCCTCTAAAAGAAGCCAAAATATTAGGAAAACTACCTGAGAGAAAGCTGGCATTTGCCTCTGCACACAGAAAGAGTTGGAGGGAAACACCATATTTGGTTTGCATGCTTCTAACACCAATGGGAAGGACATATCTGTGACTTGTGAATGCAAGGATTTGAAATCAACTTCTAAAATGATAATTACGATTAATCATGGGGGGGGGGGGGTGGAGGGGTGGTGGAGGGAAAGGGAGTGGGAGCTATCATAAATACCTTTTTTATTTGGTTTCAGGGCCACAAGATGAATTGTACTATATCTTTTGCATCTATTGCTAAAAGGAGAAGTGTGTGTGTGTGTGTGTGTATGTCTGCTTTTGTATGTCTGCCACGCTTACCTCTATTAACAAGAAATGAGAGGAACTCGACACCTCTCATCCACAGATATTTTCCGTAATACCTGTATTTTGGTTAGTCTCATTTGCATCCAGGAACACAACAATTGTGGTTATCCATCCTGAAATTGCCACTCTTTCGGTGAAGTGCTGAAAATTTATGTTAAAGAGACTATTTGAATTGCAGATTTTACCTCAGCAATGGCAGGTTAAAAGTTCCCACGCAAGCAGAAGCGAGTTGGTGAAAACTCACAGCGCATGCGTGAAAGGCCTCATTAGCATTCAAACGTCAAAAGTCTCGTATTACCTTATGTTACCGTATTACCTTTTCATACATCAAAAGTCTTCTATTACTCCTCCGTCCACGTGCGCGCTCGGGATGAGACGCAGTACAATTTACCAGGGGCAAAGTACTGCTCAACTGCAGTTCCAATTCGTGCACTACAATGGTCAAAATTAAATTAAATTGAAATTGAGTAGTTCCTCGATCATAGACAGATAGCCAGAAATAAACAATTGTTTAACCCCGCTTTGCACTTCGCATGTGGGTTAATGACCAGGATCCCATTGGTGGTAATCTCCATTTGTGGGCTTCAGAAGGTGGAACGAAATCCTCCCAAGATTCAAAGTAATGGATCGCGTTTCATAGATCAAGTTATGAAGTTTTGTTTTCATATTTTTGTTTTAAGGGTTCTTTTCAGGATTGTCAGTGAACCCCGAGCAGACTAATTGTAGTTCCTTTGTATTATTCGTATTCCCTGGTGTAGTTTTTAAGATCGCAATGAGTTTAGTTTTTATAACTCCCATTGATCCAACTATCACTGGCACAATGCCAGCACTCTACAGTTCAGCTTCCAAGTTCTTTTCACACCATTAACCAGCACGTGAAGCACAAAGTGGGGTAAAGCAATTGATTGGTTCACTCTGTCTCTGTCTTCAGACGTCAGTCTATGATTGAATCACTACTTAAATTCAATTGAAATTTATTTTTTGAACACTAATCGGAACATGAATTGGAACACGAACTGGCAGTTTAGTAGTACTTGGGCTCTGAATCTCGTCCCAAGTGTGCATACGCACAAAGGAGTAAGGTAAAAAAAAAAAAAAATTTAGTCTGTCTGGCAGTCAAACAAAATTGAAATTCATCCTAAATAGGAAACTTACTGTTTTTAGGGACATCATAACTGACACAAAAAACAGACACGAAGAACTAATTTAACGTGTTAAATGAGGTGCTGTAAAAGACGGTGCATCAACAGCGGCAAACTTCCAAAAAAGTTTTTTTTTTCAACAACCTTTAAAACTTTTATTTTATTTAAATTTAATAATATGCCGTACTTGGACACTGTATAACACAAATCGCCTTGTTGGCACTTCCAAAAACCTCCAGTTTAGCGGTACTTGGACATATTACGTCATTTTAAGCCACCTCGACAAATCAAATTTGCCGCTCGCACTCTCATCATTGGGGTATATCGAGATTTAGACAAAATTGGGGCTTGTACAAAATATAGATTGTGCTTGGAAATGCAAAGCAAGAGTTGAAAACATCCTTCCCAAGCAGGGGCAGATCCAGA
>CM068963.1:94961768-94994610 GCA_035128595.1 Eptatretus atami | reverse complement strand
GGGGGGGGGTTCACTTAAGGTTAAGATGGTCTCATATTGTGAAATATACCACCAAGCCTTATTTAAGTCAATGTAATCGTCGAAGAAAAACGGTTAAACTATCCAGAGCTAGCAGTGTCCGATCATAAATTTACTTTCTCCACAGGAAAATTTGGGAATATCGAACTACTTGATGAAAAGGCCTCAGGCTGTCACTAACTGATTCTAAAGAAAATCTGAAGATTTTGGAATCATTGTGACGGATCTTTACAACAACAATGTAAATACACAAAATGTTTCAATACAAATCAATGAAAATATCGAACGGACAAGCACAAAATGCGGCGAAATGACCCCGAGCACGAAACCTAAACTCGCCATTGCAGTCATCAGATCATTAATTATAATAATAGATGATGTAGCCACTGAAACTTTGAATTACATGGTGAAATAGTTCAGGGTTGTACTGACACTTTGCTGAAGGACACGATCCCGAAAATGTGCTTTTCTCTTCGGAGCCATAACTAAACACTGAGTCGCAGGGATTAATACAGAACCAGCGGAGAAAAGTATCACGGCTCGGATTAATTGCCGAGTGAAACCAAAGACGTGCGATTACCGATTGTCCAGTGATATCTCGCACAACGATCATGTGATATAACTGTAAGGGTGGAGGGGAGGGGGTTTCACGTGCACCTGGTGAACCCCACCTCGGATCCGCCATTGCCATGTTCTCATTTCAAGACTGTGTGGGGGTAAGGTGTTCTATGAACTCTCTAGTTTTTTTTTAGATCTTGTTACTTGGTGTTTGTTTTTTTTCTTATTTCCACGTTACTTACACCATAGTTGTGGGGTACTATAACACCTTGATTAACAATGCCATCCTTTCCTTTTTGCATCTGAGTACTATGTTCGGTCACAATGCTCTATTTTTATGTTCTTGCTTGATGGAATGGTCAGATCATGGTGAGGTTGGCGTGGTGGAGGTTTTGACTCAAGTCTTTCATGAACTAGCTGTCTGGCCTAGTCTGACGTTCAACTGTAGTTGTTTAGGGCATTAAATTTAATTTGATCGTGGTGTTGGCGATAATTCACTGACTCTTCATTAACGATATCATGGGATCTTTAACATCCACCAACTTGAGAGTTCAGAGAAGAGCTTACTTCATGTAATCTTGAGAAATAGGACATGGGACGTTATTGGAGCATGGACATGGGATGTTATTGGAAACAGTTTAGAAGAAGAAGAAGAAGAAGAAGAAGAAGAAGATCTTGAAGTGAACTTGCCTCGAGAGCACGAGTAGCATGTTAGATTGGTCAAGATGGCGTAATATTTTGGCCAAGTACTGCACTGTTAAACTGAGGGTTATTGGAAGTGCAAGTAAGACGGTTTTTGTTCTACAGTATTGAAGAATATAATCCAATGGAAATAAAATAAAACTTTTAAACGCTGTTGAAAAAACACTGAATCGGAAGTTTACTGCCTTTGATGCAATGTCTTTTACACCACCTTATTTAATACGTTAAATTAGTTCTTCATGCCTGTTGTTTGTGTCCTTTATGACATCCTTAAAACAAGTAGGTTTCTTGTTTGAAAATGGTTTTCAAGTTTTTTTGACTGCCAGACAGAGAGACAGAGTGAAACGATTATGTTTACCCCTCTGTGCCCATGCTTGCTCAGGATGAAACGCTGTACAATTTGCCAAATTCAGACACAAAGTATTGCTAAACTGTCGGTTCGTATTCTGACTCATGTTCTGATTCATGTTTTACAGTGTTCAAAACATATAATTCAACTGAAATTCAGTAGTTCCTCGATCATAGACAGAAGTCTGTACTCTATAGACAGAAAGACAAACAGAGTAGACAAATTGGTTAACCCAGCTTTGCACTTCACGCGTGGGGGAATTGACGCTCACAGAGGGGACAGCCAGCTTAACATCTAATTTCGGAACAGCACACTTTGTGATGCAAGTCCTCACCCATGAAACAACAATCTTTCAATTCCTTGTCGGGGTGGGAATCGAACCTAGACTAGACAACTACCTTTACAGACAGACTAGAGAACGCTATGAGCTGACACTGTAGCGAACTGGAAGCAGACTGCAAACTGCGCTCATAATTCCTGCGGCCCAGGCAGAAGGTACCCGTGGTGAGGGACGATAAAGCGAATTAACCACGCTCGAGCTGGGTGTTCGTTGCCTGATTGCATATGCTACTGCCCTCCTCTGTGTCTCTGTCCCTTTTCATACATGGTTGGTGGTCCGCGATTCGAGATGGAACAACCGATCGCTTTGGCTCTCTGCATTCGTCGGTCTTTATAATTGTCTCTCTGTTGCGTGTATTCACCTTTGGCTCAGTATCAGTGCCAACACAACAATCCGATATTATTGTTCAAGTCTTGGTATAAAATTTATGAATTTTTTTTTTAACCCTTTTAATTAGTCCGTCACATCCATGAGTATTTGTGGTTGAAACGTGTATTTGTGTGGTTGAGCACATCAGTAGTAAATAATGCAGATGTTGGTAGAATTATTTATTTGCTGTTCGCAGTCGGCCTACTTTTGGCATAATGAGAAGCGTTGTTGTAAGCCACCATTTTCTGGGGGCACACCTGTAAGGTGGGAGCCACCTGGATTGCAATGTGGAGGCTTGGAGCCAGGGGACAACAGATATGTTGGCCAAGCTAAATCTTAAACCACAACTAACCACGATGTTCATGCCACTCATTATAGATCCAGGATGTCAGATCCAGAACAGCAGAGTGAATGAATCTTCAAATGTAAAAAAATATATAATTTTCCTTATTACCTCCGTCACCGAAGGTGGATGGAGGTTATGTTTTCACCCATGTCTGTCTGTCTGTCTGTTTGTCTGTGAGCAGGATATCTCAAAAAGTTGTGGATGGATTCGGACGAAACCTGGTGAACAGGTTGGGTGTGTGGCAAGGAGGAATTGATTACATTTTGGTGAAGATATGGATCCATTAAGTTTTTAAGTGATTCGTCACCATTGAGAGTTAGGGCTAAAACCAATATATAGCACCAATATATCTCAAAAAGTTGTGAACGTCCACAAGCCATTCTTTCCCACTCTCTCCTCCAGGGTTTCAAATAGGTAGTGCACCATCACCTCTTGTGATCCCTTATCCTGACCCATGATCTTTATTACCCCAATTAACCCTCCCTAACCCAACCCTCTTACTTGCTCATTTCAGTGTTTCCTCCCTTTCTCGCTCTTGTTTTCCCATTCCTTTTTATTCCCTTGCTGGTTGTTGCCAATTGTTGCCCTGCTAAGCCACTGTCAGTTAAACCTTGCTCTTCCATTAGCCTCGTTGTTGTAAAAGAAAAAAACAAGTTCTGGACTCACCAAAAATGGTATAACAGCAATACTGTGATGATGATGATGATTTATTTGTATGGAGCCTGTGGCTGCTTGGCTGCATCATTTTCTGGGGGCACAACTGTGCCACTGATGTAATGCCCCAATTACCAGCTAGCTGATACTCATTTTGCCAACCTCAGAAGGATGACAGGCTGAGTCGATCCATCTGGTGTTAATTCAACAGCAGAAAACAGGGGCTAGAACTCAAGACATTGGGATCTCAAGCCAGTCACCTTAACCATGAAGCCAACATGATGATTTTTAATTGTTCAATACTGTACAATAATAAACACATAAACTCAATAGTATTATAATCAGAATGACAACACTAACATTGATTGAAGTAATAAACAGATTACAGTAAAATTCATTATCATTTATGAGAAAGTGTATGTAATTATTATAATTTTAATAATCATGCATGGATTATGAAAGCAATTCTTGCTAAAATTATGAACTATTATTACGAAAGCAATAATAATAATAAAAGCAATATGAAGAAGTTGTCTCTGTAGGTCAAAGTGGCTGTAGTTAAGTTTGGGTGTGGAAACCCCACGTTCAGACCCCAGTTGTCCCCGAACACCCATCTGTGGACCTTCCATTGCTCCACCCTGGGGGTCCAGCTGGGGATGCACCGACAGAAAGGCGTTAACGTGCGGATCCTCTTCCCTGGGTTTCCGCAGGTGCCTCTGATGGCTTAAACTTGATTAAGGCAGAGGCGCGTATAGGGAGCAGGCTCTGTGGGATTGATTTTCAATAACCGCGTTTTATATGGTGCGTCTGCAGTCCGAGCTGAGCTCGGCACTCCCGCCGAGCATCGTGCGGAGAGCGAGGCGGAGAAGCTGATCGCGATTCCAATTGCTGAGCGCCGAGTGCCCGCAGGCGGCGGCACTGGTGCAGGGGGGGTCCGGCCTCCTCGTTCATCATCGCGCCCGTCCCGACGGGCCGTGCCGGGCACCGCCTCGTAATTACAGTCATTCGGGGCTGCGTAAAGCGGGCATCGCGGCGATGGATCGTGCTAAACGATCGGGACGGTAAACGCGCCGAGACGAAGCTCTTTAGCGCGGTGTCGAGATCAATGAATCGTCGCCGAGTTCCTGCCAGCGGCCGAGCGAGCCGTGCGGACTGGCCGTGCTCGTATTAAACCCGCGATCCTCATTGTTTATTATCATCCCGTGGGCTTCGTCTTACATGGGAGGTAGCAGGAGGAGAGGGGCACGAAGGAAGGGAGGAGGCGAGGAACTGGCTGGGGGCATACTCCACGGACCCCTGCGCTTGTTCAATAACGGCTTTCAGCAAGGTCCGCTCAATGCAGGGCTCGGGTGCGGTTTGGCCTCCGAGCTGTCACGGTGTACATCCCGTGGGCAGCGAGGACTCTTGTTTGACCGAGACCCGTGTCTTGGCTCTGTGTGCGCCCCCGCTTTCCAGTGGGGGAAACAAGAACAATGAACCAGATTCTTTCTGTTCAAACGTCGCTTCATTGATTTATTAGAGAAATAAAAACTCGGAAAAGTGTAGCATTCTCAAGTTGTATAAGCGGAACTGAAGTTTAAATGTCAGCTATATGTAAGAAAGTCGGCAGGAGAGAGAGGGAGAGGGAGTGGGGGTGTTGGCAAGCGGGAGTGCTCTGTGGAGGCCTGGACAATAAAAAAGGGGGAACAACGTCACAGATTTCTTTCCATTTGTAAGAAAAATTATCCTCCAAGCATTCCTCTGTATGTAAAGACAGGCACGCCTGTATGGAAACCGAGAACCTGGCTCTGATTGAACTTAATGATTTGTGAAGTAGTTTCATTTAGTAACCGTCAGTGACACCCATTTGTTCGCCTGAAAGGGCCTCTGTGAAGCTGGCCCACTGATTGACGGGTGAACTTCCTTAGAACGATTGATTGTCTGGCAGGTAACCAAGGAGGAGTGAACTCTGGTACAAAGTAAAATAATTTATGACGTTGATACCAAATTGCATTTTGGTATTGAAAGAAACTTTTTTGCTTGTAAGACGGTATTAGATTACAAATGAAAGATTTGAAAGTTTCATTCAAACAAAATCAGTTTCATTACAATCAGTTTGCTACTTACTGGATTAGCCATTTCACCATAATGATGTATGTGACACAGCATTACATTTTGTCCTGAAAACGTGAGGCTTTTAACTACGTACACCTCTATTGAACATAAGACCTTTTGAGAAAGTCCCTTTACTACCACTTGCAATAGTTGATGTCTTTCAGTGGCACCTCTCTGACCAAGCAAGGGTCATCATGGGGAAAGGAATTTATAAGAAAAATATTAATTACCCAAAATCTTCATAGCATTTATAAATGAATATATAAATATGTGGCTCCTATGTTTGAAAACAAAAGGAAAAAAATCAAAAGGGAAATTTTTAGTTTTTCAATGCATCTTTGCCCTTATAGCAGTATCCTGAAAACTGCTTTCTACTTTTCACCTCAATAACTGCATTAGGAGGCATATGTAAGATTGCTAAGTTGTTCAGATCTTCATGTGCATAGTTTTTCTCTTTTTATTGACTAGATCAGTCAAGCTGTTTCAGCATTTCGGCATGTTGTTCTCGGCTGACGATCATCTTTTTCGTCCCGTGAAAATGTATAGGGTTCGCAGAGCTGTCACCGCTGTTCGGCACACTGTTGCACCAGGGGCAAGACTCTGGCATAAGCATACCTCCACAAGACTGCAGCATGACGGATCAGGTGCGCTATAAGGTATGCTCCCTGATGCGTTGAGTGTTTCCCACCCTCACCGAAACAGAGGTTCTATCTGCTTCCAGAAAGAGAACGATGGAGCGACTTCAACCAAGCCAGCGGCAAGAAGAGAAAGGCCTGAGTAAAGAAAGCTTCCCCCTTTGTGTCTCTTATGTGTTGTCCTCTGTGTTCATGACAGAAATATTTCACTTTGCACAGAGAATGAACATCCAGATGAAATGGATTTCAATGCTGTACAACAGTGGTGTACATGGGTAATAGTTGATGACATACATAATAAGTGAATCAATGAACTAGCTATGTTGGGAAAGTTTGTGAATTTCTGTGTCCAGTTCATAATAAATAGGTTGATTTTTGTAATCCTGGGATTCCTCAGACTGGTGAACTGCATGCATCGATAGTTTGAGGTTGGTGGTATAAAGTAAAATTGGTGATTGCAACTGCAGGGGGGTCAACCACTTTGCTTCTTCCTTATGGTTTGATGCGACACAAGGTCCTTAAGACATTGGGAAATAATGTTGTAGCCGAGGTCACCTGGACCGAGGGTTCCATGTGACCCCCAGAATTTGTGATCGTCATATTAATTTTTATGATATAGTGATAATATATCATTCCACGTGCAAGGAGCTTCATTGCATTAGGAGGCCATTCAGCCCAACAAGCATGCACAATGTTTGCCAACCTCTTGTTGCTTGTCTGTGGTCTGTCCTTTTAAATGCTGTGCTATCACCATCATCATGGCCAAATTCTAAATTCCTGCTCTAACTACTGCTGGGCAGGCAATGGCAAACCACCCAGTATATTCCTTGTTTTTTTTGTTTTTTTTACACGGGTCTTAAGTTCGTAGTGAAACTGACACACACACACACACACACACATACACACACACACACACACACACACACACACACACACACACACACACACACGGACATACTGACACATACTTGAGATAAAATGCAGGATTGTAAGATGAGACAAACTCAGCACTGAGGTTGGGGAAGTGCCATCACTTTCTGGGGCACTCTGGGTACCAGCGACATCACAGGAATGGTGTCGCCTTTCTCACCGCACTCAGCGGGGCATTTCCTTCGAAGAAATTTCCTTCTCTCCACGGATGAGATTGTCCGTGCTCTTGTCTTTTTAAATACAGCCTATCCAAATTCACCATACACCTTCACGGTTTTTTCTTCAACCTTTCCTTTACCTATCCTACCTAATCTTTAGCAATATAAAAAAACAGTCTCTTAAAATGTTTCAATTTCTTCTTTTACACGTGTGGTTCCCGATATTGTATCATAATTCACTTCTCTTCTTCTTCTTTAAAAGACTGTTTTCAATTCGACCTTTCCGTCATTCCGTGTATAAAACGTCCCACTGTTACGACGTTTCTTTTCTCCATTCTCTTAATTCTCCTTCATTGCATCCCTCACGTAATGTCTTTAATCGCATCTCTGACTTAAAAAATTTTTAATTCCAGTTTACAATGCATGTTCGTGTTCCATCAATCGTCCTTTTTTCCAACTTCGGCACCAATTCATCCCACTTCCTTACATCTACCTCCTCCTAATCCTCACTTGTTATACCCTCTCCTTACCCCTCCAATGTTGCCCCTCCTCCTACCTCCATTCTTGGTGCCTCTTCACTGTCTTCTGCTTTAGTATCAGCTCCTCCTCTAATGTCCCAAAGTGTGTGGTGTTCTAACATCTGTGGGCTCCATTCTAACCTAACAGATATCTCACTCTCTCAATCAGAACACTCAACGTTTCAAACATGCTCTTTCTTTCCTCTCACACCTCCCCCTCTTCCCAACCACTCAAATATTGTACCTTAGCCTGCCTGCTCCCTTCATCACCATCCCACTGCCAAGTCTCATCCTTCCCCTCTCCCATTGCCCTCCTTCCCCTTGGCTGTGCCTGCTGTCATCGTCTCCCTTCCCTCTCAAAGCAACCTTCATACTCCTTCCCCCTCAACTCTCCCCTCTCACCCTATTCCCTCTAAATCTCCTATCTCAAAGTTGCCCCCCCCTCACATCCACAAAGCTGCCTCCTTCCATCTCATCCCTCCACCTCCTCCAATCTTCAACTTCCCTCTGCCCAATTCTTATTACTCCCCACTGTGCCTCATCCATCACCTGTGGTCTTTCTGTCTTCTACTGTCTCTCTCTGGCCTCCCCCCTGCTCTGTCTGCTATCTGTCCTGCCCAAATTCTGCAGGGTGCTCAAGGTCCACCAGCAACCCCCTTCTGGTTAAACTACCAAAATCAAGAATCATTGCTCACTTCCATTCTTTCATTCCTCTTTTTTTCCTGCCTCTGGAACAAACTTCCACACACTCTTCAATCCCACTCTTCCCTCCAGGTCTTCAAAATAGTTGTTCACCACATCTCTTATCTTCCCCAATCCAAAACCACGATCTTTTCTACCCCTGCTAATCCACCCCAACACACCTCCTTCAAATTCCCTGCTTTCCTTCCTGAAAGTCCCTGTAGTGTCCATCTTGTTTACCCCGTGCACCCTGTCCCATCCCGCTCCCTTCCACAGATCTCCTCATGTAACTATTCCCCACTGTTTTGTGCTTCCCTCTTCTGCCCCTCTTGTCTCCTGCTCCCCTTGTTATACATTCTGTGTGTTAGCTCTTATACGAGCCGTGACATTGTATATAAAAAAAAAAATGCTGAACGTCAAGCAAGGAAGCAGGATGCACCTTGGTACAAATCAGCCAGGGTATGAACCACCGACCTCACAGACTTTATGTGTTTATTGCTATCTGCTGCAGTTTAAACACATAATACATATTTGCGGTTGTTACATTAGATATTGATCGACGAAAGTATTTACCAAAATAGTATGGTCTTAAATTGTGGTGCAGACGAAGTTTCAATATTTACTTTGCACAGCGCAAGAGGGGAGGGCAGTTCAAAATGGTGTATGCATTGTTTATTTGAAATGGAGGGGGTGGTGGGACCAAAATGTCTGCCATATTTGCTTCCCGAGTAAAGAGATGGTCCTTCTTGTTACAAATGATGTGTGAGAATTGATTAAAGTACTATCGCGTCATAGGCCCAACTAACACGGACACTCTGCACCGCAGGTCGAACTAGAAGGGCACTCGGTAGAGCACATACCTCCGCCACACAAACAAGAACATGTCAGGCTCAATACACTTTTGAAATATCGTGCTATATATCATTTTTGGCCCGATCTCTCAATGGTGAAGAATCACTTTAAAAATTCTAGTACCCGGATCCAGATCCGGATCTTCACTAAAATCTAATCAGTTCGGCCTTGTCACACACCGAACCTGTCCACAAAATTTCATCCGGATCCGTCGACAACTTTTTGAGATATCCTGCACACAAACAGACAAACAAAAAGACAGACAGGGGTGAAAACATAACCTCCTTCACCTTCAGTGGCAGAGGTAATAAAGATCTCTGCGAATGACTGAAACGATGTTTGAATTTACTGCATTCAGAATGAACTAGTTAACAAGTTACAATCCCCAAGATCGTTCAAACAAAGCTAAGACTGGCAGGTGCTCGCATGCAAAGGCAGGAAGGCAGGAAGACGTTTCTTTACAACAAAGGGTTTATTAAAATGTATATGGGGATAAGGATGCACAAGACGTAAATAAATAATAGATGGAACGATCCAGGCAGTCGACAGACACGGATAGGGAAGAAGGGAAAATACTCGAACTTATGTATAAGAGAAATAACCACGCTAGTGATGCTGACAACACCAGGTATGGACCACAAAGGGAAGAGAACAGGCAATTATTGTTGACAATGAACAGGCAACATTATCTGGTTGTGGCTGCAGGACAATAGGCTGGCAGGGCACATGGGGAAGTGCAGCTCGGGGCAGAAGAGAAGAGGATGGTGGCGAAATAGCATCCGCTTCTCTCAATCAGTCCTCCTTGGATGAGCTATGAAACAGAGAGGGAGCCAAGACGTCCTCTGCCAAAGGTCCAACTCTAATCTACCGCGTGCATGTGTGGACACAGCCTTTACCACCTCTGGGACTGCCTTCATGTATGCGACTGGTCCCGCAATTGGCCGCCTGCTGCTTGTATGTGGCGGTCCCGTCCCGCCCTGCGTGGCGGCACCTTATTAGTGTTCCACCCTCAACCAGGGCTCCACAACTCACTATTTCACCATGGCTTGCGCTCTTCTGGCCAAATGGCCCATGTTCTTTCCCACTTAAATGCCTGTCTGTGTTAGGTGCCTTTTGTGCCACAAGTCCTCCACCTGGCCTTGCCGATACAGGATGTTTTACACGATACAATGTTTACCCTATTCTGATCTATCATTTACAATCACTGCCCTCGTCAGTGCACATATTTCATACGACTTACCCATGACAGATCCCTAATAGAGGATTAAGTCTCACCGACTCGAACACACAGTCCATGCTATTCTTATCACATTCTAGCTCTGGATCCCCACCCCTTTCCATGTAACAGAACATTATGTAAATAAGATATTTTACAAGGATATCCTGAAAACCGAGATTAATTTCCCAGCAATGAAAAAATTGTTTTCTGTTTTTTTCTGCGTGACATCAACTAATTTAATTATCTATTTGTGTGTGGTCTGCATTCCTTTGAGAGACGGACAACTAAACCATTCATACAAGTTGCATAAGCGAGGACATAAAGGACATGTAATCTTATCTGTCGAAATAACATGAACAAAAGGGTAACTGCTGCGATTATTGTTGTTATTATTAAATTTTACACAAAGTCTCTGACGTCAACAGGCACTCTATTTATTCCAAACTCAAAAGTCTGAGTTTTTGAAACCTTTCCCCCTCCTATGCCTCATACATGTTTCTTGACACCTCTCCCATTACTCCTATCTCCTCCAAGACTTATTTTCCTTCTCTTTCCACCCCTCCTACACTCCCCTACCTCCTTTTATGTTATTGTCCTTTCTTCCTTTTCTCTTTCTCTTCTTAATTAATTCCCCTCCTCCAAAAGTTTTTGTATACAGTATATGTATCTTATATATAAAGCTCATTCTAACCACTGATGCACTGATTCACTGACTGACACACTGACTGACTCATTGACTGATATTAAAGATCAGTACCTTCTGAGTGATGGAGAAAGCTGAAATTTTGTGTGCCGATGGACATCAAAGCCGATACACTGGGAAAAATCACAGAACCGTTGGAAAGCACCTGTAAATGAAAACATTCTGATCATCAATTTGATTTCAGACCAGGTCACTCCACCCTGGATGTGCTGCTTCTGCTCTCCCAACAATGAATGGAGGTACTCAATACCGGACATGAAATCAGAGCCATATCCCTCGACATATCATGTGCTTTTGACATGGTTTGGCACCCTGCCCTGCTCACCAAACTCTCTTCCTATGGTATCCAAGGCCATCTCCACTCATGGCTCGCAGACTTCCTCTCCTGTCGCAGCCAACGTGTGGCCCTGCCCACGAGAGGGACTTGTGTTACTACGCCCCCAATGGTAAATAATAGTGGTCATGGAATTGGTCCCCCACAGGGGGAAGACCCTCTCGTGGACATGCCCTTGCTGCTCCGATGATTGGCAGCGAGTGCCCTGGAAACAGCAGGGGAACGAGAGTGGCATCTATATGTGGAAGAATTGTGTATTCAGTCTGTGGGTCTCCCAGATAGCTCAGATGGTAGAGTACTGGTAAAGTTTTCCAGAGGACTGAGGTGCAATTCCTGGTCTGTGCATGTAATTATTCCCACATATACATCTAATTTTTTATTGCCTGTTCATTTATAATTATCTGTACAAATAAAAGGTAATGTGTGTGTGTCCTCCATAACTCCAAAACCATAAAATCTAGCAGCCTGAAACTGCATGCACACTAAGAAAACTCCAAGGAAGTGCAAGAGTGAAAATTGGATGTTTGGATTCATTAAAACACCCCTTTTGAAGATAATTAACGGCCTTATTTAATTATAGCCTTCATCAGGTGATCCTCAGCCACCTCACTGCATGGGGTTATTTAATTATATCCTTCATCAGGCGATCCTTGGCCACCTCGCTGTCTCGGGTCTCAAGGCGTTTCCTCAGTAATTTTGTGGGGTCTGAGGTCGCTATGTTTTTTTGGCCTGCTCAACTTTGCCTTGACTCAGAACAGGCTTTTCATCATACCTACGAATCGCTGGGTACATTGCAATGCTTATAAACACCTGGAGACGTCAGCGTTTGTTGTTTTATTTCATTTCCGCACATGCGATCACCACGAGTATCTCTTAATCTAAAAATAATTACAAAATTTAAGCTCCAGAATCGAACTTGCAAGCAGTTCTGACTCCTATAAAATTGTTCATTTGTCCAAGTCGGACATATTTGACATTTTGGGCGTCTCCGAGAGGTGTATGTAGAATATGACGGTTCGGTGATTGCCAATTGCGTGCGATCCTTGGCCACCTCGCTGTCTAGGGTCTCAAGGCGTTTCCTCAGTAATTTTGTGGGGTTGCTATGTTTTTTTGGCCTGCTCAACCTTGCCCTGACTTGGAACAGGCTGCAACGTGGAACAGGCTTTTCATCATACCTCATGAAAGGTCACCAAAGGTAAGCCCTTTGCTGTTTCTTCCCAGAGTTCCTCCCCGGCTGTAAAGACGTTCACAAATATTATACAAGAGAATCCCAATGCTACACATCCCCTCAGCTGCCAGACCGGTTTCATCGCTTGTTAGTGAATCAGCGCAGACAGAAATGCATACCAATGAGGCTCCCAAGCATGTACTACGTGAAAACATCAAAAGTCATCAACAGATGAATGAAAAACGAAGACCCACCCACATCTCACCTCTGAATGGAGGGAATAACCAATTAGCTCTTACCTAATCAATTAAACCCAGATGACTTGGATTGTACAAATAAATTGACTCCTCCCATGCTCTTCGAGCCAAAGAAGCTGCATAAAGCAGCCATGAAAGGCTACCCAAGGTAAGCCCTTTGCTGTAACAACCATGATCTTTTCTACCCTTGTTAACCCCACCCTAATCCAATCCCTCCTCCATCCAAATTTCCAGTTTTCCCTCCTCCATCCAAATTTCCAGTTTTCCCTCCTCAGAGTTTCCTTCTGTATCCATTTTGTCCACCCCATACATCCTCTCCTGCCCCCCCATTTCTCTCAAACCCATTGTTTGTCCAAATCGGCCTCTATCTTGGCCTTCAACTCTGCTATTGCTGACCCCCCCCTCTCTCTCTACTGTTCCTTTTTTCCTGTTCTGTCCTGATCCGTTCAGTGTACTAGTACGAGCTCTTTCACGAGCCTCGACTATGTTTCCAAAAAAAAAAAAACATGAGGGGAAGGGATGGCTGCATACCGGGGTTTTCTCAGGGAGAAAATGCTTTCAATCTTCGATTGTGAAAGTGAACTTTTTGCTCTTGCAAACGTTGGTTTCTTTGAATCCGCATTCTCAATCGTCACTAATAGGTGCTCTCTCTGGTATTTGTTTTTCAAATGTTGGACGTATTACAGTGATGAGCAATGTCTATTGAACAAAGTGAGCATGCAACTTTCGGACTGTCTTTTTTGCCTTCCCAAAATAGTTCCAAACTGCACTTCTGGACCTTTTGAATGACATGTTGTCAAAACTTTATTAGTTGATGCATTGCCGACCCATCCGGCAGCAAATCAATCAGTACGCTTCATCGGCCAACTCCAAGTGCCTTGCTATTCAACTCCGAGTGCCTTGCTATTCAACTCCAAGTGCCTTGCTATTCAACTCTAAGTGCCTTGCTAAGGTCAATTCCCTAGTTTAAAATTTGAAATTCAGCTCAGGTTAAGAGATTCTAGAGTTTATTGCATGTGCAGAAATTAAATAAAGGTATGAACACTGGCATATCTTGCCGTTTATAAGCATTGCAATGTATGCAGCGGTTCGTAGGTTTGAAGATCCGCGATCAGCAATGTATGCAGCAACTCGCAGGTATGAAGCTTTATCGTACAGAAACCGACCTGTTCCAAGGAATGGCATTTTTGAGCTAAGCGGACAAAATGGCTGATTAAGATGCCTGAGCTGAGTGAGCCGAACACAGGCTGACTAAGGATAAGCCTGTTTCTTGTTTTGCCATACATTATCTTCAAAAGGGGTGTTTAAATTTACCAAAACACCAAATTTTCATTCATGCACTCCCTTGGAGTTCTCTTGGTATGCAAGCAAATTTGAGGCTGCTAGGTTTCATGGTTTTGGAGTTATGGAGGAAACAGACTGACACACAAACACACACACAAACACACACACACACACACACACACACACACACACACACACACACACACACACACACACACACACACACACACACACACACTGACATTTATTAGTCTATAATAGATAGAAGATGTATTTAAATATATACCCAAACACAGACACAATCTCACCTGCACAACATTGGTGGGTGGGCATAACCTAACGTCAGAGTGAAAAAAAAGAAAAAGTTTCTTTGTATATTTTTTTAATTAAACTGTAAAATACAGGTCGTTGTCATGAAAAATAATAATTTAAAACAAATTATTATTGTAAAAATTTATTTCTTTGATGTCAGTAAATGACCATTTCAGCCAGGTCAAACATTCACTGATGACCACTCATATGATAATCATGTGCACACTAAGAGAGAACGAACTTTCCAGCATCACCATCAATCTGTCGAAAGCCCTGAATGCAGCTTTGCTTGGATTTCTGGGGTGAGCTTGTGTATTTTCTAATTATTTTTCGTTCCAGCCTGCAATGAAGTTGTACTTTGGGTACCCATACTGAGTGCAATTATCCTCTGCTTTGAGTTGAATTCAAACTGATTTTAATATGTGGTTGGGCACTTCATCGTCTTTCATTAAACTTAACTGTTGCAACAGAATTTGGGAATTTTTTTAATGGATTTCCTGGCATAAGTGCCGAAATTGTTTTTGTTAGATTTTACAAAAAAAATTCTACAAATTTGTTCCTCATCTAAATATACATCCTCTCTGATGCTCTGGAAAACTCACTCTTCCTTTTGCAGATGACTCCACATTGTTTCGTGCAGTCAGTACCCCATATCACACTGACGGGCAGACAGCAGTTGCATCACTTTCTGCTAAAGAACAAGGCCTGTTCTCTCACATCGCAGATAAGTCGGTGGCCACTTTTTTTTTACTTTTTTTTTTTAATTCCTCTCCTTCCATCTAGCTCAATCTGCAAGTAAAAAAATTGTTCAATTTTCGCTGTATAAGCATGTTACACATTGCCTGTACAAGCTCATTGCAAATGCAACTGTACAAGTGCATGCAATAAACTCTTCCTGCAATTATATTTTCCTACATTTTTTTATTTTGTGATTCCCAGCATGGTCCTGCTGTTATGGTTCTTGATGATATAGATTGTGGGGCTGGAAGTTGTAGAAGCAGTGTAGGTGAGTGCTGCAGTGTATTCTGAGCATGCACTTCAGCAACAGATCACAAGTGAGACAAGGGGTGGATGTTGATTTTTAGATATCTAGTGAAACAAGGTGGTGAACTAATTACACAAGCAACTCTGTCCTGGATGGTGTCCAGCTTACACATGTGTTGTTTCAGATGTTCACAACTCGGCGAGTGGTGCGTATTCCATCACATTCTGGACAGACTTGCAGATGGTGGAGAATTTGGAGGGCTGCATTGACGATCCACTCAACTGTGTGCACAGTGCCCAGATGCCGTCTTGCTGTTATAGCTATGGTGTTTATGTGACTTTCGCATTTGAGCTTCTGATGAACGGTGATCTCCAGGATGTTAACACTGGAGGACTCTTGTATGGTACTGCCATTGAAAGTCAGGTAAGGGTCCAGCTCAGATCTCTCTTATTACCTCCCCCACCGAAGGTGAAGGAGGTTATGTTTTCACGCCTTTCTGTCTGTTTGTTACTTGCAAAATCGAAGATTTTTCAAGTATATTGGTCAGTCGATTTTGTAATTCTGTCTGTTTGTCTGTTTGTCACCTACAGGTCACAATTTTAAACCAATCTTCACGAAACTTCACCACATGGTCGAGTTTGTTATAAGGAAGAAACCTATTATTTTTGAGGTCAAAAGGTCAACATAGACCAAAGGTCAACAACTTCGGTGGTATTTCTAAAATCCTCAATTTTCATCCGATTGACTTGAAATTTGAAGAGTATTTATATTTCAGGTCAATGAATTCAACGAGCCAATTATTTTTGAGGTCAACATCAACCCAAAGGTCAACATAGGCCAAAGGTCAACAACTAAGGCGGTATTTCTAAAATCCTCAATTTTCATCCAATTGACTTGAAATTTGAAGAGGATTTGCACATCAGGTCACTGAATTCAACCATCAATTATTTTCGAGGTCAACATAGGCCAAAAGGACAACAGCCAAATTTATAAAATTGTCAAATTTCATCCCATTGACTTGAAATTTGAAGAGAATTTATATTTCAGGTCACTGAATTCAACCAACCAATTATTTTTGAGGTCAACATTGACCAAAAGGTCAACATAGGCTAAATTTCTAAAATTGTCAATTTTCATCTGATTCACTTGAAATTTGAAGGGGAGTTGCATAGTTGGTCATTAATTCAACCAACAATTATTTTTGAGGTCAAATTTGTTTTATGGATTTTGCAAATATTGTGCTCTGCACGACGTCTTCTTCTTGATTGTGTGTTTGTAAGTTTGTTTGTTTGTGTGCAGGATATCTAAAAAAGTTGTGGACGGATCTGGATGAAATTTTGTGCGCAGGTTCGGTGTGTAAAAAGGATGAACTGATTAGATTTTGATGAAGATCCATATCTGGATCCTACTTCTAGAAATCTTAAAGTGATTCTTCACCATTGAGAGAAAGGGCCAAAAACGACAAATAGCACAACATCTCAAAAAGTTGTGGACGGATTCGGATGAAACTTCATGGACATGTTCGGTGTGTGACAAGGAAGAATTGATTCAATTTTGATGAAGATCCGAATCCGGATCGGATAATTTTTAAAGTGATTCTTCACCATTGAGAGATCGGGCTAAACTAATATAGAGCACGATATCTCAAAAAGTTGTGGACGGATTCGGATGAAACTTGGTGGACATGTTGGGTGTGCGGTAAGGACGAATTAATTCGATTTTGGTGAAGATCCGAATCCGGATCTGGATACGATAATTATTTAATTTTTATTGATGCAGCAACCAAAGATGGCTGGGTTAAGGACATTGCCTTTAAGAATGCCTGCCGTTGTGATTCCCCAACAACCACAACCATTATGTAATTCCAACCATTAGAGGATTGTTCATTTGATTTCTGTCATATATATATATTTACCAGGGTTTCTCGGTTTAAGACTTGATCAAACGTTCCCGTGAAACCAAGGGCAGCAATTATCATGAGAACAGCTTGGCCAGCAGGCAGCCAGCTCTATCGTGTACAGGTCTTAAGTACTATGGATTTTATGTTGTTACAACCTCTAGCTTTTGTTGTATGAAGTGCAGTCAGCCACTCATTATTGTTATATGTCATGAGCCAAAGTTGTAGTATTCTGGCATGTGATGATGGGGAAATTCTGGGTTAATAGAATGGGATGATAGACTCGACACTTTTTGCTGAAGATCCTTGAGAACAACTCAGCTTTGTTTTAAGCATTTGCAATCTGGCATCCACCATGTGTTATTATGTAGACATTCATGAGCTTCCATTTTTTCTTATTTAATGGTTTGATTGTCCACCACAGTTCTGCCTGGATGTGGAAGGGCAACAGGGCTTTTCTAAGATCCATTTTGCTCCATTGATGGCATCCTGCTTTTGATTCTTAGTACGCAGGTTTGTTGCAGCCAAAATGGGCTTGCTCCTCATTTTCAGCTGTGCTTGGTGCTGCTTGTAGCATAACTTTTAAAAGGCACTCTTCACTGAACCAAGCTTGGGTTCTTGGTTTGATTGTGATGGAGGAGTGAGGTATGGACCTGGTCATAAAGTTGCATAATGTGGTTGGATACTTTTCTGCTGCTGTTAATGGTCCACAGTACCTCATGACGGATTCCCAGTTTTAGGTTGCCACCTCTGTTCCTCATATGCCCCACTTGACATCATGTTTATACCACACTACCTGATGGATATTTTTTATTTCATTGATGCATATAAGAATTTGCCTTCACAAGTACAATACTGTGGTTGCTCTTTCCATTGATGTCTTTCCGATTCTGCAACAGGTGAGTTTGTCAAGCAGTTTGCATCATATTAGTTATTTTGCAACCCAAATGCAGGCCCTATCTGGAAATCATGTCCTTCAGGACTTTGCCAGGTCATTTGGTTTGTCTTTTTGAGCTAATCAGGTGACCACAAAGCATCTTATAGTGCTTTACACAGTACATTCATCATCATCATCATCATCATCATCATCATCATCATCATCATCATCATATGGCCGTTTCCATGTATCCATATACATATATATTGTTGCGAATTCGCGCCCGCCGGCGTGCGGACGGCCACGTGACTCGAATCGCGGCACGTCGCCCACCGGACGGACAATTCTGTCGTGACCCTCTCGGACTAACCCGGGAGCTAGTCACGGGTGGGCCTTTTGGCCTCACCACGATCGTGCCAATCGGCCACCGCGTGGGATAGGGTTGTTCGCCAAACTCGACCTACCTAAGTACCCACGCGGATGGTAAACCGGGCGATCGCACCTCGCCGCAGGTCGACTCCGGACGCGAGCCGCTTGGGCGGCCCGTTCCGTACTATCGGGATAACCGAGCGGTGTTGCGTCGACCTCGGCGGTTCAGATTAATTACCGGCGTATTAAGCCCACTACGAACCTTTACGTGAAGCAGGATGGAGGGTCAATAAAGAAAAGACGAAGCGAAACGGGAAAACAGTTCACACAAAGCACATTTATTTCGCGACACACGGGGAGCACTTATACAGTTCTACTTTACAGACGGCGCCAACACACATTAACACCAAAGAAAGGAAAGAAGCACCCTCATAGACAAGGGGGCAGACGGGGCCCGTGGGCCTTTATGGCGTGGGACTTGGCAGACCGAACGAGTCCCACGAGACCGTGAGGTTACCTGCACCCTCGCGGTGCGATGGTGGGCGAGCTCTCTCGGCTCCTTGTACGAACGCGCAGGTCCGCGCGCCCAGCTGGCAGAGCGGCGCTCCAGTCCGCGTCCCCTCCGCGACGTCCGGACTCTCACCGACTGCAAGCTCCAACGAGCGGGTCGCTCTACGGACCGCTTCTCCGAGACCCAGACGGGCAGAAGACCATGACCGCCACTGACACTGACACTCTCACCGACCGTTGACCTGACCTCTTCTCCTCCTTTTTTTAGGGGCCTCCGTGCGCCCTTTTATTTCCCGGCACCCCGCCCTCCCTTCGTGGCACGCGGGGGGGGGGGGGGGACATTCCACCAGAGGAATCGGGGCGGGAGTTGTTCCAACCGTCATCTTGTTTACCAGGGAATCGGGTGGAGTTGAGTTCAACCGTCATTCTTGTTTACCAGGGAATCGGGGTGGGAGTTGAGTTCCAACCGTCATTCTTGTTTACCAGGGAAATCGGGGTGGGAGTTGTTGTTGTTCCTTTGTGTTCGTGGAGATGTTGACGGTTGCTGGGGAGTGGTGAGGATGGCGTGGTTGTTGAGAGGCAGGTGTGGTTGTTGAGAAGCGGCGTTGTGGTTGGTGGTTGTTGTGTGATGGCGGTTGAGACGTGGTTGGTTCAAAATAAAGATAGAAAAGAAAAACGCCTAATCAAAGGATCGCAGCCGAATGAATCACATAAATTCCCTCTATACAATGGGTTTGGGGCTAACTACACATGTACTTAAGAGATATCTCACCTACGGGTCCTGAATGGTGGTTTGCGAATTTCCACAGCCGTAACACTACCCCTCCCTTTTTACAGACTCGTCCCGAGTCGTCAAATTCTCGTGTGCCATCATGTGTAGTTCTCCCCTAGTACGTTTTACCTACGGATCCCTGAGTGCGACATTCATGGTATTCGTGTCCCCAAAATATAACCTGAGGGCTGAGTAACTAACTAAACAACCCACTCACACGGACGACTTAAATAAAATTGCAGCGCTAGAGAGACATGCCGGGGGCGCACTCATATGTACAGTACATCTTAACCTTAACTTACAAATTTTACACTAAACCATGGCCCAGGATCAATGGACTCTGCAAAGAGAAAAGCAGTTAGCAGGGAGCCAGGCTGCTCGCATGCAGTCTCTGGCTCAAACAATGCAGGTGACAGGGAATGTGGCCGGCTGCTTGCACGCAGTCCTAGGCCTCCCACTTTTAAAATGAACCCAGTGAACAACGGCGCATGGGCTGCGCAAATGCAGTCTCCTGGCGCGGCTGCCAACAGGCAGTCCCTGCAGCACGCGCGACGATCTGACGCAGCAAACAACGTTGCACGGGCCGCCAATGCGGTCCCGTGATGCGGCTGCCTACAGGGCAGTCCCTGCAGTACGCGCGACGATCTGACGCAGACAACAACGTTGCACGGGCCGCCAATGCGGTCCCGTGATGCGGCTGCCTACAGGGCAGTCCCTGCATACGCGCGACGATCTGACGCAGCAAACAACGTTGCAACGGGCCGCCAATGCGGTCCCGTGATGCGGCTGCCTACAGGGCAGTCCCTGCAGCTTGCAAACTGTTGCGACGATCCTGGCGCACATGACAATGAACAAGGGGGCAAAGCAAAATTTGAACGGGCAAACGCAGAATCGAGGGCAGCAGGCATGGCATGGCAAAGGCAGCAGGCAAACACAGCCCGCAGAACAAGGCGTTGCAGGCAAACACAGCCGGCAGACGAACTGGCCGGCACAGGCCTTGAAGCACAGCAGCTGCAGCCGATCCGGCCGGTACAGGCCTCGACAGCAAAACAACAGCTGCCGATAAAGTGGGCCGGCCTTTGCCTTGCAGTGGAGGTTGGTGGAGGGAGTGTGGTGGTGCTGGCCACTCAGAGGGCGGGCTCGGATCTGCCTACTGTCTCCCTCCACCTATCGCTTTGCCTGTCACTGTACATACCCACTCCTTAATTTGGAAAACCCAATTTAGCCCAAACTTTTTTTTTTTCATCCTTACTTCCCCACTATAATTCGTCCCTAACCCCTTTACTGTCTTTGTTCGGCTAACCTATCGTCCCTAGCCTACTCCCAACCCCTAGTTCCCTTCCTGGAGGGAATGAGGGAGAGCTAGCGTCCTGTGTCAAGGCCAATTCAAGCCTCAGGATGGCCTCCCCAGACTTCAGCGATCTAACCAAAGTGGATCCAGCGGCCCACAACGAGAGCGAAGGGATGGATGGTGCGGAGGGGTACACTTCCTATCTACCCTATCCATTAACCTTTAAACTACCCCGGGGCTTTCAACAAGCGCCTCTCGCTTAATCTATTGGTTCTAACACACCAGATTCCCGTCGCCTGTGTTGGTGTCCTCACAATTTGGGCCTCGCCCCCCAATTTTCTTCCCGTGCCCTCACACGGTTTCATGGCTGGGACGCGTGGCTCCCTTGGCAGGCACGACCCTCTGCCGATTCTCCGACGATGGCACCCCGGCACTACACTGCCTCCGAGCCTACCAGCTCCCTAAAACCTGGAGGTGCCCTCCCTGGCGACTCCCTGAAAGCTCACGTGGCAGGCTGGCTTCCCGGGCCCCTTTCCGAGGGTCACCCGTGCCCAATGCACTGCCCACGCGGCTACGCGCGCCCGGGCCCCCGCATCCTGCGGGCGCACCCGTGCCCACTACGCTATCCCGGCCCCCATGGGCCTTGGCCTACCACGGCTGACTAGCCCGGTGCCCGGGGTACCCACTCAGCATGCATACCTTTCGCAGCCACGCTCCCAGCCATCAACAGGGCTCCTGCACCCCTCCAAAACAGGTTTCGAGCCTACACTCCCACCAACAACAAACGACCTCCATTTTGTCAATTTAACTAACCCACTAACTCACTTTACACTGACCCCGGGGTCCCTTGGGCGGAATTACTCCTCCCCCAATCACTCATCGCACCATGCATTCCCAATCACTCCATACACTCAGACCCGCTGGCCTCACTCACTCAACAAGCACATGTTTCCACTCAACTCAACCAACTCTTCAACAACACATCGCTGAACTCTGCATCCTGCTGACTACCTCCCCTAACTACCTCGTGCTCCCACGCTCGTCGCCTTACACTAGTAGCACGTTCCTTTTAACACTACGTAGCTAAGCTACGTCCCCTCTACACATTCACCGTCTGTCACTGTCCCATATCCTTACTTGCAGGGGGATTTCATCCCTCCTACTGGGCTCGTGAACTCGTTGCAAGGCTCTGCGAGCCTTGCGCCTCTGCGGGAGCGGCTGTTCCAGCACCGACTCCTCCGGCAAGACATATCATGAGGGCATAAGGTCACCCTTGTAAGGTCTCAGGCGGTCCGCGTGGACGATCCGGGAAGGGCCCGTGGTCCATTTTAATTTTTAGGACCACTCACTGATTTGCGCCAGGACGACCCCGGCCCTGCCAAGGTGAGGTGAGCTTCGGGCATCTGCCCTTCCTCCGCCGGGGTTAAAGAACCAAATCTTCGCCCCGGTGGTATTTGCTCACCTGGCTCCGGTGGTCGTACCTGCGCTTCATCTTTATGCCGCCTGTTGGAGCTGGTGTCGTGCGAAGGCATGGACCTTCTCCATGCCTTCCTCCAACCGACGGCATAGCCCTCCCCCGGGGGCTATCAAGCCGCTCAGGCGTCGGACCGCACAATAAATCGACGGGCTTTCAGCTCCGTCCATACATCAAGCGCCGGACTACACGGGTAGACCCGTGCTGGGACGCGATAGGCCATCAGGAGTACGGGAGATGTTCGTCCCATTCCTCCTGGTTAGTGGCGGTGAAGAGGGCAACTGTTGGACCAGGTCCTGTTGAACCTCTCCACCATGCCATCAGACTGGGTCTCAGGGCGTTGTCCGTGTCTTTCGAATTTCCAGGAGTCTGCACACCTCTTTTAGTAACTCGCTCTCAAAATTTCTCCCTGTGCCGTGTGCAGCTCCTGCGGAATCCCATACCGGCATGTAAATCCTTCTACGAAGGCCTTTGCCACGACCCCTGCTCCTGGTTGGGAAGGGCAAAGGCCTCCGGCCATTTGGTGAAATAGTCCATAATTACGAGGATGTACTTATTACCCTGGCGAGTGGGGCAGTGGTCCTAAAATGTCCATGGCCACTCGCTCAAGGGGGCCCAACCTGATGTAGTTGGAGTGGGGCCCTCATCCTCTGTGGCGGTCCCTTTTTCGCAGTACAGGCGTCGCATGCTCGACACCAGTTCTGTACATCGGCCCCATGTTAACCCAATAGAACCGCGGCGGACCCGAGATTTTGTTTTGGTCCTGCCCATGGCCCTGGCGCGGGTACCGTGCACCTGTTTCAAAATTTGGTCTTAAACCCATCAGGGACTATCACCAGCCAAGAAGTTTGTTCGGAAGGAATCTCCACCCACTTGCGATATAAGATGTGTCCTCATTTCTAGGGTCTCCACTGAGCCCAGTATGCTTTTGTTCGCGCTCGAATGGGGCGATCTCCTCCCACTGGGCCTCCTGTTTTCCTGGACCCATTTGTACACTGGCCCTATCACGGGGTCTTCCGCTGGGCCGTGCTCCATGCCAATCCACCAAATTCCCTCTCCGCGGTTAGTGGCAAAGTTGGGCCCACCACCCGGGCGCACGACTGGGAGTTTCGGGGAGGTTCGCCAATTGGTCCCTCTCCTGTGTCTCGTGCAATATTGCAGTTTTCTCCCAGACAGGGGCTCGAGAGAGCGCATCGGCACCATGAGCCTTACCGGCTCTATGGGCCACACTGAAATCGTACTGCTGCAACTTTTCCAACACCTTGCAATCTGGCCTTCCGGTTCCTTGAACTGTAAGAGCCATTCAAGGAGGAATGGTCAGTTCGAACCAAAAATTTCCTCCCGTACAAGTACGGGTGGAAATGGCTCACGGCAGACAGCATAGCCAATAGCTCCTTGCGAGTTACGCAATAATTTCGTTCGGGCCTACTCATGGCCCGACTGTAATGCGATCACTCTTTCCACGCCCCCTGTGTCTGAGACAAGACTGCTCCAATCCTTCCTGGCTTGCATCCGTGTCCAGGGTATACATCCCGTCATCGGTGGGGTACGCTAAAACGGGTGTGGATGTCAAACACCCCTTTAATTTGAGGAAGGCTCCTGGCACTCCCCTGTCCAATTAAATCTCAACCCTTCTCCGTCAACCGGTGAAGGGCCTGGCTATCTCCGCAAAGTTTGCCACGAAGCGCCGGTAGTAGGAGCAAAGTCCCAAAAAGCCCGTACCTGTTTGACAGTTGTAGGTACGGGCCACTCCTCTACCGCTGTAATTTTTCCGGGGTCGGTCTTCACCCCCTCGCGGCCTATCACGTGTCCGAGATAGGCCACCTCTGTCGCGAACAAAGTGCATTTCTCCGGGCTCAATTTTAGTGCCTGCCTGAGGCGCCCAAACACGTTGTCCAATTGGCTATCTCCTGGTGAATGTTTTAGCGTGTACCAGGACTCATCCAGATACACCAGGCATGATTGCACGGCATGCCGCCTAGTACACGCTCATCAGTCTCTCAAAGGTGGCGGGGCGTTACACAAACCGAACGGACACAGTGAACTGATACAGTCCTTCCCTGTGGAAAATGCCGTTTTCTCTTCCCGTCTTATCCATCTCCACCTGCCAATACCCACTCTTGAGGTCCAAAGTTGAGAACCTTTAGAGCCTGCAACGGCGTCGAGGGTATCGTCAATTCTAGGCAGGGGATAGGAGTCTTTGAGTGTCAGTTGTTCAGCTGGCGATAGTCCACGCAGAAACGCGTGGTCCCATCCTTCTTTTTAACCAGCACAACCGGTGACATCAAGGACTTCCCGAGGGCTCAATGACACCTGCATTGAGCATCTTTTCAACCTGTTCATCAGCCTCCTCTCTCTTGCCCATGGGAGCCTTCGAGCAGGCTGACGGACAGGCCGGGCCCCATGGTGTGGATCTGATGTTACACCAGGCCCGTACGTCCAATATCCTCGGGTGACAAGGAGAAGATCCCCATGTGTCGGTCAACCAGTTTGTATAAGGCCTCCCGCTGGGCATCCTCCAAATCTACACTACTCCGATTTACCATCTCGCAAATGGGCCCGGGCCATTCCTAATCAAGTCTGGAGACTCCCTCTGGGCCGGTCCGGCTCGAGTTATCGTCCCTCAGCTCTGCGACCTCTTTTACTGGGGTGCAATCTACCACTTCGTGCCCTTCCTGATAGTGCGTGGTTCTGTCTAACATTTATCACCCGAACGGGCACTATTGGCCCGTCGGTACTTACCAGGGTGGGCCCACGACTAAACCCGGGGTTGATGGCCCTGCCGGTATTCCGCAGGCCGCAGGAGCCCTGCCACGTTGGTGTGCTCGCCACCGGGCCGGGACCACCGCCTCGGCACCCGGGGAATGACCACGGAGTCGGGAGCCTCCAGCTCACCCTCTCATCCGTGCTCATGCCCCTAACGGCAACTCCTCACCACCCAACTGCATGACCCCCCGGCCCAAGTCGATCTTACAACCACCGGCCGTTAGCACATCCAACCCTATTAGACATGGGTTGCACACCTTCGCCACCCAACCTCTATCCTTGTTTTCACGGTGCCCAATTTAAACGACACGAAACCAACTCCTATGATGGGGGCGTTGCCCCGGTAGCTAGCTGCAAAACTATGGTTTTGCAGAGGTGGATCTCATCCCAACCGTCTACACTCGAATCAAGGACCACAGGGCTGATGATCGTGGCGCTTGCTCCTGTGTCCACAACGGCGTCTACCCCTACGCCGGCAACTTTGCACCGAATTGTTAAGCTACCATTGCCAATTTGGCCACAATTGATGACCTGTCACAGTTTGAGGGCTCTTCTCCGTCCGAGTCTGCCGAACACGGCCCTACATGTTCGGCACTTCTAAGTTTCCCGGGGATTGGTGGGGGGGTGATGGTTGGGCCTGGCTATCCCTATTGACCCGGGGCGGAGTTGGTGGTCTGGGGCCGTGGCTTCTTCCCTTCGTGGGGCCTTTCCCTGCGCGGGGCTTGCACTCCGCTGCAGGTGGTCCCTTGCGCCACAATTATAACACCTCCTCTGGTAAGGTGTTTGCCTCCGGTCCGCCGAATTATACCCCCCTCCTTCTGAATTGGGGTACCCCCTGATGGCCCATCCCCCGCCCTTCCTGGGCCGACCCGCCTCTCCCCAAGTCTCCCGAACCGGCGGTCGAACATGCCCTGCACCATCTTTTTCCATCCGCTTGGTCGCCAGGGTCGCCCCGGCTCCAAGCGCACTGTCGTTCACGGGGCCCACCTGTCGGACTGCCACCGCATGCGCCCAGCCCTCCAATGGCGTTCTGGCTGCCTCCCAGCGGCGGCAGTATCAGCCGCCTTCTGGAGGTTGTCCGGGCGCCATACGGTCAGCAATGCTCCGACATCGGTGCCCCCTATCGCTCGGAGAAAATGGTCCAGGGCAATCTCCTCCCGGTACTCCGGCGGCATGTTGGTGTGCGCGATCCCCACCAAGCGGCGAATGTCGTGTGCCAATTCTCCCAGTGGTTCCTGGGAGCGTCGTTTGCGCCCGTTGAGCTGAGCTTTAACAAGCTCGCTCTGCTGGTCCATGCCAAATCGGTTTTTTAGGGCCGAATGGAGATCCTCCAGGGTCACCCCCCTCACTGGGTACCGTGGTCAGGACTTCCAACTGCGCCACGCAGGGCGCGCCGTGAGTTGTGCCACACCCTGCCCCTCGTTCCAGCCATTGCCTCTGGCAACACACTGGAACTGGGCCATGTACGCCCATCAGTCCGTCTTGCCATCGTACGGGGGTAGCGGCACCCTCGTTCTTTCGAGGTCCCCCCCCTCCAGTTCCGAGGGACTCCTGGAGGGGTGTACCTCCCCAGTCCCAACGGTGCCTCACTCCCGCAGGGTCCGAGCCATTTGCCCGGGGGCTCTACCACTCCTGTCCGTGTCTGTCCGTGCCCCGCGTCGTCCCGCTTACTCTCCAAGCCATTGGACTCGATTCTGCACACCCACTGGAACAGTCATACTCGGTACCCCCTTAGGCCAAAAGACCCGCGGCCTCTACCCTCCCCAAGCTTGGCATGCTCACCCCCGCATCGGGCAAGCCTCCTCCTCCGCCCTGTGACACGGCCCACTGGGCACGATCGCCTCGAGGGAGTATATCCTCTCCCCTGTCCCCGAAGGAGTCACCCTGCCTCTCACACCGGGTCTCCACACATTCCGTCGGTCTCCTCTCCATTTCCTCCATTTTCCCTTTATTACTCCATTTAATTCCTCCCCTATCTCCCTAACGACAGTTCCCCGACTTTCTCTCTTATTTGCTCCACTTCCCTTGTACCTGTGTCACCACCTTATTTGTCTTGGATATTTTCTCCCCCGTTGTCCTAAACTGCTCTTCCGTCTCGCCGGTGTTTTTCTATCCGTTCCCCAGTTCCTCTGTCTTTTCTCCGGCTTTCCCTCCATTTCATTAATTACCTCCATGTCTCTTTCTACATTCTTCCCACTTCCTTTAATCCTTTCTGTGTCTCCGCTTTTACCTCCTTTCGCAGGTTTTCAACTCTGTCTGTCATTTCCCGATCTTTTCTCACAGTCCTCCTTCACGGCTCCCAATCCCTCCTTTATTTTCCCTTGTTCTCTTTTTAATTCCTCTATCGCCGTCGTGTTCTTCCCTATTTCCTCTTTATTTGGCCTTGTCCCTTTTTTACTTCTCCAGTCTTTTCCTACTTTGTCTATCTTTCCCACACGTCTTTATTTCGTTTGCCCTCTCTGTTTGCTCTCTTCCATTGCGACCCCCACTCCTTTTACTTTCTCTTTTAACCCGGTCACCTCCGCTCGTATCGTGCGACTTCCTTTTTTCATTTCGTTTTTTAGTTCGTCCAAGCTTCCTTTTAGGCTCATTCCATGTTCTGCGTCTCACCCGCATTTCTTCCATTTTGTTTTCCATTCCGTTCTTCACCTGTTGTAAATTCGCATTATTTGATTATTCATCCTGCACACATTTGTTTTTATTTCGTTCATTTGTTGCGTATTTCCATCCTTTTGATGTGTTTCCATCCATCTTGGCATTCATTGCCTGCATGTTTGCGTTCATTCCCGCCAACATGGCGCATAGCTGGGCCATGTCGGGCGCACTCGGCAGGATCGGGGGTTTTGGCGGAGGGGGAAGGGGAGGTGTCATACACCGCCGCCGCACTATTTCGGGCTCTGGTTCAGTTGGGGGAGTTCGTGTTCCTGCACAACAAGCATTTCCTGCATGGGTCTCATCCTGGACCATGGATTCTACACATTCTAAATCCATATCTACCCGGTCCCGCTCGCCTTGAGACTCCATCTTATTACTCGTAAGGGTTAATTTGGCCTGCTCGTAATTTGGAGGGAATCGGGGGTCGCTCCTCTCACCCCTGAACCGATTCCCGTGAATTTAGCTTGGAGGCGGGAGGGATTCGAATCCCACTCCCGGACACCAGTGTTGCGATTCGCGCCCGCCGGCGTGCGAACGGCAACGTGACTCGAATCGCGCACTCGCCCACCGACGGACATTCTGTCGTGACCCTCTCGGACTAACGCCGGGAGCTAGTCACGGGTGGGCCTTTCGCCTCACCACGATCGTGCCAATCGGCCACCCGCGTGGGATAGGGTTGTTCGCCAAACTCGACCTACCTAAGTACCCAGCGGATGTATAAACCGGGCGATCGCACCTCGCCGCAGGTCGACTCCGGACGCGAGCCGCTTGGCGGCCCGTTCCGTACTATCGGATAACCGAGCGGTGTATCGTCGACCTCGGCGGTTCAGATTAATTACCGGGCGTATTAAGCCCACTACGAACCCTTTACGTGAAGCAGGATGGAGGGTCAATAAAGAAAAGACGAAGCGAAACGGGAAAACACTTCACACAAAGCACATTTATTTCGCGACACACGGGAGCACTTATACAGTTCTACTTTACAGACGGCGCCAACACACATTTAACACCAAAGCAAAGGAAAGAAGCCACCCTCATAGACAGGGGCAAGACGGGCCCGTGGCCTTTATGGCGTGGGACTTGGCAGACCGAACGAGTCCACGAGACCGTGCAGGTTACCTGCACCCTCGCGGTGCGATGGGGCGAGCTCTCTCCGGCGCTCCTTGTATGAACGCGCAGGTCCGCGCACACAGCTGGCAGAGCGGGCCTCCAGTCCACGTCCCTCCGGACATCCGGACTCTCCACCGACTGCAAGCTCCAACGAGCGGGTCGCTCTACGGACCGCTTCTCCGAGACCCGACGGGCAGAAGACCATGAACCGCCGACTGACACTGACACTCCTCACCGACCGTCCTGACCTGACCTCTTCTCCTCCTTTTTTTAGCGGCGCCTCCGTGCGCCCTTTTATTTCCCCGGCACCCGCCCCTCCCTTCGCGCACGCGGGGGGGGGGGGGGGGGGGGGACATTCACCAGAGGAATCGGGCGGGAATTGAGTTCCAACCGTCATTCTTGTTTGCCAGGGAAATGGGGTGGGAGTTGAGTTCCAACCGTCATTCTTGTTTACCAGGGAAATCAGGGGGGAGTTGTTGTTGTTCCCCTTTTGTGTTTCGTGGAGATGTTGACGTTGCTGGCGGAGTGGTGAGGATGGCGTGGTTGTTGAGAGGCAGGTGTGGTTGTTGAGAAGCGGCATTGTGGTTGGTGGTTGTTGTGTGATGGCGGTTGAGACGTGGTTGGTTCAAAATAAAGATAGAAAAAAAAACGCCTAACTCAAAGGATCGCAGCCTGAATGAATCAACATAAATTCCCTCTATACAATGGGTTTGGGGCTAACTACACATGTACTTAAGAGATATCTCACCTACGGGTCCTGAATGGTGTTTGCGAATTTCAACAGCCGTAACAATATGTATATATACATATGTGTATATTATAATATATATATATATATATATATAATATATGTGTATACAGTGGGGAGAACAAGTATTTGATACACTGCCGATTTTTGCAGGTTTTCCCACTTACAAAGCACGTAGAGGTTCTGTAATTTTTATCATAGGTAACACTTCAAACTGTGAAAAGAGGAATTAAAACAAAAATCCTGAAAATCACATTGTATGATTTTTAAATAATTAATTTGCATTTTTATTGCATGAAATAAGTATTTGATACATCAGAAAACAGAACTTAATATTTGGTACAGAAACCTTTGTTTGCAATTACAGACGATCAGACGTTTCCTATAGTTTCTTAACCAGGTTTGCACAGACTGCAGCAGGGATTTTGGCCCACTCCTCCATCAGATCTTCTCCAGATCCTTCAGTTTCGGGGCTTTCGCTGGGCAACAACGACTTTCAGCCCCCTCCAAAGATTTTTCTATTGGGTTCAAGTCTGGAGACGACTGGCCACTCCAGGACCTGAGATGCTTCTTCGGAGCCACTCCTTGTTGCCCTGGCCTGTGTGTTTCGGGTCTTGTCATGCTGGAAGACCCAGCACGCCCCATCTTCAATGCTCTTGTTGAGGAAGGAGGTTGTTGGCAAGATCTCACATACATTGGCCCAGTCCATCCTCCCTCAATACGGCTGGCAGGCAGGGTCGTTCCTGTCCCCTTTGCAGAAAAAGCATCCCCAAAGAATGATGTTTCCACCTCATGCTTCACGGGTGGATGGTGTTCTTGGGTTGTACTCATCCTTCTTCTTCCTCCAAAACGGCGAGTGGATGTTTAAAACCAAAAAGCTCTATTTTTGTCTCAATCAGACCACATGACCTTCTCCCATTCCTCCTCTGGATCATCCAAGATAGTCATTGGCAAACTTCAGACGGTGCCTGGACATGCGCATGGCTTGAGCAGAGGGACCTTGCGTGCACTGCAGGATTTTAATCCATGATGGCGTAGTGTTGCTTACTTATGGTTTTTGTTGATACTGTGGTTCCCATCTCTCTTCAGGTCACTTGACCAGGTCCTGCCGTGTTAGTTTTTGGGCTGATCCTCAACACTTTTCTGCATGATCATTGAGGCTCCACGAGGTTGAGATCTTTGCATGGAGCCGCCAGATCCGAGGGAGATTACTGTTTATCTTGAACTTCTTCCATTTCATTAATAATTGCACCAACATTGTTGCTTCTCACCAAGCTGCTTGCCTATTGTCCTGTCAGCCCATCCCACCTTGTTGCAAGTCTACAAATTTGTCCCTGATGTCCTTAGACAGCTCTCTGGTCTTGCCCATTGTGGAGAGGTTGGAGTCTGATTTGATTGAGTGTGGACAGCTGTCTTTATGCAGATAACGAGTTCAAACAGGTGCAGTTAATACAGGTAATGAGTGGAGAATGGGAGGCGCTTCTAAAGACAAAAACTAAAGCAGGTCTGTGAGGAGCCGGAATTCTTACTGGTTGGTAGGTGATCAATATTTATTTTCATGCAATAAATGCAATTTAATTATTTAAAAATCATACAATGTGATTTTCAGGATTTTTGTTTTAGATTCCGTCTCTTCACAGTTGAAGTGTACCTATGATAAAATTACAGCCTCTCACGTGCTTTGTAAGTGTGGAAAACCTGCCAAAATTTTGCAGTGTAACAAATTACTTGTTCTCCCCACTGTATATACGAGGTGTGTTCAAAAAGATATCCAACCTTAATTTTTCGTGCGTAAACAAATGAAGCTAGGGCAGGCGTGTTTGGTACACGTATGTAGGGCGATCCTAAATCCATTATGCCGTGAAATATTTCCCACCTGCAGAAGCTTGTCAGTCGCCGACAACCGCCGTATGAGTGAGGAAGTGCTAAAGTGAGCACCATCAGTTTTCGTTTTTTGCTCAAAATGATGGATACTGTGGTCTCATCGCCATGATCACTGTGTTGAAGAAGTTGGAATCGCTGTTCACAGTCTCCAGGCATGTGCTGTGCGATTCTCCAAACGGAGTTGCTTCTGCTGATCGTTAGCTAACTTTGCGCAATGAACTTCGCTGAGATTCTCCTAAGCCCAAATCCTCAGTCACAATGGAATGGAGCGATCCAATGCTGACGCCTGCCTCGTCTGCCAAGTTCTCTGATCGTGATTCGAATTGATCCTGACATCAGCAGGTCCTCACTTGGTCAATGACGATTCTCATTTCCGGGATGTTGAGGGCCTACCAAACGTGCTTCACTTTCCACGATGTGCGACCATCTTTGAAACGGTTGTACACTCTTTTCATCTGACTGTGGTGCCTATTGCTTCGTTCCCGAAGGCCCTGTTTGAATCTGCTGATCATTTCCACTTGAGGGAATCGCAGCTTTACACAAAATTTGATGCAGTAGCGTTGGTTCAAGTTTTCCGTCATTTTGTCAAAACGAATCCACGCGCTCACTTACACTTCCTACTCATCGGCGGTCTGTCGGCGACTGAGAAGCTTCTGCAGGCGGGAAATATCACGCATACGGATTAGGATCGCCTACATACGGTGCACCAACCACGCCTCCCGAGCTTCATTTGTTACGCACGAAAAATTAAGGTTGGATACTTTTTGAACACACCTCGTATGTATAAATATGATTTTTTAATGGTTTGATTGTCCACCACATTTCTGCCTTGTGTGGAAGGGCAACAGGGCTTTCTAAGATCCATTTTGCTCCCATTGATGGATCCTGCTTTTGATTCTTAGTACAGTCATCTTTGATTCTTAGCGATTCTTTGATTCTTTGATCTTGATCTAGACCATCCAATATAAGCTCTGGAAAAAAATTAAGAGACCACTGGCAACAATTATCAGTTTTTCTGGTTTT